>LPNX010746896.1:0-50620 GCA_001517045.1 Pseudotsuga menziesii | reverse complement strand
TCCTGAAATGGGTCACATCTGGCTTGTTCGCACTCCAAGATTCAAAAGGAGTCATACCATCAAGCTGTCTATGAGGAA
The DNA here is from genome assembly GCA_001517045.1 of Pseudotsuga menziesii. Lineage (NCBI taxonomy): Eukaryota > Viridiplantae > Streptophyta > Pinopsida > Pinales > Pinaceae > Pseudotsuga > Pseudotsuga menziesii. The sequence goes on along the minus strand of LPNX010746896.1, from coordinate 50,542 downwards.
CCCTATTCTAGATATAGGCTGAACAGTTTATAGCTTCAGCCCAAAACTTTGGTGGAAAACTCTTAGCCTCCATCATGCAGGTTGCCATCTCTTTCAGTGATCTGTTCTTCCTCTCAGCAACACCATTATGTTGTGGTGTGTAAGGGATAGAATGCTGCATCTGAATACTTGCATCTGCACAATATTGAATAAAATCAGACTTGACATACTCACCACCATTGTAAGATCTAAGGACCTTGAGTTCCCTTCCAGACTGGTTTTCAACCAAAGCCTTAAAGACTTTGAAGAGGCTAAAAACTTCAGACTTGTGTTTCACGAAGTGAACCCAGCAATACCTGAAAAATTCATTTATGAAAGTCAATGCATATTTGGCCTGACTCATGGACATATGAGGGAATGGGCCAGAAACATCACTGTGGATCAACTCAAGAGGTGCAGAGGTTCTCTCATGACTAGCTCTCTCAAATTTATGCTCTGGGTGTTTTCCTAGGATGCAACCTTGGCAGACTCCTTTGGAAAATTTTATCGTTTGTAACCCTATGACCATCTCTTTTTCACTAAGATCAGAAATATACTTGTAATTTAGGTGGCCAAATCTTTCATGCCAAAGCTTGCTTGCCTCATTAGCATGAATCAGAAGAGCAGAGGGGTTTGAGTAGGGTAGGAAGTGTGAGAACATGTATACCTTCGAAGTATGATTTGCAACTCCTTTTGCAATGACTTTACCTCTTGAGATATCTGTGATCTCAACTTCATCAGGGGAGAATATGACCTTCTTTGGATACCCTGTGTGGGTCATCTGATACACTGATAAGAGGTTAGATGAAAGACCTGGAACATACAACACATTGCTGAACTTACCATGATCAAGATCAATCCTCCCTTTTCCCAAACTTTCAGTGAGAGAGTCATCTCCCAGTACTATTGGTGGACCTTTTGACATGTCAAGTGAGGTGAATGCCTCCTTGGTCGAAACCATATGTCTTAAAGCTCCAGAATCAATGATGAAACTAGGTGAGATTGATGTGCCAACAACCAATGCATGAACTCTCTCTCTGTCTTCTGAACTTGATCCTCCTTCCCTCTTCTTTGAGCTGTCTGGAAGGGAGATGCCATTCTTCTCCAGGAGTTGGGTCAGCATGTCTATTTGCTTCTTCATACAGGAGCTCTCAGAATGATTTCCCTTACTGCAGTATGCGCACTTGCTCATTTCTCCTTTGTTTTTCTTCTTCTGGTAGTTCTTCTTGGAACCTTGAGGCTCCTCCGGAGACTTGTTCTTGTCTCTCTTTTGCTCAGGTGGATTTTTAGCTTTCTTTTTTATTTTTGAATCCGCCCTCAAATATCCAACAACCAGAGCTTGGTATTTGGATGGTTTGATGGTGCCCATCATCACCAACTTATCTTGTTCTTGTGTGAGAGATTCCATGAAATCTACAAGGCTAGGCATCTTCCAGGTTCGAGCTGTCAACTTTGTGGCATAGAAGGTCGAAACAAACACTGAATAGTTAGGGCCAAGCTTCGAGAGTATGGAAAATACCAGCTGATCATCCTTATTTTCAATCCCACATTGTTTTAGCTGCAAAACAAGTTCTTTGAACTTGGAGAAATAGAGTTGCAGGGATTCAAAGCTATTTGGACTCAGGGAGATCAGTTCATTCGATTTGATGTCCCATCATCTCATCTGTATTTCCAAAAATATCAACAAGCTTCTCCCATACTTCATTCAATTATGTCAATCCATCAAGATGGAAAAGGAGGTCTCTGGATATACTCAGACACAAGAGACCATAGGCCTCATCCCTCCTGTTGTGCCATTTTATCTTCTCTGCAGCTGCATTGGGCTCTGCTTATGTTTCCATAGTCACTCTGTAGAATATTTTTTCTCTCAATAGTATCTCCATATCTACTTTCCATTCAAATAAGTTAAATGGAGTCAAGATGATCTTTTGAGATTGATCCATAGCTCAGAAATTGTCTCGGCAGGCAGTAGAATGCTCCCAGTCAATGATGTCAAACCTGCAAAACAAATCATAAGGAGAGAAATTGATCTACAAAGGCTCTGATACCATGTGGAAATTGAACCCAGTGTTAGAACAATTACACTCACATCAATTTCCAATTACACATGCAAAATTATTCACAAAAGAGACTGAATATGGAGTTGAACACTAAACTGTACTGAATAAGTGTACAATAGCCAAACCTGTGAAGTCATAGGCTGCCACAATAAATAATTACATGAGGGATTTGAATGCATGAATATGCCATTCGAATCTAGTCAAAAGAAGGCTTACTAAATCTAAGCAAATCCCCCATAGGTGCATAAAGTAGTTTCCAAAACTGTTAAGGAGCTCACGAATTGGAAAAATCAATTAGGCAAGCTAAAAGGTAATGGAAGGAAAAATCATACATGCTTTTCATAGGAGAAAAGAGTGGAGGATGTGTAGGACAAGAAAAAATTTAACCTCACCTAGTCAAACTTTCCCAATTGCCTTAAAACATTGAAAAAGCAGGCAATAAAGCAGAAAAAGAAGACATGCGCTAGGGAGGCTACGAATAAAACAGATTTGATTCCAGGAGGTTTCCCAAGCACTCCATGACTCAAAATTAGCAAGTTTGACCACTATGGATGTGTAGATGACAACTTGCATAAGGTGGAATATGGAAACTAGGCAAATAAGACAAAAATGGATTAATTAATGTCTAAGGTAGCTAACTATGGGTTGATTATTCTAACATAAAGGAGAAAACATTAGCATGGGCAACAAATGCAATTAAGGTGCTAACTAGGGTACCCATGTCAGGTGAATCTCTACCACTCATATCATGCCACTTCTAAAACAGCAAGAAGGTTCTGTGACATAATAGAGTGGGTTCGTACCTAAGGTCATGATGAGATGGTCATAAGGTCATGCAAAATGAAAATGGTGACGAAACCTAACCTATATGCCAGTTTATATATGATACCTGAGATCGGCACGGACGGGTCAATCCAATGGATGAAACAGCACTGAAAAAGGTCCTCTACATCATGAATTATGTCAAAAACGGTCCAAAATGGTTAGAAAATGTCGAAACTATAGGAAAGGGGGTAAAAAATTTCAAATATTTGAAAAAATTCTATAAATAGTAAACAATTAAAAATATTATAAAACATTTGAAACTTTTACCCATTTGAGCTCAGATTTTCAACAGCGAATTCTAGGAGATCCAGCCGGCGGAATCCACTACCGTTTCTTCCAGGTATTTACCCATGCTCTTCTCTTCCATTTTAATGCAATTTTTATCAAATTCCATGGTCAATTAAGCTTTCTAGGCCAAACTAAAAAGGGCACTGTGGCCCACATGGAAATCAAGGGTTTTTCCACGTATAGGGATGGATATACGCAGAAAATTCCCCCAAAGCCGCGTACATACACGGTTGTTTTGAAAATAGTCGCGTATGAGGCCACACATAAGATTTTTTCAATGATCTAATGGGAAAATTTGCAATTTCTTGTGCAGGATGGTCCTAGAGTGGAGAGAGCATGAACATGGTGAGGTAGAGGAAGCAGTAAGGGCCGATCTAATGGCTCAACAAGCTCTACGTGCATGCAGACTCTACAAGTTTTGGTGTCTTGGTGGTTTGAGGGCCAAACCAAGACTATTACAGATGCTGGTGGATTACTGGGTCCAGACTCGAAGTCCTTCCAGATAGATGGGATGTCCTTCACCATAGAGGTGGAGGACATATACTTCATTACTAGACTTTCTAGACGAGGGGAAGTGGTGAACCTTCGTTCTCGTGGTGGGCCAGGAGGTGGCCTAACTATCAATGAGTACATTGCGATGTACTGCTATCCAGACACAGAGAAGGTGGGGAGTCAGGTCCCTACCAACGCTATATAGGTGCTGGGCCTAAAGGCCATACTATTGACATTGGGCAGGATAGCAGGCTTGGCATCACTCCAGCAAGCCTCGCAGCCTCTGATGTTCTATGCAGTGGAGTGCATGAGACCCACGATTTATGACTGGAGCACTACACTACTGAGCAACATGAAACATCAGCTCAGTGAGTGTAAGGTAGGTAGAGTGTGGAACTTTGGGTTTAGCAATATTTTGAGCATGTTTTTCTTCGAGCATGTTCCAGGATTGAGCACCAGAGTGGACGTTCCTCTTCACGGGGTTCAAGATCCGGCCCAACAGCGTTGGGCAGATGTGATGCGCAGAGTAAGGGTTGGTAGGGTGGCCAACCCCTATCCAGCTGACTTCTTTTCATGATGGCGATGACAGATATTTGCCATCGATGACTACCCCTATGCAGGGATATATTTCCGGGGGGACCCGGACATGCCGCTACCACCAGGATCGTCATATGGCGATATAGGTAACGAATTTCGACCCTCTCTTTTTTAATTTTTAAGTTATTTAATTTTTTTGTGTTTTTTGATTATATGGAATCAAAAAGACATATTTTGTGTGACAATACATAGTGACATCTACCATTTGTGTGCAGATGTGGGACCACGGTGGCTGGAAGGCTTCCCTCATCATAGATGGAGGGGAAGAGGAGATGACATCACGGGTGTGGATGTAGAGCAGACGCTCCAGAGCATTCATACCAATTTTGTGAGACTGACACATAGGGTTCCCATGGCACAAGTCAAGGACTTTCCTGAGGCTATGCAGCGACAGGTGGTGGGTGTACCACGTGCATGGGTGCGATTATTCCGATGGCTAGCTAGAGTCGTAGTGACCTTCCATGATCACAACCCTCCTCCTCCTCCACATGATTAGATACCTGGGAGTGTATACATTTTGCATTACCATGTATCATATGTTGGTGGCTCGAGAGCCCCAATTTTGTATCATGACACTATGTATTACCACATTTTGGATGTATATATAAAAAGTTTTATGGTGATCGGTTTATTTATTTACATGTGTAAAAACTGTGTTTGTGATTAATTTATTGTGAATAAAACAAATGTCAATCTAACACAGTTAGCATATGAGTCAGCAACTTGATTATTATTTCTTGGAATATGTATATATGCTATATTGTCAAATTGTCGTTCTAATAATCTCACACATAAGAATCTTCTTAATAACGTCGGATCTCTAACATGGTACAAACCATTAAGCTGTGACACTACTAACTCTGAATCAAGACGTACCTCAAGAGAGAGAACGCCATGTGAAATGGCATCCCGTAGAAGCTAAAAAATGGTGCTATATTCAGCAACATTGTTGGAAGATGGCCGCAGACATATGCCTCCTAGAGATAGTACGTGACCCATAGGAGTATAAATCACCCAAGCAGCAGAGGCTGAGTGTTGAGTGTGATGGCTTGAACCATCCGCAAATCCTATGTAGGTGGAAGATTCTATTGACATCTGCCAAAAGAAATGGAAACTAATCACAAACCCGATCACGATAAGAAAAATACCTAACTATGCAAAATTGTACAATAATATACAATAACTAGCCTTGGCTGAAAATCATGCATAGTACTTCTTGAGATAGAGCCCATTTCGAGGCTCCGCCAAGGTTGTTCCTTCATAATCCACTAACTCATAAGCTCCCTTCTCTAAGACATGTTTGACCACATAAGGACCACGCCACATGGGGTTAAATTTTCCTGCACCCAAGGGTTCTTTCATTTGATCCCACAAAAGGACCAAGTCTCCCTCACTAAGCCTCCTTGGATGGACATACTTATCGTACTAGGTCTTTAAGCGACGTTTATTGACCTCTAGAGCCACCAAGGCATCCCGATGCTAATCATCAAGTTTCTCAAGGTGGACCAAATGCTCCTCCAATGGTGAAGTGCCTGGTAAGAGTTCTACATCTAGCTTCAAAGAAGGAATCTCAAATTCAACCGGCAATATTGACTCAACTCCATGTACGAGTTGATATGGAGAAAAACCCGTGGCAGTCTTAACAACAATTCTATATGCCCACAAAGTAGGATATAACATAATGTGCCAATTATTCTTGCTTTATGCGATCGTTCGTTGGAGAATGGATTTGAGTGATTTATTCACTGCTTCTACCTGTCCATTCGCTTGAGGGTAGTAAGAGGAGGAATGCTCTTGCTTATACCCTAACTTTGATGCCAAATTTTCCATCATACAATTCTGAAAGTGCGAGCCATGGTCAGTGACAAGCTCTTTCGGAATTTTGAATTGAGTAATAATTTGGTTGAATACGAAGTGGGTGGTTGTTTCACCATTGCGTTTAACTGTAGGCATAGCCTCATCCCATTTCATGAAGTAATCAACAACCACTATAATATGATGGTGCCCCCTAGCCGAAGCTGGGTTGCAATCCATAAAATCGAGCCCCCACTTAGTGAAGGGACTGGCGGTGATACTGGGATGTAACGGGGCAGGTTTCAAGTGCATATTATGTGTGAACACCTGGCAAGGGTGGCACCTATTGACCGCATCTACACAATCCTTAAATATTGATGGCCAGAAATAAACCGCTCTTAAGATATTTTGAGTTGTAGAAAGCCCAGATAAATGACCACCACACACCCCTCTGTGGCAATCATTCAGCACTACCTCAGCCTCTTCGTGATTTAAACAACATCGTAAAATGGAATCTACCCCACAGCAGTACAAAGTGTTATCCACTATGAGGTAGTTCTTAGAGACGTGACGTAACTGTTGTCATTCATCTCACGAGAGGTGAGTAGGGGTCTTCAATGTTTATAAATATATTATGATATCCCTATACCATGGTTCTAAAGTTGAGATTAAGAATATGTGTTCATCGACAAACGTATCTTCACAAACCAACTCCTCGGCCTCGCTCGAGAAATCCAATATAAGCTTTGCAAAAATTAATGACTTCTTCGATTTTGCCAAAACAAATTCGAGATCGAATTCTTGCAGAATGACAATCCATTTATTATATTTTCCCCCAATCATCCTTCGAGTGAGGATGAATTGAAATGGATTGACATGGGCTACAACCAAGGTCTGGCGAAGGAGAATATAATGTCTCAACCGCTGAAATTCCTACGGCTTGGGGTACCACAATAGACAGCTTGACTCCAGAAATCAATCCTTTCCAATATGCAATAGAAATTAAATGTCTAACACTAAAAGATCAGACCTCGTACCTTATTCCAGATGGTTGAAGTAGATCCCCGTTGAGCTTTCCAACTTCAGCTTGAATTGATATATTACTTCCTCAACAACAAGTAAACAATACAAGCATTCTATATATCATGGTGTTAGATCTATTCTAGCATATTTAATCAATAATGTATAAGCATTTGACATAATCCCATGGATAAAATATTCATTCAAACACACATTATTGGACAGGAAAAGATATTTCTATTAGTATAAATCAGAGATTACAAGATACAACCTCTGTTGGCACGTCTACAAACCGGAGAAACTGAATCCCCCACTTGGGCCTCCACCACTTCAATCCTCCATCTCTAGATAGCAAGCTCGCAATCAAAAGGAAAGATTGGGAAGAACACAAAAGTGCTCTAAGGGACAAAGGGATGCAGGCTCAAGCATAAGTTCCACCAACAATGGACTATAGTTTCCTTGCTCTCAATTCTCTCTCATGCCTTCAATGTACCAAGGAGTTCCTTATATAGATTTTCAAAGGGGTAATGGAAGGTCGAATCCGAGCGATCTCAAGGCATAGGGAAGGCTAGGATTCAAGTGAGTCGGATCCATGTCAAGGAAAACTCCAAAAGGATTCGGATTTTGTACACATCCCAATGTACACGGTTTTAGTGGTCAAACCTGTGTATATATGCGATTATAGGTTTAAAAGTCTCGTGTATCATTTTTCACATGTTTTTAGGGATGGTCAGGGAAACATCAAAGGACAAAAAATGGTCCAAGGGGTCTAAGGAGTCTGCAGCGGGACAGGGGAAGGCCATACAAAGTGTGATTCACCTGGAGTGGTGAAATCAGTTATAACAATGGGAAACCATTGTTTATCTAGGTCATGTCGATCTTGCACATGGATGGTATGCGGTCCTATGGAGAACCAAGCGATCCTCCGATATTTAGTTGTGGCCTCATTGGTCAGTCGGGGAACTTTGATAGGTGTTTCTTGCAGTGCTTCCCAGTAGAACCAAAAGTGGATCACACAATCCTCTTGTCTAGTAGGCTCCTTGACCCACCGCATATTTTGATGTTGTGCGCCCTTGCACACCTTAACTACTTCAACTTCCATCCCCTAGTAATCCATTGGCTCCATCCTAGCCACTAATGCAATGAGGATCAGTAGCCAGCTATATGTGAAAGGCCGCTCTCTTGTATATACTGATACCGCATCCTATGTCAACTAGTTCAACAAGAAGAGTGCCTAGTTCATTTGCACCCCTTATGTGCATTGTTCGGCACACGCAATCACCCTTGAAGTGCATTGGATGGGGCGATCCTTACAGAAAATATTACTAGCTAAGATTCTAGCATCGATATGTACCGCCTGGTCATTGATGTTATCAATGTGATATGCTCTTCCATCACGCTGCAAGTCATACTTCAACTTCAACTGTGCAACAAGTCACTTTTCATTATCTCTGCCTTTGAACTATTGTGATGGGTTTGGCCCATCTTTTGGAAACCCCATGATTTTTGCGATCAAGTCCACCATGATTGGGACTGGTGTATCCAACCACAACTTCCCACCATGGAAGCAGGAAAAAATTTGCTTGACACATGTGTTTGCTTCATTCATCCACCCAAAATGTGGCATGTTGATGAGCCCTAGAAACCCAGCTTTATCCAACCCCTGTTCCCATGCCTATGGGATACGCACTATGGGTCCACCTGCAACTAAGGGAAAAGACTCATAAGGCTCATTTTCTATGTCCTGTAACACCAACAAGTCATGATCCTCATACTTCATCTTCATTAGTAATGGGACAATATATCTGTTGCACACCATCCCTTTTGGCAGTGGTGGCATCTTCGGCTAATACTTCTGGTTCTTGGTTAGCCTCCTAGTCTGCACATTGGGTCAGGTGGGAGCAATGTAGCCCAGAATTTCCTTAACAGAGACCCCGATTGTTACATCAAAATCTCATCATCATCATGTTATGAGATAGGTATTCCCTTGTCTTCTCCAATCCCTCAAATTTTCCCCTAGAGAAACGAAGGTTCAATTTATCCCCTTACAATTTTTCCTTGTTTTGAGCTGGTAACGCTCCTCTTCCATTGAAAAAAAATGTTACCTAAGTCAACAATGCTCCTAATCCATGAGAAAAGAACGGTGCCAATACTTCTAGACTTATTGCAATAAGCGTTACCCCCTTAACACCACCTGTTTTCTTCATTGGAGGAGCAGTGCTCGAGTTTTCAAGGAAAAAAGAGAAGCTTCGAGAGGCTTCTCGAAGCTTACCTCAATGGATCCTCAACCCTATGGTTTAGGAACCATCTAGAGCTCAAGAACCTCCCTTTTTGGATCTAATCTCCACCTCACCCATGAGATCCTCAACCATTCCTATCCTCCCATGCCTTTAAATACTAGCTCACCCCCCATGGGAAAAAGGAGGAAGAATTGTGTTGCACACCCAACCTTTGTCAAAATAATTCTTGAGCTATTGGAGGCAAGGTGAAGTTAAAGGCAAGGATCCATTGGAAGGAACTCTCAATGCCAAGGCATAAAATGTTGTAGTCTCTCTAATAATTTCTAATAAAAATTGTCTTTTCTTTCCCATATTTATTGTGTCATTTGTATATATTGCTTGATTCCTTGGTCACGAGCATAGATCTAGTTGATTATATTGTATGCTATCATGTTTTTCTTTTTGTATTCCATCTTTTACAGTCTCTTCGGCAGTATCGAAGGAGAAAGCTTTAAGGATAGTGAGGACAACCTTTGAGAGAAGTATCATGGTATTTCATTCAAGTAATTAACCATATATAGGGAAAGTTTTAGCATTTGGTGTTTGTGTTTTGTTCTAGATCTGAACCATTCAGACTAGGCAAACAGATCCTATCTGCAGGAGGTGCGTATTTCCGACCAACAAAAGTGGCGACTCCACTGGGGACTACTTCGAATTTCGAATGTTTGGTAAGTTGAAACCTCCACCTTCATGTTCAGTTTGTAGATCTACTTTTCCATTGATAGATTTGTATATATGCTTTGAATTTGATTGATTTTCCTCTATCTTCCCTTGGATCTTTATAGGTTTGGTTCACTGGGTTTTATGGTGATTGTTTGGGTTCATTCTTTGGACTGTATCTTGCTTTTCTGTTTCTTTTTTATTTTTCAAATCGCCATCTCGAGCACCACTCTTGGGCTGTGTTATAAGTGCAGTCCTGGAGCTATCACCACCTATTCTCTATTACAATAGAGCAGTGCCACTACTCTGTTTCTATGTGAAAGAAGTGGTGTTGGAGATGGTAATGCCCTAGTGTGGACCTTATAGAAGTGATGCCACCGCTCTGTGTCAAGCTCGTTAAAAAATGAAACAGGTTTGAGAGTATAGTTCCCTTTCTGTGTCAAGGTCATTAAAAATGAAACAAGTATGTGAGCATAGTTCTTTTTTTGTGTCAAGCTCGTTAAAAAATGAAACAAGTTGGTGAGCATAGTTCCCATTCTATGTCAATCTCGTTAAAAAATGAAACATATGTCTTTGAGAATAGTTTATTTCTAGTTTTAATCTCGTTAAAAATAAAAACTAGCCCTCAAGCATAGTTTACCTTTTGGTTTCAATCTTGCATAAAAATGAAACCATTCCTAAGCATAGTTCATTTTCTATGTCAAATCTCGTTAAAAAATGAAATAGGATTTCTCAAGCAAAGTTTACCTTTTGGTTTCAAGCTTGCATAAAAATGAAACCATGTTTCAAGCATAGTTATTTTTCTGTTTCAATCTTGTGTAAAAACGAAACAGGTCATTTTGAGCATAGTTCTTTTTCTATTCCAAGCTCATAAAAAAATGAAGCAGATACCCTGAGCATTCTTTCAACTGATCTTCGAGCTCATTAAAAATAGTAAGATTGTTTTGAGCTTACTTTTCATTTTTCGTGCTCTGGTTAAAACATGAAAAGTGGTTTGAGCTTACTTTATTACTTTTTCATGCTCTGGATTCAAACATGAAAAAGGTTCCGAGTGCCTTTTATACCTTCAATGTGCTCGTTAAAAACTCAGTGAAGAGGTATCGAGTATATTTTTAATGTTTTTCAAACTCGTTAAAATTGGATTATGAAAAAATGACACCTTAATGGAGTCTTCTGTAATCTCTTTTCAGACTCTTAAAATGTGAAAAGTTTGTCAAGTGAACTTGTATTCTTCATTCTCATAAAAGTACCTGAAGATTCATCTTCCTTGTGATAGTTTACCCCTTTTTCGGACTAGCAGGCACTACTTACGAAAAAGGTACACTCCAGCCAATCATGATTGGGAGAGTTTTCTTGGGTATTATTTTATACTTTTTTGGGTCCTAGGGACTAAATCATATGAAAAAGGACCCTTTAGAGTCTTATTTATATTGTTCAAACTCTCTAAACATGAACTACACTAATTTTTCTTTCATTAGACTCGTTAAATTAGATATTGAAAGACCCCTTTTTGGGAACGAACCCATCCTTTTTCAGGTTCGTAAAACATATGAGTTTGGAATCGTCCAAAGGATGAGCTATAATGAGTGTTTGTTATTCTTTTTGAACTCTTAAAAACTAAAAGAGGCAGTAATCAAACATGATGGTGAAATTAAGCGAAGGGAATCAATTCATTTTTCAAATAAAATGGCAATTTGTCCTCACCTTTGAACATGGCACTTGTATGCATTTCATTCAATCGATTGGGTATTTAGCTTATCTCTGATTCGATCCACTTTCATGAGTCATGTCACTATTTTGAGTCTTTCAAAGAATGTATTGTCCAATGTCGCATTGTGTTCCACCTCGTTGATTCAGTGCTTCCAAGTCTATTTTTGTGCCGCCCGATGTTCAAAGGGAAGTTTGAAATTTTACCTCTGCATTCAAAATAGCTTTTGTGTCAGTAGATTTTGAGTCAGTATAATGGTTATGTTATCTACAACATTCTAGAACTTTGTTTCGAGTTTCATGTCATCAATGTGGGATTCATCATGGCCCTTTTTTGACGAGACTATTCCTGTCGACATCAGCTCATCATCGAGGAATTAGTCTTAGAAACAAGATTAGTACCTTGAGGTCTGTATGCATTAATGCCATATTATCTCGCTTTCGACATAGGTTCACATCATTGACCTTTGATCGAAATATTCAAATGAGTGTTTGACATCAAATCATTTATTTACAATCAGGATATTGTACTAGGGTACCTTGGGAATCATTGACATCAATGGTGTTCTCCCTCACACTTGTAAATGGTTATCATCATTGACCGGTAAGCAAGTGTTTTCTACCATGTTAGACATCAAGACATTGTAATCACATGGATAATTTGTACTTTGTGGAAGACGAGACGAAGACCCTAGGTATTTGTTAAAGTTCTCAATGCTTTCCCTAGGTTAGGATGGAGTATTTTCTATGAGTGCTAGCATGGATCCACATTTGTATGTCCATGGATGTGCTCAGATTTGCATCTGTATGACATAGATCTACATTGTATGTTTGGTAGTATTGTCCAAATTTGAGTCTTCTTTGCATGGATCTACGCTATATTTTTGTAGCCATGGATTTTTTGTATCTCACATGGATTTGCATTGTATTGGTCGGCAAACATGTTGTGAGTCATTTGGGACAAATGTAAAAGGTGTTGTAGAAAGATTGTGATGTTTAAGAAGTTCCGACCTTTAGACCTTTTCCTCGATACTATACCGTGTTCTTTCAAATTATTATTCCTATCGTTTCCCTCTAGCCATCATACTTTGGGGAGCATCTCTATTACACTTAAATATCGTCACCATCATGTTATGAGATAGGTATTCCCTTGTCTAATCCAATCCCTCAAAGTTTTCCCTTTAGAAATGAAGGTTCAATTTGTCCCCTTGCAATTTTTCCTTGTTTTGAGTTGGTAACACTCCTCTTCCATTGAAAAAAAAGCATTACCTAAGTCAGCAATGCTCCTGATAAATGAGAAAAGAGCAGTGCAACTGCTTCTAGCCTTATTGCAAGAAGCATTACCCCCTTAACACCTCCTTTTTTCTTCAATGGAGGAGTGGTTCTTGAGTTTTTAAGGAAAAAAGAGAAGCTTCGAGAGGCTTCTCGAAGCTTAACTCCATGGAGCTTCATCCCTATGGTGTAGGAACCAGCTGGAGCTCGAGATCCTCCATTTTTGGATCTAATCTCCATCTCAACCATGAGATCCTCAACCATTTATATCCTCCCATGACTTTAAATACTGGATCACCCCCCATGGGAAAAAGGAGGAAGAATTGTGTTTCACACCCAAACTCTGTCAAAATAATTCTTGATCTATTGGAGGCAAGGTGAAGTTAGGAGCAAGGATCCATTGGAAGGAACTCTCACTACCAAGGCATAAAGGATGTAGTCTCTCCAATAATTTATAATAAAAAATGTCATTTCTTTCCCATATTTACTATGTCATTTGTATATATTGCTTGATTCCTTGGTCACGAGCATAGATCTAGTTGATTATATTGTATGCTATCATGTTTTTCTTGTTGTCTTCCATATTTTAAAAGCTCTTCTGCAACATCAGAGGAGAAAGATTCAAGGATAGCAAGGACAACATTTGAGAGAAGTATCATGGCATTTCATTCAAGTAATTAACCAGATCTAGGGAAAGTTTAACATTTGGTGTTTTTGTTTTGTTCTATATCTGAACCATTCAGACTAGGGAAACAACTCCTTTTTGTAGGAGGTGTGTATTTCCGGCCAACACCAATTTGAACCACTGACTCCATGGAACCAGAGCTATATGGCCCCGTATGTGTAGCTGCATATTCTTGCTCCTTAGAGATGTTCCTTTCTGCCGCTTCATTGACGTCGGAGAGCTAGGATTCTACGCTTGTCGCTTCTTCCTCGTGACTGACGATGATCCGACCGGCATACTGAAAACTTCCTCAACAATGGTGACCGTTTTGATTGGTGAGTCCCTCTCACTTGAAATATATATTGTGTCTGGGGTTCCCTGCATGTTGCGACAATGCCCCACGAGGTTCTAATTGTTGAAATATTTTAACTTCGAAGAATATTCTATATGTGTCTTTTGTGGTCCCCGATGGTCCTACCGAGAGAACCACTTGTATTAATTTGTACCCCGATGCTTCTAATTGGAAGAACTAATAAGAGTCATGAGGTAGTTCCCTCTAATTGTAAAGGTGGGTCATTAACACCTTGGTGTGGTTACTTGAGCCTACATGTGTAACTCGAGCCTACATGATTAACTCAAGCCAATATGTCGAATGTAAAGTGAAGGGATGAATATAAATAGAGATGTGGTGCTCCTCATTTGAAGCACACACTCTCACTTGTGTAGTGCATTAGTGGAGAAGAGAGAAGTAGTTGGAGAAGGAGGAGGATCAAGCTTGTTCTCCTTGTTGGTTTTATCTTTTATCCTTTTTGGGCATCTATATTGAGGAAGCTTTTGCTGGGTTTTTCCCTTTAGGGTTTTCCCAGGATAAATCTGTGTTGTTCTTGTGATACTATTTCTTTCAGTGATCCTATTTATATGCTTTTGTTATGAAAATGAAATGAAATACTGATGTTCTAGCTTAGCATATGAAAATTTAACATGGTATCATAGCTAACCTGAATAGGACAACTTTCACAAGGTGAAATAGCTCTCTCTCTCCCCCCAAAAGAAATTAGGGTTTTCAGGAAAAATTTTGAGTCTCAGAAAACTACTTGCATAGAAAGTTGTGCCCTCCCAGAGTGCATATTTTGAGCCTAGAATCAATTTTTTTGTATGTGTGAATCTCCGGAAAAGTCAAACCCTAGTTTGACAGCTACACTAGAAAACTGCTGAACCAGAAAACTGCAAAAGCTGAATATTGCAAGTCTGATTTGGAAGGTGAAAAATTGAGATCTCTAGAATCCAAGCACATCTGTCAACTCACCTCACTCAAGCGCATCTCTTGGTAAGGTTAGTTTCTCATTTCACAAAATTTCAATTTTTTGTTGATTTTCTGACAAGATGGCCCCAAGCACTAAGCTTGAGGACAAGCTAGAAGGCATAGAGAATTTCCGAGCATGGAAATACAGGATTGGTCTCATTCTCCAAGATAATGATCTTGATAAGTATGTCAAAGAAGAAGTTACAGATTCTGAAGAAGCTAAAGCGAAGGAGAAGCACAGAAAGGATATGATTAGGGCACAAAGGATTATTGCTGACTCCATCAAGGATGAATTGATCCCTCAAGTGTCATCCAAGAAGACTCCAAAAGAAATGTTTGATGCCCTATCTAGAATGTATGAAGGAAGGAACATTAACAGAAAGATGAATCTGAGAGCTCAACTGAAGAGCACCAAGATGAGTCATGGAGAATCCATCCAAGACTACTTCACGAGGGTTTCTCATAACAAAGAGAAACTAGAAGCTATTGGAGATAAGTTTGATGAAGATTAAATGGTTATGACTGCTATCAATGGTCTCACTAGACCATGGGAATCATTCATTCAAATGATGTGTGCCAGGAAGGAAAGCATGAAGTTTGATGTGGTATGGGAAGACTGCATTCAAGAGGAGACTAGAGTGGCAAATAGAGAAGCCTTACTAAAAGAGGATGATCAAGCCCTAGCCACTCATACCAGAAAAAGAATAAGGAATAAACCCATCTTCAAGAAGGGAAATAACAAAGAGCATCAACCTCCCAGAAGATTCCAAAGATCGAAAGAAATTCTATCAAATAAGGACTACTCTGGTTTTTAATGTTTCCATTGTGACAAGATAGGACACATTGCTAGAAATTATCCTATAAAGAAGCAAGAATATAAGCAGAGGGTCAACAACGACAAAAGATACCATGCTCATCTAGCTGAAGATGAGAATGAAGAAGAAGAAGATGAAGGACCTTCAAGAAAGCAAGCAAGAGAAGAAGATGCGGAAGAGTATGTACTATTTTCTGCTCTCTCTGAGTTTGTGACTCCTAGAGAAGACACTTGGATTATTGATAGTGGTGCTTCAAAGCACATGATGGGACAAAAGAAAAATCTGTCCAAACTTGAAGAAAAGATCTCTCCTCAGAAAGTATCCCTAGGAGATGACTATCAATATCTGATCAAAGGAGTTGGTGAAGCAAGCTACAAACTTGACTCAGGTAATCCCTTAAAGATGAAAGATGTATTATATGTACCTAGTCTAAAGAAGAATTTACTTTCTATCTCAGATTTAGATAAGAAAGGATTCAGAGTTGCTTTCATAGATGGTCAAGTACTCATGTGTCCCAAAGGAAAGAATATTGAAGATGCAATCATCATTGGTGAAGAAGAAGGAGGCTTGTATAAACTCAAGGGGCACTCAGAAATAGCCTTTGTGCATGATTCCACTAACCCTAGTGAACTATGGCATAGAAGGATTTCCCACATCAATAACAAGGTTTTACCTCATGTGAACAAAGTAGTGACGAGATTACCAGACATGAAGATAAATCATGAAGTCATTTGTAAAGGATGTGCGAAAGGAAAGAACATCAAGAATCCATTCCCGAAGAGTGAAACAAAAACAAAAGGTACATTGGAATTGATTCATTCAGATGTATGTGGGCCAATGTATTCCACATCCTTACGTGGCTTTGAATATTATATCACATTTATTGATGACTTTTCAAGAAAGAATTGGATATACTTCTTGAAAGCAAAGAGAGAAGTGCTTGAGAAATTCAAGGAGTTCAAATCCTTGGTAGAGAATATTTCAAACAAGAAAATAAAGATACTCCGATCAGACAATGGAGGAGAGTATACCTCAAAAGAGTTTGAAGCCTTTTGCAAAGATGCTGGAATAAAGAGGGAACTAAATACTCCCTACAATCCTCAACAGAATGGGGTGGTGAAAATAAAGAACAGAACCATCATGGAGGCAATGAAGACAATGATATATGATCAAGATATTCCAATGCATCTATGGGCAGAAGCGGTGAGAACTGATGTGTATGTAGAAAATAGAATATCTCATATTGCTCTTGGGTTCAAAACTCTAGAAGAGATATTCACAGGAAAGAAGCTTGAGGTAAGTCACCTCAAGATATTTGGTTGTCCAGTATATATTCATATACCAAAAGAGAAAAGAACTAAGTTAGACCCTTCCAGAAGAGAAAAGAACTAAGTTAGACAATATTTTGTTGGATATTGTGAAGTATCCAAAGCATTCAGAATCTACATTCCTAGATTCCATCACATGGAAATCAGTCGAGATGTGACATTTGATGAAGAGGCAGTCCTCAAGAGATCCAGGAAGTGCCAACATGAAGAAGTGTATGAAGAAGAGTCACCACCCAGAAATAAAGAAACTACATGTCTCCCTGAAGATGAAGCTCCTGAAGAACATGATATGGTAGAACCACAAGAACCTCCCATGATGGAGATATCAAGACAGAGAAATCCTGCTTACACAAGAGAAATTATACGAGAGGAAGAAAGATATGGAGCTCCTGAAGGCTCTACAAGGGAAAGAAGGAAACCTAAGACTTTTTCCAACTATGTAGTTTTGATGTGTGATCTTGTAGAACAAGAACCTACAAACTATGAAGAAGCGATACAGAAGAAAGAATGGGTAGAAGCAATGACTAAGGAATACCAGTCAATAATGAAGAATGATGTATGGGATATAGTTCCCAAACCAGAAGGAAAGAGTATAGTATCCTCCAAATGGATATTCAAAATAAAGCCTTGCAGCTGATGGAAGTATCGAGAAGTATAAAGCAAGATTTGTGGCCAAAGGTTTCTCTCAGAAAGAGGGAATTGATTATGAAGAGACATTTTCCCCAGTATCATGATATACTTTGATTAGAACTATGATGAAGTGGACTTACACTAGATGGATGTGAAAACAGCTTTTCTAAATGGTGTGATCGAAGAAGAAGTTTACATAGAACAGCCTCAAGGATTTGAAGTTGAAGACATACATACTCATGTATGCAAGTTGAAGAAGGCCATGTATGGTCTTAAACAAGCTCCTCGAGCTTGGTATGAGAGGATAGATAGTTTCCTATCAAGAATGGGCTTTACCAAGAGTAAAGATGATCCTAACCTTTAACTCAAGGTTGTAGAAGATGAACCTGTCATCCTACTACTATACATGGATGACTTAGTCTTGACATGGAATGAGAAATAGATTATGGAAAGCAAGAAGAAACTAGCAGAAGAATTTGAGATGAAAGACCTTGGGTTAATGCATTATTTCCTAGGTCTAGAAGTATGGAAAAGTTCAAAAGGAATCTTTCTTAACCAGGGAAAGTATGTAGTAGAGATATTGAAAAGATTCAATATGTTGGAATGCAAAGCCTTGTCCACACCCATGGATTCCAACCTGAAGTTGTTAACTGATGACTCATCAGAGTTAGTGGATGCGACTCATTATAGATAGATCATTGGGTCATTGATGTATTTAACAAATACTAGACCAGAATTTTTTTTTGCTGTGAACAACTTAAGTCAATATCTAGTTCAACGTAGATGGGTTCACTTGGTAGCTGCAAAACATGTGATGAGATATTTGAAAGGAACTATAGACTTTGGTCTATATTATGATAATAGGCATGCATATAGATTGTATGGATATATAGATGCAGATTGGGCCGAAAGTATCTCAGACAGAAAAAGTAGATCCGGTGGATGTTATAGTCTAGGATCTGCTATGATTTCATGGTTTAGCAGAAAGCAATCCAGTGTTGCACTAATCACAGCCGAAGTAGAATATATAGCAGCTTTCCCTGCTAGTTGTGAAGCCATATGGCTTCAAAAGATGATGTCAGGATTATTCAACCTAGATTTGGACACTAAAGTGATTCTATGTGATAACCAAAGTTGTATAAAGATGACAGAGAACCCTGTGTTCCATGACAGATCAAAGCACATAGAAATCAAGTATTTCTACATTCGAGATATGATGCAGAAGGGAGCCATAAATCTCGAGTATGTGAGTACTGATGAACAATTTGCTGATGTGTTGACAAATCCTCTGTCCCTAGTGAAGTTCATACACTTTCGAGACAAGCTTGGTGTGGTTTGAAAAGACCTTCCCCGAAAGGGGGAGTAGTGATGTAGCAGTGGGATTGTATCATCCCTAAGAACTTTCCCTAAAGTGATCCAGTGACCTCGGTCTTCAAGAATGAAGAGGGATTGTATCATCTTGAGACATCTGTCCATAAGTGATCGGGTGAACTCGGTCCTCAAGAATGAAGAGGGATTATATCATCCCGAGACATCTGTCCATAATAGATCTGGTGACATCGGTCCTCAAGAGTGTGGTAGGATTGCATCATCCTTGGACATAGTCCTAAAGTGATAGAGACTAATTCTCCCGTAATCAATCCGATGGCTTTGGTACTCAAGAATGTGGTAGGATTGCATCATCCTTGGACATAGTCCTAAAGTGATAGGGACTGATTCTCCCATAATCAATCCGATGGCTTCAGTCCTCAAGAATGTGGTAGGATTGCATCGTCCTTGGACTTAGTCCTAAAGTGATAGGGACTGATTCTCCCGTAATCAATCCGGCAACTTCGGTTGTCAAGAATGTGGTGGGATTGCATCATCCCTAGACTTTAAGTCCAAAAGTGATCCAAAGACTTTTTGTCTTTGAGTTGTGGATTGCAGGTTGTAGATGATGATGATTATGTCGTACTGATCGAAAGATCAGAGTATGATGATGATGACGTACTGATAGAAAGATCAAAGTATGATGATGATGATGTACTGATCGAAATATTAGAGTATGATGATGATGTACTGATCAAAATATCAAAGTATGTTGATGACGTTTCTGATCGAAAGATCAGAGTATGATGATGATGTTTCTGATCGAAAGATCAGAGTGTGATGACGATGATTCTGATCGAAATATCAGAGTATGATGATGATGATGTTGTTGCTGATCGAAAGGTCAAAGTGTTGATGATGATGTTGCTGATTGAAAGGTCAAAGTGTTGAAGATGTTCCTGATCAAAAGGTAAAAGTGCTGAATATGTTGTTGCTGATCGAAAGGTCAAAGTGCCGAAGATGTTGCTGATCGAAAGGTCAAAATACTGAAGATGTTGTTGTTGATCGAAAAGTCAAAGTGATAAAGATGTTGCTGATCGAAAGGTCAAAGTGCTGAAGATGTCATTGCTGATTGAAAGATCAAAATGATGAAGATGTTGCTGATTGAAGTGGTCAAAGTATTAATGATTATGAAGACTAAAGATTGAAGATAAAGACTACATGATGTTGAAAATATTCCAATGATTTACAGATGTGTTACCCTAATGATGTTGATGATGTCCTCTATTTCTCTCCTATTATTGTTTTTGTTGATGTTGTTGTAGAATACCCTTCTCATTAAGGGGGAGTGTTGAAATATTATAACTTCGAAGAATATTCTATATGTATCTTTTGTGGTCCCCGATGGTCCTACTGGGAGAACCACTTATATTACTTTGTACCCCGATGCTTCTAATCGGAAGAACTAATAAGAGTCATGAGGTATCCCCCTCTAATTGTAAAGGTGGGTCATTAACACCCCGGTGTGGTTAATTGAGCCTACATGTGTAACTCGAGCCTACATGATTAACTCGAGCCTACATGTCGAATGTAAAGTGAATGTATGAATATAAATAAAGGTGTGGCGCTCCTCATTTGAAGCACACACTCTCACTTATGTAGCGCATTAATGGAGAAGAGAGAAGTAGCTGGAGAAGGAGGAGGATCAGGCTTTGATCTCCTTGTTGGTTTTATCTTTTATCCTTTTGGGGCATCTATATTGAGGAAGCTTTTGCTGGGTTTTTCCCTTTAGGGTTTTCCCAGGATAAATCTGTGTTGTTCTTGTGATACTGTTTCTTTCAGTGATCCTGTTTATATGCTTTTGTTATGAAAATGAAATGAAATACTGATGTTCTAGATTAGAATATGAAAATTTAACACTAATCATCACATACCGTCTTCCTTACTCTGCAACTCATAGGATTCACACAGTCTCTGGATTTTAACTTAGCGCAACAATTCTTGTAACTCAACTTAGCTCAGTGGTTCTTTCAACCTGCGTCGAGCACCTTCTTATAGTAGCAGGTCGATCCATCCTCCTCATTACCAAACTAAGCCCAACTATCATGACCAAATCATGCATTAACTACGTGAATCTACCGTCGATCCTGTCAACCCAATGGTCGGATCTGCCATCAATACGTGTCACTTCAACAAGAATCATCGGTTAACTGTTTTAATTGTTGATTTGACTATGTTGTGACCCTATTGCTATTGCGACATATCTTCCTAACTGCACTACTGACTCCCCTACTTGCGCATCCAATTCCTCCTGGTGCACCCTTCCTCTAGCTATCTATTCTTCCTATTTTTTGTGTGTGCACAGTGCCTTAATCATCGCACGGTTTTGACCCTATCCTATAAGGCTTCAGTAGGCTACCATTCACATGTTTTGGCAGTGTCTCTCCATCTAATTGTTGTAGTTGAACCACCCCCCTATAAGTAATGGAATTAACAGGATATGGACCTATCCAGTGCATTTGTAACTTACCTGTATGCTTCATGAACTTGCTGTCATATAGCAACACCAAATCTCTTTGTTGAAACTGTTTGTTCTTTATGTGGTGATCATTTCAAGCCTTCTTTTGATCCTTCTCGATGTGTTGATGGAAGCCTATGATAAAATGGTCTTCTTCGAGTTGTATCAACTGCACCATGTGCTCCTCTAGCATTGATGCATCATCCATTCCTGTTGTGGCTGCAATGCGCAGACTGAGAACAATGTATTCCATAGGAATGACTGCCTCTTTCCCATATACCAATTTGAACAATGTATGTCCCCTAAATCTCTTGCAAGTTGTGCAATATGACCATAGTATTGTAGGAATAGTCAAGTCCTAGTCATCACGATTAGCATTGCATACCTTTGTAAGCGCATGCTCCAATATCTTTTGAGAGATTCTACTATTCCATTTTCCTACGGCTGATATGGTGCACTTTTCTTATGCTGTATTTGAAATTCTTCTGTCAGCGTGCTTACTGTGCGGTTGATGAAATGAATACATTGGTCACTCATCAGTATCCTTGGGAATCCAAATCGTATCACAATATTATCAAATTAGAACCTGGTTGTTGTCATAATGGTGCAATCCATGACCAGTGCAGCCTCTTCCCACCGTGCACTAGTTCTCTTCCCAGGTGGGGTGGGTTGATTGGACCCACAAAATCCACAGCCCATTTATCAAAAGGTTGCAAGGTTACTTGCGGTACTAGTGGTAGATCATCTCACCGCGATGGTTTTCCAGTGCGTTGACGGACATCGTAGCTCTGTGCATAATTTGTCTCATCATTATGTAAGGTGGGCCACCGAATTCCTACACGAAGCACCTTTTTCGTAGTATCTCATCCTCCATAGTGTCCACTAGTGACTCCTACATGTGATTCTTCTAAAATCTATCCTTGTTCATGTGGTAGGACACAACGCCGCAAAATCTCATCTGAGCCAAGTTTGTATAAATGCCCATAAATCAACTGGAAATCTGAGGCCTTGACTACCAGGTGCTTCTTCTGGCTTGTTGAAAAATATTCCATCACAACTCCTATCGCTAAGAACTAGATTATCTGGTCATAATAATCATCCGTTATGTCGAATCTGAACATTTGCACATCAGGACCTCCCTCGTCAATGTTGGTTGGTGCTTTGCCTGTCTCGATCCAAGATATATGGTCAGAGATAGCATTCAAGCGACCTGGATTTAGAATTATCTCAAAATAAAACTCCTGAAAGAGTAGTAGCTAGCGGCATGTCGTCCCCCCCAACATAAGCTTATTGACTAGGTACTTCAGAGAATAATGGTTAGTAAACATCTTAAAATTCCCACCTAAGAGGTAATGCCTGAATTTTTGTAGTGCATATACCATCGCCAGACCTTCTCTCTTTGTGTTCGTATAGTTCTTCTCAGCAAATGACAACTTTCGACTAGAAAAAGTGATCAGGTGATCAAGATCTCCTTCTCCTAGCTACGCGAGCACTAATCCGAACACGATAGATGATGCATCGACATGGACATGGAACTCCTTGTTCCAATCTAGGAACACAAGTATGGAAACCGAAGCTATCTTAGCCTTCAGAGTGTTGAAGATTCCTTGGCATTTTGGACTCCATACAAATGCAACATCTTTCTTCAATAGTTTCTCCACAGGGGTAGTAATTGCAACATATCCTTTGATGAATTTGCGATAATACCCAGTGTGCCGCAGTGTTTCCCTAAGCATCTTCACATTTGTCGGTGATGGAAAGCTCAAAATGAGTGTGATCTTCGCGGGGTCGACCAACAATCCTTTCTTGCAAACAATGTGACCCAACAACATCCCAAAAGGTGCGCATAAAATGCATTTCTTGGAGTTCAACTTGATCTGATGTTGTTGACATCTTTCTAGCATCAGTTGAAGGTTTACCAGATGATCCTTAATGAGACCATATGTTGTCCAATCATCCATATAAACTTGTAGGAACTTTTGAATGAAATCTTTGAATGTAGCGACAACAACCTGAGAAAATATTGCAGGTGCATTCTTCAACCCAAAAGGCATCATTGTGTATTGTAAACAACCCCATTCTGTGAAAAACGTGGTTTTATGTTGATCTTATTTTGCAATTCTTATCTAGTGGTAGCCAGAAAATCCATTTGTAAAAGAGTACATCTCCTAACTGCCTACTCCTTCAAGTACTTCATCTATGAATGGTGTTGGAAACAGGTCATGCATACAGGCATCATTCAATTTTTCGAGGTCGACACAGATTCAAACTTCACTGGTTTTCTTTTCTTGTACCACCATAGGAATGATCCATTCTAATTCTTCCACTGGCTCAATGATTCCAACATCCAACATCGTATCTAACTCAGCTTTAATCTTCTCCTTGTACCGCAAATTCAAGCGGTATGGCCTCTATCTTATTGGTTTCGCATCGAGATTTAATGGAATATTTGCCTCTCCTAGATCACCTAGTATTCCTTTCATTTTATAGAATTTGGTTGGAAACAGATATTGAAATTCATGCAATAGATTCATGATATTTTCGATAGTCTCTTCGTCCCAGTAGTCCCCAACACTTGCAAACTTTGGGTTCTCCTTTGTCCCAATGTTAACTTTTCTAATCTTCAATGGCTGAGTCATGGGATTGGTCGATATATCTAGTGCTATGACATCCCTACTCCCTTATATCTATGGAACATTGATATTTCATAGCTCATCGTCATCCTCAGGTTCGTCAGACACATTATAACATGCCATCATCGACTACATGTGGCAATGCACATGTGGGTCCACTAGATATGCAACTAGCACTACTTTTAATACCACATACTGGATGATCTGAAGTGCATTGTTGACATCTGGATTAACATCTGTGAAACTAAATGTATGAGCAAAGCAAACCATTAGCTCCTCCCAAGTGGTTATTGATCTATGCAACTATGCTAATATATACCATGACCTTGGCATTTCATCCAAGGTGTTAATAAAGGCATGTACCCATTCATACTTTGGTCACGATACCCACATTGTTTGGCATTCCATCAAATGGCCTTCAGGGTCATTCCACCCATCATACTTCCCAGTGTGATATACTTCTGTTTCTCCAGAACTGTCATCAATCGTCGACACTATTCCCATCTAGTAATTGTATTTTTATGAGTCTCCCACCAGCATGCTGGAGTAGCCTTCAGTGCTTCCTCCAGCGCCAACAGTCGATGTGGTTTTGATACCTTTTCTTCAAATTCCATCAAGAACACAGAAATCTCAGGTAGCCCTTCATAAATTGGTAATTCAACAATCTCAGTCGCGACATGGCACAACGACTGCGTTATCAAACCACACTTCCTAAATGATACCTCACGCATGTAGTTTTTCCAGTTCTCTAACACATCATCAGAATCAGAAGACACAGAGCTAGCACTGCGCCAACCAAGTTCTCCGTCGATAGTCAGGTGGATTTAATCTTTGGAAATGTTGTAGGCGCGGTCCCATCCTCTGACAACTTCATCTTTCACTGGTTCAATATATCTCCATACTTCATTTGGATCCATAGGAGCGATGAATTTGATGTCTTGATTCTCAAATGTCATCATCCGCTTCTTGAAGTTAATCACTTCCATACTATCATTGACCCGTCCGATCCCCAACAATGTGGTATAGGTGCCTCCACCATCAACAACTTCAATTATGTCAAAATCAGCATAGGTCTTCATACCTTCAACATCCACAACCAGGTCCGACACATGTCCGATTGGTTGTACTTTAGCCTGATTAGCCAATCACAACTGTATAGGGGACCAACCCAATGTCATCCTCCTTATATTTTTCCATGTCTTCTTTGTCTGAATATTCACATCTCATCCCAGATCCAAAATAATTGAATCTACTTCATAGTCCTCAATTTGAATATTCATGTGCATCTCTTTGCCTCTCTTTTCTTGTGTAAAGAGTTCACCACAGAGTCCTTCCGCTCCTTACTTAGGCAGTGCAATGAATTTTCAATCTTGGCCAGAGCATCGGTATCTTGTGCCAGCAACAGGAAACTCTCAAATAAGTACTGCAAGGTACCATGTTGCCGCGATGACACTGCCTCCAATGAAGATATCTTTAGTGTGTCCATCTATGCGACATCGAGTGCACCAAAGATCTTCGCAATTTTCTTTCCCCTTCTTAATGTCTTGCAGATGAAGCATCAAGTTCTCTAGCTGTGCTTGGATTTGGTTCATACCAGCTGTTCTTTCTCCAATGGGTGAAGCTTCTAACTTCATGGAGATCTCCAAGGCCTCGCTCTGGGTCATGATCTTCTGCTGCATCAGTGGCTTCCGTATATGAGGTACTGGCATTGTAATGAACCATTATTTGTGTTGAACATCACTCATTTCAAAACTAACTCGTGCCATTAGTGTTTTGAATCTCTGGTCGAAGTCCCAAACGATCTCATTCATAAATTTCTTAATCTCTTTCAACTCGGTAATATACTGTGCTTCACACTTCGGTTTTCAAAATTCTTCAATCAGTCCTCTCCTAACTTCATCTAGTTTTTTTGCGAGAGTCCCCGTAGGAACTTATATAAATTTCATATACCAATCTAGTGCACGGCCTCGAAGAGTAGTCTCCGATTGGCCTTTCTTAACATCATCATCTGTGTCCTATCTGACAGTCCATACTACCTCACATAGGAACCAATACTGCTCGAGATCATTAGTCCCGTTTCCATGGAACAAAGGTAACTTTGTATTGTTACTCACCATCCTGGGCCTTCTTCCTACAAATGCTGATCTACTACTAGAATGTTGTTGGCATGTCGAGCAAGTTGACGTTGAATTTGTGTTTCTTCCCAAATGTGGAGTAGTGCACAGAGGCGTGGGTACGTTGCTGCTAGGGTTTGATCTTACTTCTGTTATGGGAGTATTTTGGGTTTGGTCATCCTCTTCATCGATGTAGGGTCACTTCATCCCATGTGGTCTTCCTTCACGGTATTGTGTTTCAATCGCAACAGGACCTTCCCCTATCCTCTGCCTCTTCTCTTTTTGAAACCTTACTCCTCCCCTTGTAAGATCACTTTCTTCCTTGGCTTCCCTCACAGTCTCGTCAAAACTTGCACCCATATACCCCTTATCTTCCCATTCATTTCCCCCATTTAGTCGCAGTATCCACCTCCTCCGCACACCATAGTTCTACTACTCGAGGTGCATCTTTAGTATACCCTTTTTACAAACAAGCATCTTAATTGACAATTGTAGAGACAACAAGAACCTACCTATGGGTCCATTGAAAAATTCCCTTTCTTCCTCGCTGTAGGACTTGGTGGTGTCAACTGCGAATTCAATAATATATCCTTCTAAGATACTATCCAGACATACCTCAATAGCTCATGATGCTTTGTTGTCAGTTTCTTGTGGTTCCTGGATCAATTCAGGGGTCCAGGAGGTTGCCTCTCCTCCTTGGGAATTTTTCTTCTTATATGTGAACCGCGCCAACTACATGTATAATATGATGGGAAACTCACAGAAAAAATATTCGTGAAGACCGTCATGTATGTATTTCGCCAACCACTTGTCCATCGTCCGTCCAGGGTTCTGATTGTTTGTTTTAGCAAATTCTCGTAGCTTCTGATCAAACCAATCTTGAATCTTCGGTTGCGTCAGATGCCACATATCCTCCTCTCAGTCACAACAAGGTTCCGACAACGAAACCATTTGTTGGTGCAAACCCCACCAACAAAACCTTATTCGACAGGGGTTCCCGCTCTGTTGATGCTCAACTCGTCGTGATCTCCCTGAGCACTGGCCCAGAAAATTTTTACCATGTTCGGCAACACCCACGAAGTGGATGAAGTCTCACCTGAGATGTTCGAGGGAGGGCTGGAAAAACCAAGTTTTCGTAGAATAGAAGTAGACTATGTGCATCGACAATTCATCAACTTATCTATTGAATCTAACCAGTTACTTAATTAACAGAACCATTCATCATCGCATCATTCATTCATAACCATAATAGGCCTACAAGTGCGCAAACAGATCTAGAAAGATAACATTATTCATAAGCAATAAACATTGCATCATAGATCCATGTTGCATATTCACTTCACATTCATCATTGGGTTCGCAGAATAGGAAAATAGAAAGAGAAAAATATAATAGCAGTTCAGATCAACCTCCTTCTTATCATATTAGCTTCTACGCAATCAAACACAGATCCCAAACAAACAACAATGATTCATTCTATGATTCTCTGATGTTCACATTTACAATTCTTCTTCTACTTATAGGCTTGCACCTTTACATTCATGGTCCACTTGGGCGATTTTCTAACTAATTCTTAACTGACTCTACTAACTAATGACCAATATCCGCAAAATATGGTCAAAAAGTACAAAAAATGACACAAAATATTCAAAAGTAGTCTATCTTCTGCCTTGTGCGGTGTCTTCCAATCTTGCATAGCATCCACAATGCTGCACAACTAACTGATCCACAACCCCTTGCCAACAAGATTGAGCAAATCTAGAAGCGGTTTATAACTTAAAACCTCAACATTAAAAACAATACTCCATATCCTATTCTCCTCATAGAAGTGGGTCTTTCCCCCATCGAGAGCATGGCTATGACTAGGTACTTGATGTACAAGCATAAGATAAATAACATAGGAAACAAGAGACTTCCTAAAATTGCTTTAAACTCAAGTGAAATCCAACTACACCTCAAGCGGTGTTGGTGTAAAGATACCATGGCTTGGTTAAAACATTAGGGCATTGATGAAAATGACATTTTGCAGAACATTGATAATGTCAAAAGTATTATTATTTCTATGTTTAAAGAGAAATTATAGGGTGAGGAAAATTTAGTAGTTAAGAGAAAATTAAGGTACTATAAGGAGGTCATTAATCCTAACTTGGAAGATCAGAAGTATCTCTCTGTAGTAACTAGCTCACGGAAGAAAATTAATATAGCCAAGATTAGAACGAACTCTCATGAACTGCATAGTGAAACAGGGTGTTGATCTATTTTTAAAACTCCATGGGAGGCAAGGGTTTTCCATCTATGTGAGTCTATGAGTGTTGAGGATGGAAATCACTTTCTCTTAAAGTGCATTGCTTACACTAGAGCTGAGTTTCATAGTATTTGGTACAATACAAACCTTTATAACCTTGTAACTTCTTGTGACCACAGTTGGTCTCAATAGACGTTAATCATTGTCATTATAAAGAGATAATTATAATAAAATTTATAAATTAAATAGTTAGACATATACATAATAGAGAATATTAAAATGATAAATTTTAGTTAGAAAAATTAAAAACATGCAAAATTTAAAAAATAAAGTAAGATGTTTTCATATTTATTTTTCAAAAATCAAATTTGATAAACATAAATATGTCAATGTTTTTATGAGTTTCTTTTATATATGTTTACTAATTCAAATTTAAAGTATGAGTTTCTTTTATATATATTTACTAATTCAAATTTAAAGATTATCTATATGTGTTAGTGTGTATATTCCATAGTTGGATATATTGTGAAAAACTTATGAATTAAATTGTATTCAAAATTATTATTTTTTATATTTTTACTATACACTACTCATTAAGAGCAGATTACTACTCATTAAGAGCAGATTAGACAAAGCTCATTGTGCAAAGTTAAAGATTAGGCAAAGAATTCTTACTTGTATAATGAGTTAGGTTTATTAATTTTTAAAGATTATATATATATATTTTATTAAATATATATTATTTTAGATTTTGTGACATTTTTTTCAAAATTTAGATGTACATAATAATTAATTTAATTTGAGTAGTTTATCACCTAGATTAACTAATTAATCTAATTTTCTGATTAATCTAATTTATAATTCTAACTCAAATGATGAGAATTACAAATTTCATTCTATTACAAATATGTTTTCTCACCGGATTCCAAAGAAAGCAGGATTGTTCCATAATCTACAGCATTTGTCTGTCAGGGATTGTCATGTGATAAATGCAAGTCACATCTGACAAACATAAGGACGCCCTCACTTTCATGAGCTCTGTTTATTAATCCAAACGTTACGATGAATCTATTGCTACTTGTAACGATAATAACTATTATGGAGAGGACCATTTGGTTACCATGGATGGTGATGCCATACATGCCAGTCACATCTGATAAGCATTAGCATGCGCCTACTGTCTGTATATTCCTGTTCCCTGCATGCATCCTGCCAATGTGAAAGCAAAGCATTTCACTTTAATGATCACCGGAAATCAAGAACGACAGTTTTGAAGCCGCCATTTATAACCCGTTACGCCAGTGAGGTATTAGGGTTGGTTACCAATACTGATTCCGATATTACAGTACCTCCTGCTTCAACTTATACTGCAAAGACATGGTGTCGCTTCAGAGTTGCAGAGGCGCCACAGATTTGGTTTCTATCTTGATCCAAACAAAATGACAACTTCTTGCACACACAAAGAGAGACACAGATGTGGAGTGGGCACCATTGCTACTTGCACTGTTTTAGTACTACTACTACTACTAGTAACAGGTCAGTTCACATCAGATCAGACAGACTGTTTCGGCACTCGCAGAATGCTGCTCTGTGAAAGACCGCGCGCATTATTAGTATACCGTTTTTCGAGGCGTTCTGTTTGCTGATTTCCAGGCCACCGAAACTGACTGTCTCAGCAGCTGACATGCTTTACTTGATATGGATTGGGCACAGAGGCATGGGATTCATTATCTCATGCTTCCGCCTCTCGAGTCTCAACAATTGGAGGGATCTGAATTCAGTTTCTGATCAGAGAATATGAACATTGCTTTCGTTTCTTGCATTGATCTCATTGAGATAGTGACTGCAGTGTCGTGTATTACAATGAACCCTTGCAGAATAAACAGTAACGTTGGGGTTTAAGTATCCCTGCTAATCATGTTGATATCTCTGTACAATGATGCTTGCGCTCCAATAGCGACGGCTCCCGTGCACTTGATTCTGTTTAGCATGTTTTAACATATATTTACAATCAGTAATAAAACCTAACCTTGTTAGTGATTCATAAATTGGGTACATGCTCGGATATATTAAGAATTTGACCAGCTATCAAGAGTCACCTAGTACCTGATTCATAAATGATGGAATATATATATATATATGGATTTCAAGAACTATCAGAATTTAGGGGATGATTCATAAATGTTCTATTATATAGATTTGATAAACTATCAACTTATGCAACATTCACGAGTCTCCTGTTGTGTCTATTTTCATGGTCACTTGTATTTTAAGAACAAAGGACATGAATGGTACCACACTACTAGGAAGACATTAATCAGAGGCACTATTAAAAGAGTGAATTTAAAAGTAGACAAACTTTACTTATTCCATTGGTTTATAGGTTTTTTAAAATTAGATTAAAACTAAAAAACAAAATCCAGTAACATTTTAAAAACAAAAAAAATATCAATAATATCATACTACTTAAAAAAAACACATTAATAAGCAGATAGATTAATAAAAAAATAAATAGACAAACTTTATTTTATAGGTTTTTTAAAATTAGATTAAAACTAAAAAACAAAATCCAGTAACATTTTAAAAACAAAAAAAATATCAATAATATCATACTACTTAAAAAAAACACATTAATAAAGCAGATAGATTAATAAAAAAATAAATAGACAAACTTTATTTTTTATCTATTTATGAGTCCTCTTCAAATATACCCAAAAATAAAGTTTACAACAGTCACACGAAATGTTTGTACACTATTTATCCTCCATCAAACATCATGAATAATCAAATAATCAAGTTGAAACAATAAAAGTATGGGAAAACACAATACCTGAACAAACATTAATCACTATATACACTAATGTAGGCATTTGTATGAATCATAAATGACCAAGGTCATCCCTTGATAATCCATTTATTAATTATTCCAACTCCCAACCTTACCCATTCATGATTCCGAAAGAGTCATGTTGGATAATAGAAAATAATGAAATCTTTGTCAATTATTGTAAATGCTAGAAAGCACTGTTACTCAAACTATTATTGAGTTTTATATATAGCAAAGATTTAGGCATGGTCTAATATTTTTTTATATCTTTATTGAAATTTGAGAAATATAAAATATTTGGATTGGTTCTCCAAATTATAATTTGAAGACATTTAAAAATGATTAGAATAAAATATTGAGTGGATGAAATTGTTGTTTGCCACTACTACAATTTCAATGGTTAGACTTCAAATAAAATCAGGCTTGAAAAGACAATAAGAATAATGTATTTTAGTGAATGTTTTAGCCCACACCTAAGATTTTATTTACAAGTTCTTTCAATAGAGAAATTCTATTCAAACTCAACATCACTTACTCACACTTATTATCATATTTCATAATAATTTTTTAATTTTATGGATATGGATGCTTAACTAAAATATATGTTTATACAAAATCCACATAGAAGAGAACTTTACAAGCAAAATATGAGGTAAATCCTTATGTGAAAAGGGTGACCATACTCATGGCTATGAGATGTTTGATACAAGGTGGTAGCATTTTGAGAATCAAACTATCATGTTCTACCATATGAAAGTGTGATATCTATCAAATATTTGTATTGTCCTAATTTTTGGAATTATGCATTTTAACTTATTTAGAGGGATTCTATGGATGTCTTGAGGAAGTCATTGTTTTATTTTGGTAAACCCATATGATGAAAAACCACCATAAAACCTTATATGTGATGGTATACACATGGACATGTTAATGGGATCTTTGCTTATGCCAAATATTGCTCCTCGATGAAATGATAGGAGTCTCTTCAATAGATAGAGAATAGACTCAATATTTATCTTTCCCATGAAATTTTAATTAAGATGCGATGTAGAGAATGAAAGAAGGAGAATACAAATTTAGAAATTAAGTCTTGGTATTGATATGTAGTTAATCAAGTAATTTGTCCAACATTGGATTTACTTTGATACCTTCCCACAAGTAAGACAATATACCTTTCTCAAACCAATTTAATAATTTCAAATGCAGACTGTAAATTCAAAACAATTTCCTAATTAACTTCAGTTATATTGTTTCAACACCAATTCTAACATTTGAATCTAATTGTTAGATTTTTATCAATTAGACAATATGATCTTAGGATCTTATCTAAGAGAATAACATGCACAGCAATCAATACCAAGAGACAATAGGCACAAAGATTTTCCTCAGGGAAACCATAAAGGAGAAAACCCCACAACATCCTCAAAGATAGAATAAGCACCAATGGCAACAGTAAAACCCAAAGAGAAAAAGATGATCTCCAACAATTGTTCTCTCTCTCACTTATGCGCTATAGATGGGTGAGTGTGTGTCTCAAATAGAGAAGCTCACTCTCTATTTATACTAATTT
Organism: Pseudotsuga menziesii; assembly: GCA_001517045.1. NCBI lineage: Eukaryota > Viridiplantae > Streptophyta > Pinopsida > Pinales > Pinaceae > Pseudotsuga > Pseudotsuga menziesii. Next base: position 17,575 of record LPNX010746896.1, on the reverse strand, counting down.
TTGACTTGACAATTACTTACCAAGGCCGACTTATCTAGGAGATTCTAATAAGCCTAGTGCCCCGAAACTATGGGGACTTTGTCCCCCGATCAACTAGGAGGGTTAACCTCTATGAATTTACATGAATTGATTACATTAATGATTCTCCTGATAGGAACATCGAGGACCAATGCAATACAATATATAAAATATACAAGTGAATACATTCCAAAGTTACAAATACATCAACACTCCCTCTTAACTAGGAATGTATTCTCTCGACACAATTCATCAATGCAATTCTTCATCACTGGACCATCATTAAAGTTGGATCATCACTGGATCATCATCACTAGATCATCATCAAAGTTGGATCAACCATCTCGATCAAATGGTGATATCTCTCAATTCTATTCGTCATAGGAAGTTCTACAAAGCCAACCCTTTTTCATGTTGGTTGTAGGCATAGCTTCTAGGTAGGTCTTCATATTCTTTAGCGCTTATATCCGACCATGGGAGGCCTAGCCTGCCACCATGTCGAAAAGGCCCACCTAGCACCTATATTTGACCATGGGAGGAACACATCCAGTATCCATGTCATAATGGCACACCCAGCACTCACATATGACCATGGGAGGCCCATCCTGCTACGATGTCAGAAAGGCAAAGCACTCACATCTGACCATGGGAGGCCCACCCTGCCACTATGTTAGAAAGGCTCATCCAACACTTATATCTGACCATGGGAGGCCCAACCTGCCACCATGTCAGAAAGGCCCAACACTCACATCCGACCATGGGAGGCCCAGCTTGCCACCATGTTGGAAAGTCTTAGCACTTATATCTAACCATGGGAGGCCCAGCCTGCCACCATGTCAAAAAGGATCAGCACTTATATATGATCATGGGAGTCCTAGCCTGCCACCATGTTAGAATGTCTCTGCAATTACATCTGACCATGGGAGGAACAAATCCTACCACCATTTCTTGAAGACACACGGACTCATCACTTCCCCTTGGAAGGAACCTCGATCTGGAGAACACCAAGCTTCTCCCTGAAGTACTCAAACTTCACTCTAGCCAATGGCTTGCTCAACATGTCAGCTATCTGCTTGCCTATTGCAATATACTGGAGCTTCACTGCTCCTATCTACACCATATCCCTGATGTTATATCTTGTTTCTGTTTTCTATTTTTGAACCATATGCTTGTTTTAAAACATGATTTTTCTTATTGTTTTAAAATTTTGAGCTTGTTTATTTTAAAGTATTTTGATAGTAGGCTTATGTTTATAATTGATTTTATAGGTTTTCTTTTTAATTTTGCTTTACTTAGTAGATTTCATAGTTTTTATGGGCTTATAGGATGTATATATTTCTGAAAGGTTCTAAAGAAATATCATAAGGTCTTATCAAAGGTTAACTACCACAATTTAACACACTGTTTTGAGTTTTGGTTAAAAAAATCATTAAACAGATATTCTTGTAGCGTAAAGACAAAAAATATGAACAAGGGCGATGTTGGAGCAGGGCCCCACATCTATAGGAAAAGCTGCTATATCGAAACAATAAAGTCAAAGGAAATAGTACCTGAAGCGGCCGAGAAGAGAGCTCAACCACTGCATTTAAGGCAGCGGTGACGACAGGAGGGCTCAGCTACCCTCATGAAGGAAGAAGGAGCAACAGGCCGAGGTATTAAAGACAAATGATAGAAGGGGAGCAACCGAGGAAGCGGCACCCATACCCACGATCAGCATCGGAAGTCGTGGAAGACTGCAGAAAGCTGCAGTGTGACCAGTAAGTGGCAGTTCAAAGTACAGATAGGCCGACTGTCACAGTTAGGGTTTTGGGTTACTGTTGGGATAGGCCCACAGTTTTGTATCATGGTGAGACCTTCGGGCCACCTATTTAAGCATGCATTTTGTGTTATGAAGGGTTAGCGAGTTAGATAGCGAGTTAGATAGTTATCTAAATAGAGAGACAAATAGACAGACAACTAGATAGAGAGACATTGAGGAACAGTCGAGCTCTAGTTTTGAGTTCAGCCTGTAGTTATCTTACTGTAACTAGCAGCCGACTCCTTGACCATGAATGTAACAATCTGCAGGGATTGAGAGAGAGAGAGAGAGAGAAATAGTATATTGTAAGAGGAAAGTAATATTAGAGAAGATATCTAAGAGAGAAGGGCTCCCGACTGTGTGTGTGGAGTTTCCTAGAAGATCTCAAGCTGCATAATAGGTTGCAGCGGAACTGTGTTACTCTCTCTAGTTATAATATAAACACAGTTCTCGTGGACGTAGCTTCCTCCGTGGAAGTGAACCACGTAAAATCCGTGTGTTGTGCGACTATTTCATGTGATTGTGCTATACTTATTTGCTATCTGTTATCTGTTACATGAACGTTGCTTATCAATTAATGAATGCATGTATGCTATCCTTTAGTTTACAGTAACATAGAAGGTTAAATGCAAGTTGAATGTGTCGAGTACTCTGTATATGAGTTTATCAGTGTTTGGTTCACAATAGCAGCAGCTACTGTGTTAAGTGACTTCTGTATATTTAGTTCAACGAGTTGAGTGTAATTGATGTTAAGCATGTTAATCTGTAGAAACTTAAGTGCGGTTGTTTAACACCTTAATGAAGGTTAACTGAGCTATTATACCTAGAAAGGAAGCCTATGTACCTTGAGAGTTGATAAGTATATTGAGTCTTACTGTAGGAAACATCGCGGTGTAGAAAGGCGATATCGCACCGTCGGAGGAGCTGCAGTGTGAGATATCGCAGGTTAAGAGCTGAGCGAAAGAGTAAGTTTGTGCATCATCCTAGAAGCTGCGATGCGATAAGAGTCAGTTCCATAGCAGAGTCAGCTAGGAAGAGAGACAGCCCTTGCTGAAAGATCCCGCTGGTTAAGTAGAGTCAGGAGAACCTAGGATGCTACAGAACCTGGTTGAGGAAACGTGATTCTTCAGCCAACCCATCTAAGATCACTTCGGGTGAGACTTCAGGCCGTTCTGCGGTCTTTCACGGAAAGGGCCAGTGAGCTAGGGGTTTTGTTGGTACAATAAAGTAAACCCGGGTCTGCCCAGAGAAGACCAACAAATGGTTCCGTCGCCGGTTTTGAACAAATTGAAGAGTTGATGTTCTGTTGGCATCCTACTAAAGAAGAACTTAACCAGTGGGTTGAGTCTAAGGAAAGATAATTTGCTGCGAAAGAAAAAAAGAGTCCTAGGCTTAGTACAGAGGACTGGTTACAAAAACATATCTTCACAGACCTGCATGAGATATTTTTTGCGACCTATGCAAATGAGTTGTATGATTGGTTGTCAAATTTGAATTATAAGCATGTATTCAAGAAGAAATGGAATATTGTCTGGACACCGGAGCCGATTCACGCTGTGAAGAGCGTAGATAATCCCATTTCACAGGAAGTAGACTTCTGGCTTGCGAGTTTGCTGGAAGGTTTCATTACAGAGTTTGCAGTTGATCAAAGAAAGAGTTTCAGCGAAGCAAAGAGGTACTTCTTCAAAGGATATCGCGGTAAGTACTTGAACTCTTTAAATTTCTTCCTTAATATGTTATTGTATGAAAAAGGAGTACTGGATATATCCTCAGATGAATAAGTTAAGTAAGTGTAATGTCACAAGAGTTTGAGAGTGATTCTAAAGAAATTGGATGTACACGTAGCGGTAAAAGATATAAAGTAGATTTCAGATCTTCCTTCTTTGAAGACAGTTCAGATAGTACTAGAGAACATAGTCAAAGTAATAGAGAAAGAACAGTAGGGGGTATCCCTTACCACCCTTATCCCCACAGAAACCGATCGAGACTCAGAATAATCCCACAAGAACTCCATCTAGTAGTTCACACACATTACATACTACATTTACACCGCCAAGTGGTAGTAATATAGAAAATCAGAACCCACCTCGTAGAAACAGAATGGGGGATGATATGAAACTACCTACCTTTAGGGGTAAAGGGCCAGAAGACCTAGAACAACATTGGTTCCTATGTGAAGCTGTATGGACCATTAAACAGATCCAGGATGACAATACTAAGCTTGTCCAGTTGGCTACTACACTTAGAGAAAGAGCTTTAACATGGTATATGAAGTATACATTAGCACAGATTAGAACACTCGTAGAGGTCAGGACCGCAATGATTAAGGAATTTAAGAAACCCAAGTCTGAGTCACAATGTATCACAGAACTTAAAGACATCAAACAGTTACCCACAGAGTCAGTATGGGATTTCGATCAGAAATTTAAAGCTCTTATAGACCAAGTTAGTTTTGAGTTTGCACCGGAGCAACATAAGGAATGGTTCATCGCAGCACTGCTCCCTCATATAAGACTTCCACTAATGCAACAGAAAATCCATACACAGGATGAAGCATTGGAGATGGCAATGAAACTAGAGGCTTCACCTCTAGCTGAGACTAGTGCAGGTATGACAAACTTACAGAATCAGTTAGCCAATCTCAATTTACAGTTACATGAGATTAAGAAAGGAAAAGAGGTTGGACAAGAATTATGGTGTACAAAGTGTAAAGGACATGACCATACCAAAGATAACTGTCTAGTATTTGTGGAATATATAGCAAGTGGGGCTCCTAACCCCTTAGTACAGAATCAAGGGCCATGGTGTGAAATTTGTAGAACAAGAGGACATAGACCACAGGAATGCCCTTTACTTCAGAAGTATGTACAAACTCCTAAGAATTTATACTGTAACTTCTGTAAGTCAGTAGGACATGATGAAAATAATTGCAGAGCTTATGATCTCATGATAGAGAGAAAACATGACTTCTACAAAGTCCAGTCAGAGACATCAGGACCAGCAGTAGGACCACATCATGAACCGGCTCATGATGGCTGTGGTGGAGGATTCAGAGGAAGAGGTCGTGGTGGAGGCTTTGGCCGTGGCCGTGGACTGATTGTCTGTTACAACTGTGGAGCCATAGGACATTATGCTAAAGATTGTCAGAACCCTACTACAACATGTAAGTATTGCAAGTCCTATGATCATACTGTAGAAGAATGTCCTATATTGATGGCCAAGATTAAGGATCCTAAGCCAGCAGTAAACCAGAATATTTAACTTATTGCTACTGAGCAGAAAGAACCAAAACCAAGAGTCAATATTGTGACTCACAGTGGTGCTTCTACTAGTAAGACATCGCAGGATGCTGAAAAGAATACAGGTTCGAAGTGGGTGTGTAAAGCAACTGATAAATATACACCACTTGACCTGCAGAAGAACAAAGAAACATTTCAGCATGCTAAAACTTTCTTTACTGACCCTACACCAGCAGGATCACAGATATTGCCTCATAGGGGTGTACAATAGCAAAAAACTTGTGGCGTTAGTCCTGTGCAGACATCACAGGCTACCACATCGGCAAGGTGCGAGGAGGATGAGTTGACAGGAAGTGTACAATCCTTCCTGCGGAGCTGCTTGAAACTCGTAAGAAATGAGAAATCCATATGAGAGATTCAACGCATCATAGATCAGTATCAGCAGTCTTCTTCCATGAGCAGTACGCAGCGTGCTATTCATAATATTATGGGCCATACAAGAACAGGAAGAGAAATGAGACTCACAACACAAATTGGAGAGTTTGAAATGGATGAGGTAATCCTAGATTTAGGATCAGAGGTAAATATTCTTACTAAGCAGACATGGGAACAGATGGGTAGCCCTAAGTTAGCCAGATCACCTATCCATCTGCGACTAGCCAATCAGTAGAGGGTATCGCCACTGGGTTGATTACCACAAGTACTAGTTGATATTGATGGAGTTCGCAGCTTTGTAGATTTTGAAGTCATAGAAATTATTGGCGATAGCAGACCATATCTAGCTTTATTAGGTATTGATTGGGCAATTGATAACATGGCTATTATCGATTTGAAGAAAAGACAAATGACCTTTGAGGATAAACAGATTCGAGTCATCGCACCGTTGGATCCTTTTCAGGGTCCTCAATACATTGAACCTATCAGAGCAGAGGAAGAGGTGCGTAACATGGAGAGCTTCTATCAGATGAATACTAACCAGAGTGATTATATCAATCCCACCGCAGAAGGAAATATTAGTTGGCGATGCGACAGCTCATGCACATCGGATTCGGATGTTGGTTTAGAAAATTGGCAGAATAGACTTTATGAAGTTTCAGCTCGCAGATGTGCATTTATGACTAAGTCACTGCAATGGATTGGCACAGAGGTTAAGGATATTCTGTCGTTTGATGGCTTAGCGGATGTCAATGACTTTTTACAGCAGTTTGAGTAGGAAATCCCTCATGAGCAGAGGATGGCAGCTATTGACCTTGCAGTAAGAGCCACACCTGCAAGATGGTGGCATGCACATAAAGAAAATATCGCATCATGGGATGATTTTAAGAGATTGATGGCGATCAGATTCTCTAATGACAAGGAGCGTTTCCAGTAGAAATATATAGGAGAAAGTGACCCCAGGTCACATATTAAGATTTGTGAACAGAATTGGTTGGACATTCCAGAGGATGAATGGGTTCACCTATTCATTCACACTTTAGACATAGTCCCAAGGAACTAGTACACTAAGATAGAGTTGTGCAGAGGAACGATTACATGGCTAGTTATGATAGATAGCTTTCTACTCACTTTCACTTTTGAATCTGAGTATCCAAGCATTGATCAGGCTCTAGAGATTATAAATACTAAGATATTTGATGACTGTACCCTACCAGTGTATAGTCATCCTGATTGGGCTATCCAGTTAGAACATGCGCTAGAGTGTTACAACTTCGCAGAAGAGCCAGGAGATGAGGATGAGAATCCTCGCAGTATCAACATTCCAGAGTTAGAAGGGACTCACGAAGTTGAGGGACCAAAGCTAGAGATTCGAGCTGTCACAGAGCCTATGAAGATTAAAAAGATCAATATTGGCACAGAAACAGAACCAAAGTTTGCCTCTATTGGAGACTATTGGGATGATGAAACGGTAGGACACATTGCAGATTTGTTACATGACTATTAGGACTTATTTCCCACTAAGTTTATAGAAATGAAGGGAATAGTAGGAGATTTGGGAGTCATGAGGATACCTTTGAAAGAGGATGCTAGGCCAATTAAGCAACGTCCATACAGATTAAATCCTTGTTATAAAGAAAAAGTTAAGGATGAGATTAATAAGATGCTAGTAGCAGGAATCATTGAGCCAGTAGAAGAGAGCGAATGGGTTAGTCCCATGGCTGTGCAGGAAAAGAAAACTAAAGGAGAAATTAGGATTTGTGTCGATTTGCGCAAACTCAACGACGCATTGCTTCATGACCCGTTTCCGACACCTTTTACTGATGAAGTTTTAGACAATGTAGGAGGACAGGAGATCTACTCATTCACTGATGGATTTTCAGGCTATCACCAGATAAGAATTTATCCAGAGGATTGACATAAGACCACCTTTGCGATAGAATGGGGCTCATTCCAGTATACGATGTCCAGTGTAGTTGAAAGGAGGCATCGCACCCATAATTAGTCTACACGTTAAAAAAAAAAAGGTTCTAAGTAGGAGGAATCGCAGCAGGAAAGTTTATTTTGCGGAAGTCATAGGACGCTTACGGAGTTTTTGAACGTTACGGAGTTCACGCCAACGTTTTGGTTAAGGATGATGCGATGTGACATCGCAGCGAGGCGATGTTCCCCGTGCAATGAAGACAATTTTGAAAAGGGACAGAGGGCCAGTCACTTCGCCCTCTGACAAGCAATTAATCTAGATATGACAGGTATACGTTGCCCTAGATTTGGAAATAGTACAAGGATTGTCCTAGATTTGGTAAATCTTGGTCGAGACCGGTGCATGTACACAATTTTCAAAGAAGATTTGATCGGATTTTTAGCACTTAATGAGGATCGGGGCACCAAATGTTGTCTTTTCCATGCAATAAATGCCGCCAATGAGTCTAGCTTAAGCGACCGATGCTTCAGAGATTATCACCTTCATTAAAAATACACAGATCATTCGAATAGAAGGGTTACTTTTGAGATTTCTAAGAGTTATAGAGAAATTTGTAGAAGTTTTCCCTGTGCAGAGATACTCTAGTTACAGAGTGCTAGTTTCCCTATTTTTGCAGCTATTACTAGTCCAGAGTACTAAACCAGACGGTTTATGTCCAAGAAGGAACCCTTAGAAGACGTTGTGCGATAATTCCAGCATGGTGGCCTCGAGTCTGCTATGACGACGCCGCCCAGGGTTGTTAAACTAGGTGCACCATAGGTCAGGAAGACACCAAGAATGAAGAGTCAAGCTTAGATAGTAGAAGAGTCCATCCCAGAGCACGAAGAAGAAGTTCATATGGCAACAGTATACATTGTGCCGTGAGTTGAGGACGCACCAGAGGTAACCATTCCCAAGGGTGCTAAGTTTCCTATTCCGCTACCGCCGATTGATCCTCGTGTAAAGGAAGATGGAGAACTGTTAGGATATGTCCCTGTTCTCAAATTTACAGACTATAACCTTGGAGACAGTAAAACATATCCTCAATTTCAGCCGGATCAGTCTCTTACGATTCAGAGGAACCCAAGGATCGATGCAGATGAGTTTGTTCCTATGGAGCATGTCTAGATTCTTGAGCAGTCAGGCTTGCTCAATTTGTTGAAAATACCACATTTTGGACGAGGTGCAAAGGTTAATGCCGTGGTATGTGTGCTACTTTACTATGTACATGGAGGTTACCTCTGGCTGGGTAATAGGGTTGATCTAAACGTCGATTTGACACACTACATCATTGGGCTATCCAAGATCGGTAAGGACCCTTAGACACATATATCAGGGAAAAGCAAGGATACTAAGCTACCAGCACTTCTCGTTAACGAGTACAAGCTACAGAGAGGAGGTCGGGCTTATGACCTCGCAGCCTTAGCAGATGATACACTCAGATTTATAGCCAGTCTGCTTGCAGGAAGACTGTTAACCAAATTTCGCCTCAAAGAAGTCACAAGATCAGTAATTCACCTTGCCGTGCAGGTCGCAGAAGGTGAACAATTTAATTGGTGTTTGTTTTTATTAAATATTTTTCTTCAAGATTGTTTGACAGCACAGGATGAGCCAAACCACCCCTTCCATTTCTTGTGGCTGCTTATATTATGTGCATTCATCAGGCGGAGAGAGCTGCCCCATACCCAGTTCCTACAGCGACGAGGCGGAGAGTGCAGAGGCACGCGCTATGCAAACTTATGGGAAAGCAACAGTCCAGCCAAGAAAAAAATCAATATGATAGTATTCTATGAATACTATAAGCTATTGCAGCAAGTCATCCAGGAGACACCGTGTCTCAACACAGAGGTTGTTGACATGTATCACAACCGGCTTGATTTTATTGCGGACAGGCATACAATCTATCTGAGGCCGAAAGGGTTTAGAATGAATAACTGGCCTATTGGTTCGTTCAGGATGACAGCGTAGGACATAGAAGATGTCATCAAAGAATTTGATGAAGAGTGGAAGAAGGCATTAGAAGATGCCACAGCAGGAAATGTACCAATAGATACCACACTGTTAGATCCATTAGACAAAGGAAAGGATAAGGTGGGTTCCAAGAGAAAATATGCAGTAGAAGTGCCACCAACGGCACAAAAGAGGAAAAAATTCAAAGCCTCAAAGCCAACTACAGAGACCACACTAAAAGAGGATGACTATGATATCATCGCATCGAGATTGAAGGAGGAGATGCGGGACTCATTTCAGGCGATGCAGACATCGCAAGACAAGCTGCAGAGCACGATATATAAGTAGCTTCTGGAGTTGAAAGCACTAACTGAGAATACTGCCATGATGTAGACTCAACCAGTCAAGGAAATAGAAGGAGAAAGCTCACAACCATCGATTTCCTGCGAGGAATTATTTGCAGAGGATCGCACCAATACAATTTTGATACCGTTAGGGAGCATTTGATTCCCTGCTTCGATGATTGATGTCCAGATACAGGTTAGACAACCTATCGAGGTTAATATGGCACAATTACCACTTGATCAACTACAGATGATCCAGCAGTAGATAGCCACAGAGCTCAGGGATAGAGAGCTTGTGACTTATAAACAGAACACACAGCTGAGACAACAGAATGCAGAGCTCACTGCAGGCTTTCAGACAAAGGTGGAGGAGTTAAGAGTATATGAAGAAAGAGAACAGGATCTAAGTCAAGTCTTGCAGAACATTGCATTGGATTTACCCTAGTGTAACATCGATTTTGCCTTGCCTCTAATGTAGAAAGTAAGAAAAATTGCAGATAGAGCAAAGGCTCTGGAAGAGACAATGGCAAAAATGGAGGAAGACCACAAGGCGCAGATTGCTGAGCTTGAGGCTCGAGCACCAATAATTCCTGAGGCAGACAAGGAAGCAAGGGCGTAGGCATTTAGACTCACTTCAACGCAGATGAAGTGTCGTATAGATGATGCAGAGTCATTCCTAGCTGATGCGATGAAGACATGGTCGGAGCTAGAAGAGCTCCCAGATAGACTGGATTTGCAGCAGAGCATCCAGAACATAGAAAATGCAGTAGTAGAAATAAAGGAAGAAGTCAAGAGCTTAGGATATATTGCAAATATGAAGAAGATGACAGAGATGAACTAGTTGCAACAGGAAGCACAACGGTTGCGAGAAAAAGAAATACAATTCAATAATATGCTTCAACCGTATCAGGAACAAATCACAGAGCTGGTTGATGCGGTTGAGCAGAAGGTCAAGGAGTTCACTACAAGAAAAAGTGAAATTGATAGCACAGAAGAGTCCCTGATTAGTCAAGTTATGCTTGAAGTGGCACAAAACTGTGTCGAATCTATGGACAAAGATGTCGCAGGACTCAGGGAGAGATTCGCAAGGACTTCGCAGGAAGCCAAGGAGAAGCTACAGAAAGAGAAACCAGATGTTAGTGGCTCAGGGACGAGCCACAAGTAAGTGTTAGGGGGCTATTGGAGTAGGGCCCCATAGATATAGGAAAAGCTGCTATATCGGAACAAGAAAGTCAAAGGAAATAGTACCTGAAGCGGTCGAGAAGAGAGCTCAACCACTACATTTAAGGCAGCAGCTACGGCAGGAGGGATCAGCTACCCTCATCAAGGAAGAAGGAGCAACGATCCGAGGTATTAAAGACAAAGGACAGAAGGGGAGCAATCGAGGAAGCGGTGCCCATACCCACGGTCAGCGTCGAAAGTCATGGAAGACTACAGAAAGCTTCAGTGTGACCAATAAGCGGGAGTTCAAAGTACAGATAGGCCGATTGTCACAGTTAGGGTTTTGGGTTACTGTTGGGATAGGCCCACAGTTTTGTATCATGGTGAGACCTTCGGGCCACCTATTTAAGCATGTATTTTGTATTATGAAGGGTTAGTGAGTTAGATAGCAAGTTAGATAGTTAGCTAGATAGAGAGACAGATAGACAGAAAGCTAGATAGAGAGACATTGAGGAAGAGTCGAGCTCTGGTTTTGAGTTCATTCTATAGTTATCTTACTGTAACCAGTAGCCGACTCCTTGAGCATGAATGTAACAATCCGTAGGGATTGAGAGAGAGAGAGAGAGACAGAAAGAGTATATTGTAAGAAGAAAGCAATATTAGAGAAGAGATCTAAGAGAGAAGGGCTCCCGGCTGTGTCCGTGGAGTTTCCCAAAAGATCTCAAGCTGCATAATAGGTTGCAGTGGAATTGTGTTACTCTCTCTAGTTATAATATAAACACAGTTCCCGTGGATGTAGCTTCCTCCCTGGAAGTGAACCATGTAAAATCCGTGTGTTGTGCGACTGTTTCATGAATGATGCTTATCAGTTAATGAATGCATGTATGCTATCCTTCAGTTTATAGTAACATAGAAGGTTAAATTCAAGTTGAATGTGTTGAGTACTCTGTATATGAGTTTATCAGTGTTTGGTTCACGACAGCAGTAACTACTATGTTAAGTGACTTCTGTATATTTAGTTCAGCGAGTTGAGAGTAATTGATGTTAAGCATGTTAATCTGTAGAAGCTTAAGTGAGGTTGTTTAACACCTTAATGAAGGTTAACTGAGCTATTATACCTAGAAAGGAAGCCTATGTACCTTGAGAGTTGATAAGTATATTGAGTCTTACTGTAGGAAACATCGCGGCGTAGAAAGGAGATATCGCACCGTCGGGGGAGCTGCGGTGTGAGATATCGCAGGTTAAGAGCCGAGTGAAAGAGTAAGTTTGTGCATCGTCCTAGAAGCTGCGATGTGATAAGATTCAGTTCCATAGCAGAGTCAGCTAGGAAGAGAGATAGCCCTTGCTGAGAGATCCCGCTGGTTAAGTAGAGTCAGGAGAACCTAGAATGCTATAGAACTTGGTTGAGGAAACGTGATTCTTCATCCAACCCATCTAATATCACTTCGGGTGAGACTTCAGGTCATTCTATGGTCTGTCGCCGAAAGGTCCAGTGAGCTAGGGGATTTGTTGGTACAATAAAGTAAACCCGGGTTTTCCCAGAGAAGACCAACAGGCGCTACAAGAAAATTGTGACTTTTGATTTATCGTATCTTTTCTCATGAATTTCAAAATTTGCACATGAGAGGAGTTTTTCGCACTTGTCAAGGAGATTGATACATGTTAGGCCTCACTAATAATTTTGACAAGTGTTTTAAGTTAAGGCAAGAATAATTCAAGTGAGTTGTAGCTGTTCGGAAGGTGGAAGATGCAGATCCTTTAAACAACAATGATGGTGCATGATGTTAGTTTTTCATCACATTTAAGCTAGCATTATGATCTTAGGATCTTTTCACTGAGAGAATAACAAGCACAACAATAAAACATAAGCACATCATAAGCGACAAGAGACACAAAGAGTTTTCCTCGGGGAAACCGTAAAGGAGAAAACCCCGCAACTTCCTCTAAGATAGAATCAACACCAAAACAGTAAGAGATCTCCCAAAACAGTAGTAGTCTTCTTTCTTCTGTCTAGTCCCAAAATTTCCTTCTCCAGTAGTGCGCCACACTTGGGAGAGCAAGTGATGTATTTCACAAGTGATAAATAGAGAGACTCTCACTCTCTATTTATATTCATCTATTCACTTGAATTTCCTTTTCACACGTAGGCTCAACCTAATAATTACTACTCGAGCCTACACCTTAATTAGTGTATAATAACTCAAGTGCCCCGAAACTGTGGGGACTTACCTAATGACTTGATATGACTTGATTACATTATTAATCCTCCCGTTCGAAACATCAGGGCATGACAACATGACTCAAATACATCATAGAGACATCCCAGAATAAACATCGGGTTACAATATATAAGATACATAGAAGAATACATTCCGAAGTTACATATACATCAACACTCCCTCTTAACTAGGAAGGTATTCTTTCGACACAATTTTCAGCATTGGTCTTCTTCTCTGTATCAACTGGATCATCTCGTCTTCAAGTCATCTTCGTCTTCAAGTCATCATCGGATCTGGATCATCTCTTGATCTGGATCATCATCACTGGACTGGATCTAGATCATCACTCAATCTGGATCATTATTGCTGGATCATCATTACTGGATCTGGATCATCACTCGATCTGGCTCAACACTGGTGCTATCTCATGATTCTTCTCATCATAGGAAGTTCTACAGGGCCAACCCTTTTTCATGCTGGTTGTAGGCCTACCCTCATGTAGGTCTTCTCCCAGCACTTACATCTGACCTGCTCATCAGAAAGGCACGCCCAGCACTCACATCTGATCATGTAGTAAACTACAATCCCATCAGAAAGGCCCAGCACTCACATTCACCAGCATGATAGGACACACCTACTATCATCTGTGGAAAGGCACAGTGCTCACATCCACCAGCATGGTAGGACACACCTACTACCATCTGTGAAAAGGCACTGCACTTACGGTCACCAGCATGATAGGACACACCTACTATCATCTGTGGAAAGGCACAGTGCTCACATCCACCAGCATGGTAGGACACACCTACTACCATCTGTGAAAAGGCACTGCACTTACGGTCACCAGCATGATAGGACACACCTACTATCATCTGTGACAAGGCTCAGCACTTACATCCATCTAGGCGGGAACACATCCTGCTCACAATGATGGAAGGGCATGCACTCATATCTGATCATGAGGGGAACACATCCCAACAATCATATCAGAATGGCCCCTAGTCCTCCTCGACTGAGCTACGTGGTAACTGACCAGGCACCTCCATTCTCCTAGAGAATGGCAGTTGCCCTTACATCCAACCTGCTTGTCGGAATGGCCAACACTCACATATGACATGGAAGGAACTTAATCCTTTAGCCATGAGCAGAATGGTTCAGCCCTTACATCTGAACAAGTGGGAACACATCCCTCTATCACATCAGAATGGATACTCAGTTCTTACACTGAGTGTTCCTAGTAACTGACCAGGTACCTCCATTCCTAGAATGGAAATTGCTCTTACATCTGTCCTGCTCGACAGAATGGCCAGCACTCATATCTAACATGGAAGGGAGCAACCCTACCACCATGACAGAATGGCTCAGCCCTTATATCTGACCTACTCATCAGAATGGCTATGGATCTTAGCACTCATATTTGACATGGAAGGAACCAATCCTCTCACCATGACAGAATGGCTCAGCCCTTACATCTGACCATGGAAGGAACCAATCCTCTCACCATGTCAGAATGGATATGGGTCGCATCACTTTCTCTGGGAGGAAGCCTTGATCTGGAGAACACCAAGTCTCTCTCTGAAGTACTCGAACTTCATCCTAGCCAATGGCTTCGTCAATACATCAGCTATCTGTTCCTCCGTTGCAACATACAGGAGCTTCACTGCTCCTCTCTGCACCATATCCCTGATATAGTGATACTTGATCTCGATATGCTTCGACTTGTCATGAAACACTGGATTCTCTGACAACTTCATGCAACTCTGGTTGTCACAATGTATACAAGTAGCATCTAACTGGAGATCAAATATATCAGATAGTAGCTTCCGCAGCCATACTGCCTCACAACTAGCTGAACAAGCTGCGACATACTCTGCTTCAGCCATACTCGATGCCACACAGGATTGCTTCCTGCTAAACCAAGAGATCACACCTGATCCCATACTGAAGCAACATCCCGAAGTACTCTTCCTGTTGATGGCACTACCTGCCCAATCTGAATCAACATAACCTTCCAGGTTAATCTTCTGATTCGCATCGTACTTGAGCCCATAATCAATTGTACCCTTCAGGTACCTCAGAATATGCTTTGTAGCTGTCAAGTGAACACTCCTCGGATATGTCAAGTACTGGCTCAAGGTGTTCACAGCAAAGCAAATGTCTGGTCTCGTGTTCGTCAGGTACATCAATGACCCAATCATCTGACGATACATCGTAGCATCAACCAACTCTGACGAAGCATCACTCAATAGCTTCAGGTTTGATGCCATAGGTGTGGCCATCGCCTTGCAGTCCATCATCCCAAACCTCTTCAGAATCTCTACTGCATACTTCCCTTGTCCAAGGAAGATCCCATCTGTACTCTGCCACACCTCCATACCTAGAACAGCAGTGCATCGACACATAATAGGAGCATCATTGGTCTTCCACCTTCAACCTTGGATCAAAGGTTGGAATCCACTTCACTCTCAGTAAAGCCTAGAATCATCAGTAATCTTCCCATCCTGTTGTACCATGTCGAACCTCAGGATCTTCTGCAATCACTCCCTCTGAAGTGGAGCATCATACTCCCTCTGTCTTCTGTACTCTATGCACTGAAACATTATGTACTCGAGTGACAAGTAGTATCCATCTAGGATCATTGGATACTAAGATCCTCTATCTTGAACTTCTTCAAAATTTCATCTTGCACCCATCTGTGAGCTTGTCATCCTCTATCAACCTTGTAGCAAAGGTTAATATATTCATCAAGCTCATCATGTATGTGTTATCCCATGGGTGTCTTCTGAACTCGTACAAGGCCTTCTTTCATTTTCACACATGATTATGCATGTCATGTGACTTCACTTCTATTAGCTGTAAATGTTTCTTTGTAGACTATGCCTTCTCTTCATGAGAAGCCTCATGCTACGAATCTTGCTTTGTATCCCACAATGTTTCCATCTACTGCATGATGGAACTATGAACTTCTCTTCAGGTCTCGATACTATGCCCAGACATCATTCTTCTTGAACTGATATTCCCTTTCTTCTTGGTGGCTGGAAGGTTTTGCATCAATGATGTCACTGCACTCATCATATTATTCTTTGTCTTTGAACTGTCATCACTTGTTCTTCGGAACAAGTCTTCATTTTTCTTTGCTTGTAGGCAATTATGTATGCGATCTTTCCTACAAGTCAAATGCAATTGTATGGTTAGAAATATTTCATAAGGAATATTTATACTGGAAAACACTTATGCATAAATATATGATCATGCAACTACTTTATCCAATACAACATTCATCCATATCTCATTGAAACTTTCTAGATGCCTTTCATCTCTACCAGGACAACATTGATATTGTGCACTAATCCAATATGTCAGCAAAGGGGTTTCATTCTAGATAAGTAGCAATGGAGAATTTGTATAGCCCCATGAGCTACTTACCCATCACATGCATATTAGTAGTATTCTGTCATTAATGCAAACATCCTATCATGCATAATACAATAACTGAATATAAACAAATGCATAAAATAATATAATGAAATGACAATTGAATACTTATCTTTATTTGTTTCGAGGGTAGAATCCTTCTTGAGCCTTCAGCTTCATCATCTTCTTCATTCATAATAGCATCGTTTCTTATCCAAAAGATAAGGTGGATAAGAAGTTCTTCAAGAGTTGAGTTCTTCATAATCCTCATTGATTGAGGGATCTTCTTTGGATGGTGATATCTTGATCTTCAATTGCACCCCTCTTCTCTTCTCTTCTTATGATTCGAGCTTCTTATTCTTCCCAAAGTTTGCTGAAAGTAATCACTTCCTTCTGGAACACATTCCTTGAATGAATTCCACGATCCTGGGAGGCCATTCAAGGTGGCCATCATCACTTCTGCATTCTTCACTTTTTCTTTTACCGCTTCAAGTTGTTCTTGATTTGAGAGACTCTTATGACTGCATGGTCTCTGCATTCTAGATATTCACATTCTTCAACTGGATTCTTTAGGTCATATTCTGATTTTTGTTCTTCCCTTCAAATAGCTTGAAATTATGTTCTTCCATTCTGCAACCCCATTCTGTTGTGGATTATAAGGAGTTGACAACTCCCTCTTAATCCCTTCTTCTTTTCATAGCTCTTTGAATTCATTCGAAGTGAATTCTCCACCATTATCTGATCGAATGATCTTGATCTTCTTTTCAGTATGGTTCTTGATCAAGCCTTTGAATTCCTTGAACTTGCTGAACATTTCATCTTTGTTTTTCATAAAGTAAATCCATGTCTTTCTAGAAAAAATCATCAATAAAAAAAACATAGTATGCATACCCGCTTAGTGAGTTTGATGACATTGGACCGCATACATCGGAGTGGATGATTTCTAAAATGCCTTTGGCTTTGCTTTTGCTGCTAGGAAATGTCTTCTTTGTATTCTTCCCTTTCGCACATCCTTTGCAAACTCCATCATGCTT
>LPNX010746882.1:247110-263432 GCA_001517045.1 Pseudotsuga menziesii | reverse complement strand
GCGAGGTTTTGTTAAACCAAACATACCGGACGCTGCTTTAAGCTGATTGTGTGGACAAAACCTCCTTATTGACTCTGATTCATAAAATCAGGCCAACAGGTCCTAACACTTACTAGTTGAGGATGGTCATGTGAACGATGGCTGAAGGGGGTTGTGCAAATCAAAGAGAATTTATTGATGGATCCTTGAACTATGAAGGAGTACCTATTGATGGGTGCTCACAACTCTATGTTGGTGACATAGAGATCAGATTTGAGAAGTTTGTTTCAATACAAGGTTCTCATTGGCATGAAGATGAAGACCTTGTGGAAAATAATGAAGATATAAGATCAAATTCCCCATCACCACTTAAGCTTCAAGGAGTTGATCAAATAAAGAAGAAAGAAGAAGAGGAGGTTCAATCCTATGAACCATCATTCTGGAAGGGTCTTTGAAGATGAGTGAAAGAAATATCCATGAGGCCCTTAGCATACTCGATGACACTCAAGCATTGGTATCAAATTCTTGTTGGAATATTTCTTCATTGGAGGAGCCATCCTTCCTTGAAGACATGGAGAAAATTCAAGGAGCAATGTGCAATATCAAAGGTAATTTCATGTCTTTGATTTTTGATACAAACAATTTGGTTGAGCTTAATGAATGGTTACATGAAGCATACTTGAATAATAATGAGGATATTCATAATCTCAAAACTCAAAATGAGCAACTTCTTAAGAGGTTACAAGATACTTGTTCTTCCTCCTACGTTTCAGATTGTCACAAAGTAGATTGCTTGGAGGATTCTCATGACATGATGGATCATGAGAAACATGGAAAATTGCATGTTCTTAATATGTTTTAAGATGAGCTTGATGAGAGTCCATCACTTTTTGTGGTGGAAGAGGAACTTGAGTTGCCTCTTGATAATGGTTACACACTTTTTGAAGAAGTGCATGATTCCACTACCTTGGAACCAACCTATGAGGAAAGTTTTGCACTTTGGAGATAGGTGCATGATCCTACCCCTATGCATCCTTCACATGATGAAAAATTTGCACTTTCATATCATTGGGTGAGTTGGTTCTTTCTCCTACATCCTACACTTCAATATTTTGTAGCATTCATCCTAATGCAGTATGGGTGAAAGGTTTATTTTTTATGGTGCCATATGAGGAGTATGAAACTTCTATCTATCATTTTGATGATGACATTATTATATAACCATATTATTTACATTTATAGCAGCATCATTTGTTACAATATGATGATACATGTCTACATGGATGCACCTATGATGTTCACTTCAGTCACTTGGAGACTCATGATTTTCCTTGCTCCTTTCTTTGTCCATTTGTTGTTGGAGGAAATTCATCCAACACTTGGGTAAAGAGATATATGATTGAAGCACATTATTATTGGAAGCAACATCCCTAGTTATTTCTTGATGATATACATATTCATGGGTGTATTGATGAGACTTCTTTGAGCCACTTGAAGTCTTCCTATTTTATTTGCTCCTTATTTGGTTTAGATTTTGATGGAGGTTCTTCATTCACTTCTTGGATGAAAGAACACATGGTTGATTATTTTGATGCATATTAAATTCCTTTGGAGCAACATTATAGGACATCGGATCCTCACCCACGTCATTGGAGCTTATTTTATATAATCCCCGATGCTTGTGTGTATGGGCCGCATGATGATCTACTTACTTGGATGTACAAGCACTTTCATGATTCTTTGAAGAGGTACCTTATTGATGTACATTGTTATGATGTTGTCATGCACTTTCATTATCTATATTTTGTACTCATGATGTTTGGAAGGGTGCATTACAAGAAATGGGATCCTGGTATTGCTTGGTTTCAATTTTGGGGGCAAAAAGAAATATGGGAGATTGATTCACCACTTGAGAAGGTGATTGTAATCAAAGTAGTGCAGCATCAAGCATGGTGGTTCCTATCTAAAATTTTCTTAAGATTTTAAAAAGACTCAAAGTTTGCTAACTCAATACCAACTTCAAAGAATTATATAGGAGCAAAAAAGGGGGTTGAAAATTCAGAAAATGTTTCCAAAATGTGGAGGTAAAGATTATTTGTGCAACTTTCGTTTTGATGGAATTAATTGATATTTTAGTGTTTGGTGGTGATTTCACAAGAGATATCAATATGCAAAATCCACATCTCTTTACTTTTGGAAACACCAAATTGCAATACTTGAGTGCCACTACTCAAATTGCAGCTAAAGAAAATTAAGGAGTAGAACCATAAGAGAGCACTTGGTGCAATCAAAGGAGTACCAAGTGAGGATGCCACTTGGGAAGATGAAAAAAATTTGCAACATACAAAATTTTCATTGCTTGAGGACAAGTAATAATGGGTGGGGAGGATTTTCATGCCCCCATTCAAATAAGACTACTTGCAAATAATGTTTCACCAACCTATTAGTTCCCTAGGTTGAGAAGGAGACATAAGTTTTGTAATAAGGGGTATATAGGACCCAAAAGGAATTTAGTTTACTATATTCACATATAAATGGGTCACATAAATGATAAATTCTAAGAAAATAAGGTGTCATTGGTTCATGAAGACACTTGGAAGCTTGTGGAGCCTTTGGGTGACTAGATTCCCCACACACTTGGCATGACCTTCATCCAAATTTGAAACCATTGGGAATGTAATGTCCTTGGAGATTGATGTGTTGTCACATATCCTAGCATGATCCAATGAATTCTAATTAGGAGAGGAGGGTAACTCCCATGGAAGAGGAATAGATTAGGAAGACATTGTGTGTCACTTAGAAGGAGATTCCATGCACTCTATGACAACAAATGATGAAAGATTCTATGACACATGTGACAAATTCAGAACTAATTGCAGACCTATGAAAAATATGACATGTCAAGGATAAAAATAGCCACCAATAGGGCACATTTTGGAGTTAGAAGCATCCATTTGAAATTAGGAAAGATTTGGAGCATGAGGAAGGAGACAAGTGTCATAAGAATGACTAAACCACTAAGATGAGTTGGAGGAATCCTATGGAGGGAAATTCGAATTTATGAGGAGTCATGAAGTTAGTAAAAGGATTTATTGAGGAAGGATAATATATTTTTATCATTTGTTAATTGGTTTTTGGTATTTTGGAGAGCTTTTACATGTCCATTGCACGACGAGTGTTCACTCTCCCAACTTGTGAACCAATTTCGAGCGAGTTGGATTCCTTTCCAAGTTGGTTGATGGAGAGGCCATTCAGACCTCTCATTGTATATGAATGAATTTGTTTTATTTTTAGGTTGAATATTCAAACATTTTGAGTTCTCATGTATCTCCCTATTCTCTCATCCCCACTTCAACATTCCCCATACTTTCATGTTGATGGCGCACTTGTTGGAGTGGTGCTTACGCTTTGTTGAGTGTATTTGATGCCCAATATTGGGTATATGATTTATATATATATACTCTTATGTCCATGTGCTCTATAATTCGAAATATCAGAAATTTGTGTGTAAAAAACTTGCATTCTCATGCTTTTGAGTCACTAGTTTTGATGAATTTGGCTTCAAGCTTGAAAGAGTTTATATCATTTTTGTATGAGATATTCTCTATCAGTTGGATGTTGTTGAGATATTATTTTGTATGTTTTACAGGGCCATTACATGTTATGTTATCATCTGAACCATTTATTCTACTTTTCATGTGTCCAATTTAAACTAGTAATGCAATTTCCCCATAAGCAAACTCCCTAAAAGTTACCACATAGATGTTGCGCCTCATAACAAGTTTGTAGATATTAATAACAAATAATATTTATATACATACCCATACTATGTTCTGAAATTTGGGAGAGTCGTAATTGAGTTGGAGATCCAAATTGGCCTCCACCCCTAGGGGGAATTTGACCACAATTTCCTAGGAAATTTTCCCCTTTTCTCCTTAGCCAAAAAACAAGTTGAAAAAGCCTAAATTTAGTTAAAATTTTATCATGGGTCATATTAATACATTATAAGACTCATCATATCCTTTATTTTCAAATTCGAGACCATTTGGAGTCAGTTGGATCTTTTACAGTCATGACTAGTAAAGCTCAAAATTAGCCAAAAATGTGCAAACTTGAATAACATGTCAAATGAGTTTTTTGAATTGACCATTTAATTTTTGATTTCTATTAAGATATTTTAAATCCCATAGGGTCCTTCTATAATAAATTTGGAAAGTTTCGGTGGTGTTTGGAACCAAACCAAGAAAGACTAGTTTACTACTTTTTCCTAGATTCAAAATTAGACAAAGTCTTGAAGGAGGAGGTATGTGAACTATTTGTGAAAATTCCTTAGCCACACAATATTAAGCAGTCACATATATCAATTGTCCAAGCCTATTAGAACCTAAAATCACTTGCCTTGAGCTTCCCTAGTTGTCTCATAACCATGGAATCAGTGTGAAATCCATTGCCAATGAGGGTGTTGAGAAAGAATTATTTTAATGTCAAAGTTTTGAAGCCTCTTAGAAAATTTTTGGATAGTGTGCCTAGTTTCCCCAAAAATGTACACTACAAATTACATTAGTTTAATTCTCATTGTTGCTTGCATGTTTCTTATTTCAAATCAAAGTTAGATTAACTCAATTCTTTACACAAATGAGGGATACACGGACTTCTCTTCCTCCAAGTATGCTCTTTTCCTTACACTCATAAGTTATCTTGGAAAATTAGAAAGGAGTGGAATATTATAAATACCTCCCTTATCACGCGTCATTCAATTTTTAAAGCTTGTATTAGATGTCTTTTGAAAACATCAATTCACACTTAGAGATTAATTAGATGGAGTAACGAACCATCAATGTTCACATATATTTGCTTTATTATGATCTTAAGTCAACTGCAAATTTTAATTTTACTTTGCTTTCAGATATTTGTGTGTATTTACCAATTGAAGCACACACCAAGGGACCCAAATTATCCTTCTATTCGAGTACTCTCCATCTTGCACTCACAAGTGATCTGGATGAATAAAAAATATTGGAAGGTTTAAAATACCTCCCTTGTCACACCCTTAATTCAAATTTGGACCCTCATAAAATCAACATTGCATTGTAATTCTCAAGCAACTAAAATCCACCATCAAGGAGGTCATAAAAAATATGTTAGTTAGGTTGGGATTTATAGGACTAGGCATCTAAATAATGCCCACCAATATTCTTCATTTTTTTAACAATACTTGTTGTTGACTTTTATGAGACTTGTCAAATCCTGCTACAAGCAAGTGTGATCAAAATTGGATAAGAAGGTGCGGTGCCCAAGGGTGCAAAAGTCAAGGTAGATTTGTTTTTGTTTTCCACATTGAGCCACCCAACTCTTTGTGGAGGAGACACTTCATGATTCGAGGTTGAAACACTTATCCACACTTGATGCAGGTATCTTAGTGTCCAAAACCTAGGACCATCACTAGGTGGAATTTGTGTGATGCATTTGCACTAGAGTCATATTTTGTTAGCTATTATAAATGTTGACATTCCTTCCGGAATATGGCCTCAATACCCCTCATTATAATTAATTATTTCATATCTTCATTGGTCATGTTCAGTGGGTTCATGACCATCTGGCAAGAGATTTATTGGAAACCCCAGTGACTATTTTAAGTAAGGAAATTAAGTCAATCATGGAATATAAATGTTTTCTTTTTATTACACAAGATCATCTAAATGTAATTAAAAAGAACCTACTCTTGGTATCATTTGCATAATCTTGACACCTACTTATATACCTGCACCATATTGCAAATGTTATTGTGATTATCAATTTTGTTCAATTGTGTTTAATTCTCATCTTCCTTACTTGCATTGCATCATAAAACCATAAGCATTACAAAACAAAGATTCCTTAGGCAATCTCTTAGGTTGGAAGGACTCCCTCCCATTTAAGGAGGATTTCCCACATTACTTCCATGTAAACCATGAGGGAGACCATCATGCTAGAGGCATACTTGAGAGACTGGGATAGGATCAAATTTGCTTGGACATATGTTTCTTAGTTTCCCCACCCATATCACCTACACCACCCCTTCCACCACCTCCTCCACCACATAATGGAGGTAGTACACATAAGAAAATGGCAGGTCAAATACTTCCATTTACAAGGAGCTTAAATCTCTTGGATTTATCCAAACTAATAAATGACTCCATTTTACATGATGGATCTTGGCAAGGAATTCCCCCCCAAACTCCCCTTGGACATTCCAAAATTTGAGGGAAAGCAAGGGGATGATCCAACAAACAAATTGATTTCTTCACCTATGGTGTTTGTCCAATAGTATAATCAAGGATGTCATTTACCTTTGACTGTTTAAGAGAACCCTTATAGACACGACTACCAAATGGTATATCCTTTTACCATTTGGAACTTATTCTACATTTGAGTCCATAACCACCACCTTTCTCACATATTTCCAATTACCTATACGTCATAATCTAGGACTAAATATTCTAATGGAATTTTGGCAAAAACCTCTACACACATCACAGATCAGATCCATGATTGGTGTAGGTGCAGGACAAGATGCAAAATATAAATCCAAGCCATATTCTTGTTGGATTGGTTCCTTAAATCACTCCCATGTGATCATTAAGGATGTGGCAACCACTATGCCCAAAATTGAAGAAGAGGCCATTATCAAGGCCCAACATTTCAATTTTATCTATGTTAAGTCTAGGTATTTGTATATGATCATTCCAGATGCCCCTCGACATCATTCTCTAAACCAATTTCCTTCAGGCACATCACACCCTTACGATGAGCTTATTGGAGTTGTTTCTCATCAGGGAAATGTTCCCCAACCACATATCTCTATGCCATACAATATGATGCAGCAGTACACGCCAGAACCTCAAGCATCGACGACCCCTCAAACTGCTCAAAATCCTCCATTTAGACAAATGACATATTGACCATATAGTCTTACGTTCCCCAATACAAGTCAGGTGCAAGTTGCTCCACTACCTCCAATTGCACCACACACTTCAACATCCATGTATTATGGAGGACCTAACCTGTATCTTCCC
Source organism: Pseudotsuga menziesii (assembly GCA_001517045.1). Classification (NCBI taxonomy): domain Eukaryota; kingdom Viridiplantae; phylum Streptophyta; class Pinopsida; order Pinales; family Pinaceae; genus Pseudotsuga; species Pseudotsuga menziesii. Next base: position 256,398 of record LPNX010746882.1, on the reverse strand, counting down.
ACCCCCATTTATAATCCATATTTTCCATTTCCTAGTCCACCTAGTACTGACCTCATGATTCATGCTCAAATTAATCTAGTACAACCTTCTCCTGCATAGTAAGCTCAACAATTTGAGTAGTTGAATGCAACCAATCCTCTTAATCCATAGAATAAGGGGGAGAAGAACATAAAGAATAGGAAAAAACAACAATAATGCTTGGGGGGGGACCCCCCTCTAAAACAAAACCATAACATGAGAAATTATAATGAGGGGATAAATATTCCCCCTAAGAAAGGGAAAACCCCAACCTTAGGACAAACCTCCCTTGTGCCATGTTCAGAGAATACAAACATTGCACACATCATTACCCGTTAGTGTTAACAATTGATTGAGGCCAAGATTAAGGTTGGTGACAACCTCCCTCAACCAACAAACACACCACAACCACAACAAGTTGTTTTGCAATAACCCTTTGCCAATCAGGAAGCACAGTTTCTCATCGGTAAGAACCTCAACCCCCATATGATGGAACCTTCCAAAACATCTACATGAGCATGACTTATATCAACCTTCAAACTCATAACAAAGGTTATGGAACGCTTGACTCTCTATAGACAGAGGATGTACCCACTACCACTAGCGGGACTTTGTAGATACCATGTCCTCGTAATGACTAGATTCCTCGGATCCCAAAGCCACCACTCCAACGAACTGCCCATAACTCCCATAAGAGATTTGCTCATAATTACAACATTCTGGATGATTTGTCCCAATCCCCTGCCTCCAGTCTACATTAGAATTTATTTAGTCATGCCCTTCTCATAAGAAGGGATTACTATTAGCCTTGGGTGTAGTTGATCCATTCGATCATTCTTAATGACCTTCAACCTTGACAACTGCGAACAATGGTTACCATCATCAATCGTTTTCCAAATTCCAGTTGCTATCAAGAACATCATAATTCATCAATGCATAGTCTATGAAGGAGCATCTCTTATGTGATGTCAAGACATGTTTGGAAGTGCTTTGGTTCACTAGACCTTGTCCCCTCGTATATCAACCTTCGTGCTTATGATGGGATGCAATCAAAACCACATGGTCTTTACCAAATTTTCCCCATTGATTTGGGATACAAAATGGTACTCTTGGATATTGAAGTAGTTGAAAATCAACTCAATTACAACTCCTTTTGGGATGTAGCTACATGTAATCCATGAACGTGGTAGCCTCATAGATTTTCCACACCATGATGTTTCACCACAATGAAAAAATAGTCACCCTCGACTATCTTACATACTATGATCCTTGCCCTAACTCAAAACCCAATAATATCCTACCCACTATAGGACTAGAAATTCACTCATCATACACAAACATCAATCCATGCATTTACAAAGATTTCATATAGGCGAGAGCATACCGTGGTCCTCCACTAGTTATCCCAACATCCATAGTTGGTCTCATATGCAAATATCTTCAATCAGAAGACAAGGCATAAGCCCCTTCAACATGGATATATGAACCTAAAAAGAATCACCATAGTAAAGAAGCAACCATTCCCCCATGCCCTTCAGTGTCACCAATGGTTCAAATCCCCTTCTTATTCCCCACCTCAGGAGTGCAAGGAACCCCATTATGGCTACACTCACATTGCTTGAGCTCACTTTGGGAATATCAGTTTGGTATTTAACACCACCATACCCGAGATTAGTACTAAAGCCATATAGCAATTTCAATTTCACTTCAGTTTCACCTATAGGTGCACAATCCATAGCAATTATGGTATGTTCCCACTTGTGACAATGCCATTACTAGTGACAAACAACAAGGAACCATGCTATGGCTACACTCACATTGCTTGGGCTCACTTTGGAAATATTAGTTTGGTATTTAACACAACCATACATGAGATTCGTACCAAAGTCATACACCCATTTCAATTTCACTTTGGTTTCACCTACAGGTGCACCATCCATAGCAATCCTGGTATGTTCCCACTTATGACAATGCCATTACTAATCACACACAACCCCAACTCTATAAGTATCAAGCAACCAAATTTCAAAGCCCCAATTGTGACCAGTAACCCCCCTACCCCAAGAGTTAATCAACCATGTGCTATGTGTGGTAAATTAGATCACACAACAAACCTTTTTCCTGACATTAATGGAGCTTAGGAACTTGCTCAACGCGCCCATAAGTGCTACTGTCAAAACCCCAAATTTTCACAAAAATTTAAAATTTTGAGATAACATAAAATGTTGAAACTGCGGTCTACTAACAGCTAAAGGTTAGCAGTAAAAGAAACAGTCAAATGATTAGTATTACAAAATCTCAATTACTTAATTAAGCAGTTTCCTTTTTGTAACATGAATAAGGTTTACTTGCGTATTGTTTTATTTCAGTTTACTGATGAGTTTTCTTTATGACAAGTAGGTGGAATCTAACTTTGAATCCTGGGCTTACTTAGCATTTATGCTAACGCAGAAAGATTATTGGTTCTTACAGGTTTATAGGTATGATCGAACAAGTAAATGTTTTAATTTCATAAAGTATCCAGAAGTGTTTCTAATTGCAATTAATAAGCTTAGTAAATAAGCTGCTAAATTCCAAGCAACTTCCATGAGGTAAAAATAGTTTATTTTCTTCAGTTTTTCTTATAAACGAATTTCAATTAAACGAGTTCCTTTCTTTATCGAACATAGCGTTAGTAAAGATATTTACTGTGGCTCTAACTTGTAATCTTAGCTGCATAGTAACTTCTACTTTAATATGCATATCTTGCAACGTTATACTGATTGTACTATTGGTTATTATACATTATCATACTATTACTTGAGTATCAAGTTAATCTATATTTATCTTCTGCAGGGAAACTTACAGCCTGTAAACTTCTTGACATTATAAGTTTGAGTAGTGTAAATACAATAGTGTCTTTTCACATGAAAACACTATTTGCCTATACTTCTTAACCTACGTGATTATAGACTTGAGTAGGATTATTTCGTTGCAACTCTTATTATTTCTATGATGCTTTTCTTATATTAAGTTACTGTCTATAGCAGCTTTTAAGGTAGATGTTTTCTATAAAGATCAATCTTCCATCTTATGCTAAGCACCAGTTATCTTTCATAATCATAAAATCATCCTACCAATAAATAATCTTGGTAAGTTACTTAACAAAAGCAAAGTTGAGAAACAACTATTGACTTTTAAAGTTTAAACCCAATTTAACTACGTAAAAGAATTCAATAAATATTCTTTTACCAGACTAGCTAACTTTATAGTTGATTTCCAATCAAACGTTGGTTTTATAAGGATTAGAAACATGCATATACTATTATGTTTATAATCATACAATTCTGTTGTTAGTTCGAAGCTTCTAAACAAGTCTAAAACAATCAAAGATCTTGTAAAGAATTCATGATTCTATTCTTTACTATGCTATCCAACTTTTAGAATTATCACCACTTGAGTTGTGGGTTTAAAGGAGTATAACCTTGCATAGACCATAATGTATATAAACATAGAGATCTATAGTTGGTCGATGGTTTTACACAATTCAACTTGGACTTTTCATAAAACAAATGGTTATTATACTTTGCTAGGATTAACGTTGGTAAAACATGGTTAATCAAAACACTCATGTTGTAATATCGACATTACTATATAATTTCATGAATTACCTCCGCTCCAAAAAGGTTTGTTTTATATCCCCAAGCATATCCAATGATGCTTTACAAGCATAAACAATTATAATAGTTTCGAAGAGTTTTTAAACCAAGGTTTCAGGGTTGTATAATGGTTATATGATTACCAAAACTTCATAAGGTCAACGTCCTGAAAATCATTGTTTTATCCAACACCAAAATCAATGTTTTCATATATATATTATGTTAACGTTGGGATGAGTATATTATATCTCATGCATTGTTTGTTAACAAAATCATTGTGAAAAATAGTTGAAATTATTTGGTCACAGGTGAACTATTAAATTCGATCCACTGCATGATTTGTATTATTGAGGCCACGTGGTTTTCTCCTGGCCATGCATTGGTCGTATATAAAACTCAAGCAACCCTAACCCTTTGCTATTCTTCCTCTGTGATTTGTGTTGGCCCTTCGGGATGCTCTGCAAGCTCTCATGGCAGCCAGGAGTGATACTCTGGTTTCAATTGTCCCAACGCCTGGGTTTATCATGCTGTGGTTCCTTTGAGCTCGGTCATGTTGCCAAACTTTCCATCGTGGGTTTTTACTCTGCCAGGGTCTGTTGTTCTCTTTGCATTTGGCTTATGGCCTACCTGTAACTCCCTTTTGCCCTTCTATCGTGGCCTATCACTTTTATGCGAAGTTGAGGCTTCACTGCTGTTAGTGTGCTCTTTGCCTTCGTCGTAGGGTTTGGAGCTTCGTTTTCACGCCTTGCTTGTTGGTGACAGCCCCATTACTAAACTGTTTATTTTCTTTAACAGGTATATATTTAGTTCTGTAATTCGAAAAGCATTACCCATCTTAAAATTCGTATTTACAATAGGTTTTTTTTTTAATTTAGAAAAGAATTACAAAACTAACGCACCGTGTTATGCGCTTGCAGGAACCTGTGACTACTCTCTGCGAACAGTGATGGTGATGCTGCTAGCTGTCTTCGTGACTCTTAGCTCCGAAATTGGTAAGCCCTGGTTTTCAAAGAATGGGTTCTTCCCTTACTTGCAACAGGGTATTCGATTGGGGAACTACGGAGCTTGGAAACTTGTCCAGCTTCATCATTTGCTGTGAAATTTCTTTTATAGATTAATGTTGGTTTTATTATATGTACAAACCCTCGCTCCGTCGATGGGTAGTCCTGGTTGTAAGCTAGGTGTTGTATTTGGTTTAAAATTTTAGCCTTATGGCTTGTTAATGTAAATCAATAGTTTTGTTAAGACAGTTCTGTCTTCGAGCTCAAACTCGGTTTACTGTGTTGCTAATTGACACTCTGTGTAATTTAGGGTTTAACCCTAATCGACTATGAATGAAGTTAATTTACTATTTAACATACTTTGTAAAATACCTTGGAAAAAACATACTTTGTAAAAGATTACTGTTAATGTTTAAAGACTGTCACTCAGTCATGGTTTATTTATAAATTTACTCGTTTTGCTCAGAATTACGAGCTAGGGTTTTCCTGTAGGAAACCTTGTGTAAATAAATCTTTCAATTTATTTTTAAAAGATTATATTACTTAGTTAAATTTGTTTTAATTAGTGTTACAGGTGTGTGGTATAAATTTCCAGTTATAATATTATAATTGTCCTTTCACTTGTCCTTAATGGACTGTAAACAATTTATAATTAGTTTACTTGTTTATTAATTAAGTAGTCCAAGTAATCGTATTATAACTTACATGTTATTCATTTGTATATATAATATTTGTTTTAGGGTTTCGACCATGTAATTTACTTTCATAGGTATATCATGTTTGTAAATCTTAAAAGAAACAATTCTTTTTATAAATAATCATTTATTTATATGTTAATTATTTTCATATTCTATTTATGTAATAAAATACAGATATGGTTTATTAGAGTTCTTTGATAAGATGTACATAAACTCTATACTTAGTTTGTTCTTTATAATTTAGTTATTTTAATAACACCCTACTTGGGGATTCGAATATTTGTAGACTTAGTTAGTTGATACTATTAGTACATAAACTAAGTATTTATAGTTTAAATCTTTACTTAACAGAATATAATAAGGTGGTTTGACTGGTTATTTCTACTACATTTGCAAAAAGTTATTAAATCAACACAAGGAATATATATATATATATCATTACACAGTTTCTCCTCCAGCATATTTTAACTTAAATAAAAAGAAGAAAATAACTGCTGTATGTAACCACAATATCTTAACGACTAGTATATTTTGTTGTTATAATATTTTTTTTACCTCTACTAGTTTACTCCTATTTCTTTTCCAGTGCATTTTCATAAATAAACTTGTAAAACAATAACATGGATAACTAGATTATTGTTCTTTTTTTATAATAATCTACATTATGAAATAAACTACTCTGCTATTATATAATGCAGAACCACATCTATTAAGTTTAGTCTCTTATCATTTTCCTCATCTACTTAAATACTCTGTCTGTCCTGGAGTACGGTCTGGTCCTTCCAGACGTGGAAAAACATAGATTAGAATTATTTTCATCTATTCAGATTCATTCCTTCACTAATCTAAAAAGATTACTAACTCTAACATTTTACAACTAAATACTTAACATTCATTTAGCAATCAGATTCATGTTTAACCATCTAGCACAGTAAAACAAAAGGTTGTAGAACCTGATTAAGATGGACAACAACAGCGTTAGAAGGCCGTTCCTCCCTACCAACTCCTAGAGAGCGCTCAAACAATGCTTCCTCAGGACCCCCGAGCCTGTTCCTGGTCTCCTTGGCTGAGAACTGGTGGAGCAAGAAAACAATAAACTAGTCCAATGACTCAAAAATCACTCTACACTCAGCAGTAAGATCCTTCAGCTGAAAAGCTGCACTAGATCACTTATCAGTTAACCCCTCAAACTCTTTCCACAAATTCCCTTGCCATTGAATTTCTCTAAAGTACATTCACATGAATGATCACTTCCTAGAATGAGCAGCCTCAGCTCTCTTCAATGGCCATTTTTATAAAGATTGCCTAGGTCTTTTGGGTTAGTTGTCATTAATTGAGCCACCTGCTCTAATCCCACTTTCTTGGGGGATCATGATCCCAAATGTAGGGAGATTGCCACCTGCAACAATTGGAAGTGGTTTGAGGATGCTGCCACATGTCTGTTTGCTCTCCACCTAGTCTCCTCCACCAATTTGACTAGTAAACACTCTTTTAACATCTCTCCTAAGTTGTTGTCTCCACTTTTATTTATTTATAATTAAAATATCCATAATTACATTCAATATCCTTGACTCTGCGGAGTCATCAATTACAACTTAGCATAAAATTTAACATATTGTCTTTAGATAAAATCAAATAAGATAATATTATTTTTGCAAAATTGGGGCATGTGACAAATGACCCAAACAACCAATTCTTTAGCAAGGGGCATACTAGCTACACCTTTCTTGGAAAATTCCAAACCAAAGAACAAAACATTGTGCACTAATCATGCATGCACAATTTATTCGCAATTTGGTCACTATACGCATAACTATCCACAACGCCCTCGATTTCAAGATGCATTGGCACCAATTTGTCTCACACACCCTATCATGGATAGACCTCAACCAATCACTTAGGAGACCGCCTTCATCAACTTTATCGCAACATGTGAGGCAAATGAGAATCATGAAGGATTCTCTTCATGTGGGCATCATACTCACACGATACTAGTTGACATGGGTGCAATTCCACCTAACTACACCTTTCGCCCCTTAAGCTCGACCCATACACTAATATGATCGTGTACTACTCATCCATGTTAATCGTGCATGTTGTTAACTTGCTACTCATTGCAGTGTCCCATCTTATGTGCATAATGAGTCGTCCACCTAGAACAAATATTGTTATGGAACAACCCTACTGCTCCCCTAGAAAACCCACCATTTTTCCACATTAAGATATATTACCCCCCATGCACGATATAACTGGACATGTTGATATCCTTTGTATCATCATCATTTGTCTTGTTTATTAATGATAACATTTCATCCTTGCCATCAGAGGAAGTTCCCAATTCCCTACCGATACCCACTCTTGTTGTAGTAGATGACATGGACCCATCTCACAAGAACAAAAAATCATTGATACATAAGATTTTTCCCCTAAACAACCCCATTCCAATCACTCTTGGACCAACAACACTAAGATACTTCCATGAAGAAGGCCTTTAAAACAACCTTGTCAATGGGTTGTATATGAAGAAATCCTTACCATAAGTTGAATGAGTGAGGGCATGAACGTGTGAACATCTGTCATGGATCATTCGTATCGATTTCCATCACCAATGGTTTCCACAAGACCATCTGGGACATATTTTTCAGCCATTTCTCCAAGTACATTTAAGTTTCTTGTTAATTATTTTTGCATAGTCAAAATTCTTCATGATCATTATTATGATTTGCATTGCATCATGTGTGTAGAATTTTTTCCAAGAAGCAATTTCCCTATCATCCAAACAGTGCACGAGCCCCACTCATAGGTATATCATCTCAACCCTGCATATAGGCAACATATCCCCTATATTTACATTGCACTTATCCAGTAATCTTGTTGATATACCCAAGGCTCCATTACCCAAAAAAAGATTCATGATTAATGTCATTATTGGAAGATAGCATGTTCCCCTATGGGCATGTGTGACATTACACCCCCCTCACAGTTTGACACCCATGATGTTAAACCACCAAGTTTGTGGAATCCAATAAATTACCAAGTTTTCCAAGTTGAAACCATAATTCATCACCTTGCATTATGTCAATCACACCCCCTGGATTCCTCGGCACAAAGTTATGATTATGATCCACAATAAACCTCTCATCCCCCTTGTGAACAATATACCATCTAAATTTCCCTTTGTATCATCAACCTCGAGAAGACCATAAAGGGGCCCCACTCTATGGGTACACCAATATCATTGAGTCATTCCCACAAGAATGTTGTGCATGACGTTTATTCATTGGGTATCCATCTTCTCATCTATACAAAAAAACCACATAATTATTTTTGTATAAATTGGTTCCACAACTCACCCAAAATCATGGGAACCCCATCATATCATTCTTTTGGAAGCACCCCCTAGTCACCCTTGATTGATGTACTTTAGTCCATATAACCCCATGACCTTTAAATTTGCCATCTAAATTCCCTACCCCATCATTACTACATCTATGATTAAACATTCATCTACAGTCTGTTCCTCTCCATTACACCCTGTGTTACCATTTGAAGTATGTTGTCATAAACCACTGACCAAGTTTATGTTTTTCAAGGGCAGTCATGATCCCCACACTTATGAATCAATATTGTTTCGGTTCTGCTAGTATCCTAGTTGGTTACAAAATGATCTTGGTTCTTGTGATAAGACCCTTGTCTTACCACCTGCTTTAGCTCTCATTGATGTCAGATCACCTAATTATGAGAGTTGAAGTAGTTATGATTGTACTTCAGGGTCCCTCCCATCAAAATAAGGGATCACCTTGAATTGAGTAGAGAGAGTCATCATTTCTCCCTAACTTAGTGGTATCCCCTATGCTCGACGTTAACAATTTCATCACATGAGGGGGAGTCATATGTTTTTGACGATAACAATGTTCGCATTTATGATTAACA
>LPNX010746882.1:59610-242110 GCA_001517045.1 Pseudotsuga menziesii | reverse complement strand
CTTGTGCTATTCAACTGATTCAGTCTCCTTTCTTGAGTATTTCTTACATATTTTTCAAGCAATTTTGTGAGTTCAATAGATCTAAGCTTGGGATTAATTTCCACATGGAATCAGAGCCTTGGTAGCTTGATTGTTCTCCTATTTTATTGCTTTTGCAGGGTCGACATCACTCACTAGGAGCACATTTTTTTTTGTTTAAGGGTGTAGTTGCTTACGAATGGATCAATCTCACCATATCATCTTGACTCCATTCAACTACTTCAAATGGAGGGCACAAATGGAGATTACGATGAGGAGTAAAGGCCTCTACAAAGTGACCATGACAACTGAATTTGATCCTAATGCAACAACATAGAAGATTAAGTTGCATAATAGGAGAGATGAGGCATATGGTCTCTTATGTCTCAACATTTCCAGAGACCTTCTTTTCCATCTCGATGGATTATCATCACTAGATGAAGTATGGGATAAGCTTCAAACTTTATTTGGGAAGACAGATAAAATGAGGGGTCATCAACTAGAGAACGAGCTGATTTCACTGAGTCCAAGCAGCTTCGAATCCTTGCAAGTCTACTTCTCCAAATTGAAATCCTTGGTTTTGTAGTTGAAGCAGTGTGGTATAGATAAAGAAGATGAACAACTAGTATTGACCATCCTTTTGAATCTTGGACCTGAATACTCAGTATTTGTTTCTACCTTCCATGCCACCAAGTTGACAGCTCGAACCTGGAAGAGGCCTTCACTAGAAGATTTCATGGAATCCTCGACCTAGGAGCAAGACAAATTGATCATGATGGGCACCATCAAACCTTCCAAAGATCAAACTTTGATTGCTAGACATTCCAAGGTGGATTCCAAAGGGAAGAAGAAGGCTAAGATAAAAAAAGGAGACAAGTTCAAATCTCAAGAGGAGTCCTCAAACTCCAAGAAGAAGAAATCCCAAAAGAAGAAAGGCAAAGGTGAAATCAGCAAGTGCGCATACTGTGGTAAGGGTTTTCATCCTGAAAGATCTTGCATGAAGAAGCATATCGATATGTTGACTCAACTCCTGGAGAAACACAATATCTCACTTCCTGAAGGCGCAAAGAAGAAGGAAGGAGGACCCAATTTCAAATACAAGGAAAGAGTACATGCCCTGGTTGCAAGCACTGCAAGATCTTATTCCTTTATCATTGATTCAGGTGCTTCAAGGCACATGGCTTTAGCAAGAGAGGCCTTCTCCTCTCTTGATAATTCGAATGGTCCAAAGATTTTGTTGGGAGACAACTCAGAAACTGAAAGTAAGGGTAATGATAGCATAGATTTTGACCATGGTTCCTTCAATAATGTTTTGTATGTCTTAGGTCTTGTTGCTAATCTCTTGTCAGTCTACTAGATGACCCACACTGGGTCTCCTAAGAAGCTTGTTTTCTCTCTCAACCAAACTAAATGCCCTAAATAATGTTTTCCAAACAATAGATGTTCCATGTGATTGTTTCCTGATCACCAATTTGAACCAGTCTACCCTTGACAACCTTTTTAAATATTTTGTTTTCATAAGTCTTCTCCCACAAGCTCTCATTGCAAACCAATCTCCATAAACTTTTGTTGCAAGTGTCGTATAAAAAATGTATATGTTTTTAAAACCCTAGCCTCCAACTTTTTTTGGGGTGGGAAGTCTAGTCCATTTCACTAGTGGTATGCTTTCTTTCCTCTCTTTTACCAATGTACATGAAGCTATACCACTTATCATTTTATTTAAAATACATTTGGTAATTTGAGCTATAGACATCCAACATGCCATGACGCTCTTAAGTACTTCCTTGACTAGAACAAATCTCCCATCATGTGACAACCATCTATTGCATCAATATGTTACTCTAGCTTATAAAGCGACAAGTAATCCTCATATATGTAATCATTAGGTTTTAATTTGCATCTAAGATCTTTCACCCCTTAATTCAATTCACAAAAAATTACAGGAAATATTATTTTTACTTGTGCTAAGACTTCATATGCTAACTCATTTTTATAATAGTGAAGATTTGTTCCAATTTATCTCCAAGCCTCTTGCTTTGCAAAAGTAGATCCAAAAGCTCCTTTATTTTTTCTAACTCTTAGAATGAACCATGGCCAAATATCATAATGTCATCTATAACACGGATGACAAATGTACACAGAGTTTGAATTTTTTCTCTCTTTATGTTCCCCTTATCTTCTGGCATCCTTTAATAACATGCTCAGACCCTCTACCACTAATAAAAATAGAAAGAGAGACGAGGAACATCCTTGCTCAAGGCCTCTTGAGGTAGTAAAGAACCTAGAAGGTGATCCATTTATCAAAACTACAAATAAAATAGATTCAAGGTAGCCCATGATCCAATTGAGTGTTTGGATATTCATACTTATTCATAGCAACAAAAGTCTAAGATAGAACCAATTCACCTTATCATTTGCCTTTGCCAAGGTAATCTTCATAATGGTTGCAAGTAGTTTTTGAGACTTGATGCTATGCATTCCTTCTTGGTTTGTACCCATAACATCTTGTATTTGTCGGTTATATAGAAATCCAAACTACTCATCTGAAATAGCACTCTTGGGTTGTACCCATAACATCTTGTATTTGTCGGTTATATAGAAATCCAAACTACTCATGTGAAATAACACTTGACAAGGTACTCTTTAGTGTATTATCAATGAATTTGAAGTGAGTTTATAAACAATATTGCATAATGAGATTAGTCTGTAATAATAAAAGGATGTACAATTTTGATTTTGAGAATAAGTGCTATGAAGGTGGTACTTATAGCCCCATGTACTTTTCCAGAAAGTTTGGATTCCTCAACAACATCTTTTACCTTGGTTTTTATGATTTCTTGGAGTGTGATCTAATGATAATAAATCTCACTCCAACAAATTATAGAAACAAGTTAAAATTCAATAATTAATTCACTAGAAACAAAACTTTCTCCTTGAAAAAAAACCTTAAAACATATTTCAATTCCTGTACTAACTTCAACCTCTCAACTATCAACTATGTTCATATTTTCATTTATAAATATAGGAAAAATACTTAACACTTTTATTATTTCTTCAATATTCAAAAATTTTAAACCCTAGAAATACAATTAAAATGTTGTTTTCCTGTCTCAACGATTATTAACTTTTATTCCATTTGTATGAATAATGTCCAAACTATATTTTAAATGATTATTTAAAAATTTAATAAAAAATTATCAGTTTTAAGTGATTATTTAAAAATTTAATAAAAAGGAAAATTGTTATTTAAAATATATGTGGTTCACGTCCTGTCTCAACAATTACCTTTGAAACTATTAACATTTAACACAAGCCAATGTTGGTTGTTAATTGGATCATGGCTTGGGTTAAATACATGTAGTTTGAACATTTATCCCCACCCTTTCCGAGTCCTGCAATCCTTAAAAATTCCATTCTCTCATGCTGACAGTAAGTTTTGTTAACGACATAGAGAAGAAGACTAAAAATATTTGAGGGGAAGTCTGAGTTTTTTAAAACAGGGGTCAAGGCACACTTGCCTTCGGTAATGTAAATTGAGAGGGCTGGTAGGCATTGAGCCTTACAGAAAGAATGAGTTTGAAGAAGCTTTTACAAGAGGCTGCGCTCAGGGGAGTGACAGAAGCAAGGGCAAGGATATTTGGGCATGTTCTTAATCCCACAGGCCAGAGATCACCACACAAAATCCTGAGGAAGAAGCTCAAAGGTGACCAGGTTGCCCAATGGTATCCGGATGATATCTGCAAGGACGACCCTATGATTATTGCCAGATCAGAAAAAGAGTAAGTTTTCACATTTTTTTCAAAGTACAGCTGGTTATATTCGGCATAAGTTCTCGCAGGTAGTTGTCAGTGTTATTGGCTTTGTGCAAAACCCTTTTAAAACCCTAAACTCTAGGGAATTTTTTTTTCAACCGAAAATAAACCATTAACTTGATATTCAGGGCGAATCAAAGTTAACAAGCCGTTACAAAAATCTGAGCATATCTCCAGAGTCTAGTTCGAATGGAATATATGATACATAACAATACAACTACCCGGAATACCATCCACAGAGGTCGTAACAATAAAACAAAACTCAGCCAAGCTGATATATCAACAGTAACTGTCTGCACAAGATACATACCCGCCAAAAACAGAGGCAAACCATCGCCTGAAGATTAGTAATTAATACAATAAGATAGAACCCGAGCTAATCCTATCAAAATCATAAAATTCCTCATATAATAGCAGACCTTCAGAACTTATTAAAGCTTTTTTTGAAAGCTAGTCTACCAAGGAGTTCAGTTCCCTGTAAATATGGCCAAAATGAAGCAATCTGAAATTGTTGAATAATCTTTTGATCCTGCTGCACTAGTGCCCCGAAATGGAAACCTGAAAGTTTGTAAGGCCCCTGGCCCAGTCAACAATGAACTTCGAATCCCCAAATATCTGCAGCTCCTGAATATATTTTGAGCAAGCAAAAGTCAACAAGCCCCAGAGAGCTAAAAGCTCTGCCTTGTTATTTGTTCGATAGCAACATTCATCCTTAACAGAAAAGAGTGATTCGAGGCCAAATGAAATACCATGCCTCACCCACACATTCCATCGTTGCATGCACCATCAAAGAATCTGGATGGAATATCAGATCTAGAGGGAATCGGTAACATCGCACGAGGGGATTTCACAGAAGGAGCCTTGAAATAATCCTTGAAGTATTTCAAAACAACGATGCTCACCTGTACAGGAGACTGATGAAAGTATTCAAAAATCTTGAAATTCCGAGCTCTCCAAATGCCCCACAAAATGGAAAAGGGCTGGCATTTGAGAGTAGGATAGTCTTTAAAGTTTAAACCAGTCGCACAAACAGTCATCTAGAGAGGGGAGATTCCAAACAAACTTCACCTTTAATATCTCACACACCTGAGACTAAACTTCCAGGCAGAAGCCACATTCTACAAAGAGGTGAAAAATATTTTCTTCAGCAGCTTTACATAATAGACAAACATTAGGACCAGCAAAACCTTTCTTAATCAGATTATCAGCTGTAAGAATTTTCTTTTCCAGGCACAGCCAGCTAAAACACTTTATTTTCTGTGGCAAATTCCAGGTCCATAGGTGTTGATACCACCAGTGAGTACTCACAACAGATGAAGACTCCGATATTGCATCATATGCATCCCTGGCAGTGATCAGACCAGCATTTTTGTTCCATGCCCTGACAAGACCATCTGCCTCTTCAGAAAGTATGATTCCTTTGTGGTTGAGTCCATTGGTGAAAAGAGACCATTCCTTAGCCCTTTCACCCGATAAGCCCAGGTCTGTGACAGAGAACCAATAATTGCTTATAGAAGGAGCTTCCGCCAAGAAAGGGATCAATCCCCAAAGCCACACTTTCCCCATTGCCAATCCTCCATAGAATCCAAGCCCCAAGCTAGTGAAAAGTTTTGTTAAAAGCACCCAAACGTTGGATGCCTGAGCAACATTCTAGTTGCCATTCCTCAATCGAGCACCCTTTGATATATTTAGATCTGAAAACTTGACTCCACAGTCCAGAATAAAAAAGAGAGCCCTCCAGAGATCTTTCAGGCTAAGTGCCTGATTGAACCAGATAAGGTTTTTAAATTTTAATGCCCCATCCTCCCATCTGCTTAGGTAGGCAAATCCTCTCCCAATTCATTAAATGAAACATGCTTCTATCAGCCTGACCACCCCAAAGAAAATTCATCATTCTTCTTCTAATGTTGTGGAGAATGGATGCAGGAACCTGAGCCAAAGACATCCAGTATACCGGGATTCCTTCAAGAACTGCCTTAACTAGGATAAGCCTACCCCAAGGGAGAGCCACTTGAAGCACCAGCAACTAATCTTCTGTTCAATTTTTTCCAACAGCCAAAACTAATCTTTGGTATAATAACAATTGGGTTTAAGGAAATAACCCAAATAGGTAAATTCCTTGTCTAACAAGTACATCTGAACAGGAAAGATCTGCAATACAATCTGTAGGATATCCTCATCAACTTCATTATGCAAAAAAAAGATTTTATCAGACTTACCTCCATGCCTGAAGCAAGGCAGAAAGTCTTGACAATGATATCCTACCTTCTCCATTCACCCGTAGTTCACTCCCCAAACAAGAGAATGTTGTCAACAAAAAATAAATGAGTTGTGTTATGAGAAGTCCTAACACCAACCAGCTGGTTTTACTGTCTGGCTTTACCAATAAGCCTACCTAAGTCACAGTGTTTGCCGAACCTAATCCTTGAGGTTCGAGGTTCGGCGAACCTCAAAAAAAAATTGAAATTCGTTTAGGTTTGCTGAACCTAATGTCGAACTTGAAGCCGAAACCGAACCTCGTCAAACCTGAACCTGAAGGCGAACCTAATGATGAACCTAAAGCCAAACCCAAACCTAAAGGTGAACTTGAAGGCAATTTTTTTTTAGGTTCAATTTTTTTATTGAAAAAAATTGAAATTAATTAAAAAAAACATAATAACGATAAATTAAATGTTGTCTAGAAATTAAATGCTCTCTATTTATTTATGTTGTCTATGAATTAAATGCTCTCTATATATTTATGTTGTCTATAAATTAAATGCTCTTGATTTATTTATGTTGTCTATAGATTAAATGTTCTCTATTTATTTATGTTGTCTATAAATTAAATGCTCTCTGTAATTTGAAATATCATACCTGTAGTCTACATAAGAACACACTAAACAACAAGTAAGAACATAGATTTGCCTCTAAGAACAAACTACTGTTGTGGGAAGCATGTAAATCCGCTGTTAAACCACAAAAACCTACTCTTAGAACCACAAATCTGTGAGCAGAAATGTCATAAACAACATGTATATACGATGAAATTATGAATAGTGACCTAAGTGCTTTGAATCCTATGGGCTATGGGGTGTAGAAAATTAGTTAAGGGGGAGTATATGAAGAAATTATATATATATATATATATATATATATATATATATATATAGTCGAACCTATTGTCGAACCTCATCGGAAAATTCGAACCTGAACCGAACCTAATCCTTGCCGAACCCGAACCATGTGACTTAGATCTCAAGGGGAAATATCTCACATCTAGCTCATGACAACTCGAGCTAACCCTCAGAGCTATCCAATGGTGTTCCTATACAGCTCCACTCTATATTAATGATTATGCAGTCATTCGCAAGGGGAACCATACTCTAGACATTTTGGAACCCTTTCGTAACCTTGCCATCAAAATCAAAATTTCATGGAAAAGAAAAGACCCGGTTGAGGACAAGTGTTGTTGCATAAATGGGAGGATGGATCGACCCATTCTGTCAACCTCTTCGAACCCACAACCTCCCCTATATCAAGGGGAGAGATCTCACATCTAGCTCACGACCACTTGAGCTAACCCTCAAAGCTATCCAATGGTGTTCCCATCATCTCCACTCTTCATTTATGATTATGCAGTGTTAGGCAAGGGGGACCAAACTTGGAAGACATTTATGGAACCGTTCTGTAACCTTGCTATCGAAATCAAAACTACATGGATAAGAAAAGGCAAGGTTGAGGACAATTGTTGTTGCATGGATGGGACGATGGATCATCCCGATCTATCAGTGATCAATCTTCTCCCAAAGCATCATTACTTTATCAAACCCATCATCCCTTGGTATCTTTCCTCGTAGAAACATTTGATAGCTTTTTTGGCCCTATATATGGTTGTAATGCCCTGTATTAAATATAGTAAGGAAAATAAATACATAAAGTCAATAAAAATGAATCAGAAATAAGAAGTATAATAACAACAAAAGTAAACTTCAAGAAGATAATAAGGAAAATAAATACATAAAGTCAATAAAAATGAATCAGAAATAAGAAGTATAATAACAACAAAAGTAAACTTCAAGAAGATGTTCCTTGAAGTAGGGAAGTATGTAATGCCCCATATTAGATATAATAATGAAAATAAATACATAAGAATAAAATAATAATAATTAACAAATAATAATGCTAAGTTACCGAAAACATCTAGGCAGAGGGGGTGACAAGGCATTCCTCATTTCGGAACTTGAAACGGAGGGGATACTAAAATGTTTTAAGCCATATCCAAAAAATAGAAGTGTTTCCAAGTTGTTTCCAATCATTTCTTGAAACATTTCCAAGTCATTTCCAACCATTTCCTAAAACGTTTTTTGAAACGTTTCAGATACTATAGGGCAAGTTTCTGGCCAAAAAAAAAATTAAAAGTGAGTTTTTGACATGAAAAAAAACAAATAAATAACCCTAAAGGAAAACTATAAAACCCTAGCCCTAAATTGAGCCTCAAAACATACATATAGAACCTCCAAGCTTATAAATCAAGAGCTAAACCCGAATCATAAATTAATGAATGGTAATCTTAATTTTTATGTCTCATGGATTTTTCCCATTGTATTTTTCCAAAATGATAGAGGCTTACTTTTGGTTTAAAAAAAAACGTGGGCATTTTATTGCATCAAATGATCGTCTACCATTGTGTTAGTGTCACAACCTAGTGTACAAGTACAATTATTGTTTTATTGTCCTTTTTCTCAACTTTGTTGCAACTTGCAAATAAACCCCAATGACTTGCATATCAAAATGATACGATGGTAGTTTCAGCCCTACAAAATAGCATACTAGCATACTACATTTATGAAGGGTTACATGGACCAACACTTATTTTCAATAATCTTCCAATAGGCTTCAGTTTCTCTCTTTTCCTTTTTTGAACTAGTATGAACTCTTGACCTGTGACTTTATTTACTCCATTGCTAGTACACTCTAATCCCATGTCCTCATGTTGTGGAGCAAATTATGATATGTGACGTTTAGCAAATTCTCCATATGATATACATGTGATATTTTAATCTTAGTTCAAGCATTTTTATCAAAATAAAGCTATAAACCATAAAAAGTAAACAACATATCGAAGAGAACTCACTATTGTCTAGAAATAGAGTTAATCATAGAGTGCAATATTGCATGTCACCACACCTTCTATCCTATTGCTCAACGCATGAGCTCACTTATTTATACTTGACTATGCTAGAGTTTGGTCGTTGCAAAACCAAGATCACTAGAAGAAAGACAAAGCACAAAAACAATATGTGGAGCTCGTTTTACCATGATGATTCTAGATCATCCCCAACCATAGACAACTTAATGTCACCCCCGAGCTCAGACCTTCTAATAAAGATTGATGTACATCCAGGTAGTAGTAGCATGGACCCCCGAGAAATAAGAGAGAAGTTCTTCTATGCCGGAAAACCCCAGAAAAAACTCCTCCTAGCTGAAGTAGCGAACCTCCTTATGCTAGAGCGAACTTGAGTGAGTGACAAATGAGTGTTGGAGTTTGTGCAACTTCAGAAACTATTCTTATTGTCCTCCTTCGGGAGTTGAACTTGTTGTAATCATTCATCTAAACCCTAGAAAGAACAATGTAATCCTTGGGGTGAAAAGCCAGCAATAAAAGAATAAAATAAAAATTATGAAATATAAAATTATTATTGCTCCCCCAAGTGATGTCGGCCCCAGTTAATTTCTGGGTGGGAAAACAGTATAAATAGGAGGCGCCCCTTCTCATTATCACACACAAAAGCAGCGCAGCAACACAAGTGAAGTGCGCAGTTTTTGGCAGAGTGCAGCTACACAGCAGCTCAGAGAAGTTCGCGTACACTGCAAAAGAAGACTATTTTTCAGGGTTTCATATTTGGAAAGCATTTCCATATTTTTCTTTTCTTTCTTCATTGTACTCTGATCTTAGAATTATTATCTCTAGACAAAGGTTGCTAGGTTTTCTCCCAACTGGGTTTCTCAGGTGAAAAATACTTGTGTTATTGTCCTGTGCTTTGTCTATCTTCTAGTGATCCTATTGATAAATGCAATTAAGATATATTGCTATAATCTTGAAGAAAAACTAACATGGGTTCAGAGCAGTACTGGAAGAAGCCATTGTCGGAACTTTGTCGGCAACCTGTCGAAACTAGGGTTTCATCTTTCAAGGTCTTCACTCAACCGTTTGGTAGAAAAAGAGCCTTGGGAATTTCACTGTAAGGAGGGCGCATCTTTTGGTGAAGACAGAATTCAATTCTGAGAAGTTTCAATTTTGACCTAATTTTACAGCTACATCAAAAATTAGGGTTTCTAGTTTTGACCTACTTTCTCCACAGTTTTGGCTCGACTCTACCTCTACTCAACTCGCCTCTCTAGGGCACATTTATCTGTGGAGTCAGTTTTCCATAACTCCAACTTTCATTTTTGACCTAGCCTCTGTTGGGATCTCAGATCTAGATCTGCAGTCAAGATGAACAGCATGAAGGTTGAAGATCGTTTGGAAGGGGCTTCCAATTTCATCCCCTGTAAGTCTAGGGTTCTTCTTCTACCAGAAGAAAATGACCTATTACAGTTTGTAAAGGCAAAGGTCACAGAACCAGAAGTCGAAGAAGACAAACCTTGCTGGAGAAAGGATGATGCCAAAGCAAGGAGGATTTTAGTGGACTCAATTAAAGATCACTTGGTTCCTCAAATCTCAGAAAAGATGACGGCGAGGAGGATGTTCAAAATGTTGAAATACTGAGAGGGGGGTGAATCAGTATCTATACCATTCAAAATTTCAATCAAAAGCAGGTTGCTGATCACCAATCACAGCACATCATCAGCGTGTATAA
This sequence comes from Pseudotsuga menziesii, assembly GCA_001517045.1. Lineage (NCBI taxonomy): Eukaryota > Viridiplantae > Streptophyta > Pinopsida > Pinales > Pinaceae > Pseudotsuga > Pseudotsuga menziesii. The sequence continues at coordinate 231,438 of LPNX010746882.1, read as the reverse complement.
AAATAACAATATGCATAGTACACAATAGTTTTTGACGTGGAAACCCAAGTTCTGGGGGTAAAACCACGGAAGCCTTTTAAAAATAGTTTTCTAGAAATAACTGGAAGGAGGGAACAACCCCCTTATTATATAGACTTCAATTTTTCCAGCTTCAACTGGAAGGAGGCTACGACCCCCTGATTTACAGGCAACGACCTAAAGGAAGCTGCCACTCCCTAGTTTTTCGGTTTCAGCAGGAAGGAGGCTACGACCTCCTTTCCTTGCCCCGTCCTGCCACCCTGATAAGAAAAAGATTGTCGAACCTGTGGAGCTGTCACACACTAAACTCTACTGCTGATAACCTCTGCACTCTAGTCACTGTCAAATCTCCCCTTTTGTTATTACTGTCACATCATCTTTCTGCCCATGTCATCACTGTCATATTAAACATCAAAGCTGCTGATCAAGCTGCTCATCAACACTACTGGTTACTTGCTTGTCCATTCAATAGATCTGGGCTGTGTATTGAACTTCCTGCTGCTGATAGCCTATGTTCTCTGTTTACTGCCAAGTCAGCCTTATCCTTCTATCTATAGACATTTCTTCAATCTTGTCCTTGTCAAATTGCTCATCTCTGTCACAACCAAGTCATCAACACCTCTTCAACTTGTCATTGCCTTGTAAGTCTGAAATTGTTCTATGCTCATATCAAATGCTTATTCATGTTTATCAAAGTCTATTCAACATTCATGTCATCAAGTCTGCTGCAAATAGATCCGTCTTCAAGCACTGGTTCACATTCATTATCTTACTGGGTCTGCCTCAATGCACCCGAACTCAGAAGGATATTACCACCAAACTTTAGAACTATCCCTTCCTTGTAACATTTTGATCACGAACAACTGTAATTTCGAAAAGAGACACGTCTTGCTATACCCAAACAAATGACAAACTGTAATTTCAATGACTTACCAGGATTTAACGCCGACATGCTCTGTCTCTATTAAAATGAGTATGCTTCATGATCTTTACCGTTTGAATCACATCGTTCTAGATCACCAATCTACTATCTCTGTGTTTTTCAATTGTGGTTTTAGAAACCAAGCCAGGTACATAATTTGCGTTCTCAGTCACTTCAGAACCTCAGTGCATTTTCAGATCGTGGAGAGATGAAGTAATTTGCTCAGCGATTTCAGAAGCTTGAGTTTTCAGTGTTCAACGAGTCTCTACTTGTCCACCCGAGCTCATATAAAGATAAGTCTTCAAAATATTCCTCCTCAACTCTGGCTGTCTTAGATGCACCCGAATTCTTCACATGCTGCGGTTTCTTAGTAGGCAAAACATTGAAAATCAAAGCTGCAAAACTACGCCACTGCGTCTTCTTCACTCCTCGACTGTGGCAATCTCAGTCTTGATATGTTGCCAAAAAAAAAAGGAACTTCAAGTCATGTCATACTTCAACTCTGTGATTGCCTTAATCAAGCAGTAAACCCCGAAAATCAGAGCTATCTCTCTTCACCACAAATTCATCTGCTGTTCTTGCTTCAACTGCTGCCCCCAAATCACTTCTGCGATTCTCACCGTTGCTGCCATAGTTATCTCGAGAAATCTCAGAGCTCATATTCATTCACCCGAAATTCATCAGAGTTGTATCCAAAAATTATAATCATGATAAATGAGGTCGTTGATAGATTATTTATACACATTTTCCATCAATTTATCAGAGCCGACCAATCATTTATGAAACAATTCATTATTTTTATTAATTTAAAAAAACACTTAATGGAGCCGACCTGTCATTAAGGGAGGGTAGATTAATTTAAAATTATCTTAACATGTTTTAGGTTAAACCCTTGTTTATTAATTTTTAAAATTGATATATTAAAAAAAAAAAATATTTAAAACCACTTTAGTGGGGCAAACCTAAAGGGAGAGTTATAATTTTTTAAACATGTTTTCAAAAATGGGTTATAACATTAAGTTTATTATCTTAATATCTGATTTATTTGTTAATGATCTTTTTATTGACTTAAAAAAAATGTCTTAACACTTTAACTTAATGGTAAGGGTTTTATGGGCCTTGTGGGTTTAGGGGTCATCAAATAAGGTCTTCAAAGGCTAATGTAAAGGTTCAATAGGCATCATCATGCAATAAGAGAGTTATTAGTGTTTTGAGGGCTTAAGAGTCTTAGGGTTTGTTGTTAGGTCAACCAAGTCACCACAAGCAAAGATGTGCTTCATCATCATAACCAACAAGGTGTGTGGGTGCCTAGGCTTCTCCTAGGGTACCATGACCTCAATAAAACACAAATGACCACTGAAAGGGTCATTTGAACTCTTGCAATTTCTTCAACCCACCAAGGACACATTCTAGGGTAATAGGGCAAGGTTGTGGTACTGGGAAACCATAAGGCAACTTAGGGGTACCGGAACACTCTACAGGGCTTTTGGCAATGTACCAAGGGCTCCAAGGGCTTCAGACTTGGGCTTGGATAAAGTCAAAAGGTCTCTTTTGACACTCACACTTACTCAACCCTCAGAGGCTCCTCAAGGGGCACCAAGACACACTGACACACACCTGTTGGCATCAATGACAATTTAGTTAACACAAAACTCTAAAGAAGCTATTTGAACACAATAGCATCAATGTGACTCTCACATTGAGGAATCAACTGTCGAACATGAAGATGACGAAGTCTGAGGATATTGCCCAGTATTTCATGAGGATCACCGACCTCCAGGACAAGCTAAAGTCCAGTGGAGACAATCTTGAAGAAAAGGATCACGTTATGACCACCTTAAATGGTCTCCCACCATCTTGGGGGTCTTTTATCCAAACTATAAGTGGTCGTACCAAGTTGCCCAAATTTGATAAGCTATGAGCAGAATGCACTTAGGAAGCAACAAGAATCGCAGCACGCCAAAGACTTCATGGCACTCAACCTGAGGAAAATCAAGCGTTCGTATTTCATGCCAAGAAAGGCAAGGGAAGGGGAAGGAATTCCTTCAATCACAAGCACCAAGATATGAGATCAAGTCCTCCCCCAGATCAGAAGAAACAAGAGAAGGACTTATCTCAGATACAGTGCTCTAGGTGCTTATACGGTCATTATGCCAGTAGCTGTTGAAGTTCAATCAAAAGGAAGCATGAAGCTTCAACTGCTGATGTAGAAGAAGACCCTCCTCACAAGGAGCCAAGGAAGGATGATCATTCGAAGTTCTTCTTCTAAGAAATGATATGAAGATCCAGATTGTGATAATCGTCAAGCAAGCATATGAAGACCAGTGGACCCTGACAGTGGGAGCCCACCCACAAAACTACAAAAGATAAGTATTTGATTTTACATGCTCTAGTAGATTAGATCTGGTTGTTTTTGAATATGTGTAACACAGATCTACATTCCTAAAATTCAGGTAGTTAAATAGCCTGTCATGCTACACAACCCAACTAGGATGAGGACTCCTTCATAACATACTGGAGTAGTACACATTCTTGATGGTATGTTATAATAGAGACCATAAGCATCCAGATAATGGCCTTACGTGTGTTGTGTCGAAGCATTGACTAAAAGGTTGCCTACATTATTTTGTTAAATACATTGATTATGAAATATTGCTAACCATCTGACGAGATTTGACTTGTAGGGAATGCCATGACTGACAAGGACAAGTGATCCCATTGATACACGGATGGAACGGAAGCAGAAAGCCTCTAAGAAGCATGTATTAAGACTCTCGGACCAAGAATAATCTCATGCAGAGATTTGGTGATCAGAAGCAGAAAGCTTCTACGAGTGTCGGTCTATCTGCTGCTTCAACAAGATTTACTCAACCGACTTCTGAGAGACAGAGGGAGGTATCCCTCAAAGAGAAGGATTCTAGTCTATTACATACGATAGAAACCTGACGACACTAATGTCGTGACTCGAACAAGACAATTGAAGGATCCTTGATGAACCTGGTCGTCACCAGGATGGACAATTACTTTCCAGTCTACATTCGCGTGCCCAAGTTAGAACCTTCAGGCAAGAAGGAAACATTCGTGGGATATCGCAAGACTTCAAAGGATTACAGAATATACATCCCAGGATCAATTCAAATCGAAGTTAGGCAGGATGCAACCTTTGAAGAAGAAACGGCTATCCAAAAAGGAAAAGGATCAAATATGGAGATCGATGACGATGAAGAGATGAGAGCATCTCCCCCTCCAAACATTAAGAGGGAGTATGAAGAAATGAATAAACTAGTTCCATTGATCCAGTTGAGCCAGATGATGCTCCCACAAGATATAGCAGTAAGCCGGAAAAGACCCAGATGGGCACGACAGATTTTGCAGAATGCAAAGGAGCATGAAGCTCTACATGGAGTAGATGGGAGCATTGAAAAATACAAGGCCAAATTTGTTGCCAGAGGGTTCTCTCAGAAAGAGGGAGTCGATTATGATGAGACAGTTGCTCCTATCGCTCGATATACTTCTATCAGATCATTGCTATTACTTCAGCTATGAGATGGAAGCTGTATCAGATGGATGTCAAGACAACCTTTCTCAATGGCATTATTGATACATTACTTCTTGAGATTAGAAGTATGATAACGGCAGAAGAAGATTTTCCTAGGTCAAGGAAAGATACACCATGGATATACTGAAGAGATTCGGAATGTTGGACTACAAGTCCATAGCTACTCCGATGGATGCAAATTTGAAGAAGCTGAGGGATTCTGCTTCAGATTCAAATTTGATTGATCCCGCCATGTATCGCCAATTGATTGGGTCCTTGATGTATCTGACGAACACTAGACCAGACATTTGTTTTGCTGTGAATGCTCTCAGTTAGTTCATGTGCGAACTGAGGCAGATTCATTGGATTGCTGCAAAACATGTACTCAGATACTTACGTGGCACTGTGGGATATGGTCTACGATATGATTCAGAATGTGACTTGAAATTGCAAGGGTTTACAGACTCAGATTGGGCCGGATGCACTGCAGATTGGAAGAGCACTTCAGGATGTCGTTTCAGTCTGGGTTCTCCAGTTATCTCTTGGTCCAGTAGGAAGCAGAACTCAGTAGCTCTCAGTACTGCAAAGGCCGAGTATATGGCTGCTAGTTCAGCAACTCGAGAAGCAGTTTGGCTTTGTAAACTTCTTGTAGGATTGTTTCGCCAGATTCCAGAGCCAACCATGATTCACTGTGATAACCAGAGTTGTGTGCAGATGTCAGTGAATCCTGTATTTCATGACAAGTCAAAGCACATAGAGATTCAATATCACTTCATATGTGATATGATGCAAAAAAAGTGCGGTCGAGCTACAGTATATTCTGACAGATGACCAGACTGCAAATGTTCTCACCAAGCCTCTTCCCAGGGTGAAATTTGAATACTTTCACGGAAGACTTGGAGTAGAAGAGAACGTATCCCTCCTTGAGAGGGAGAGATGACTGAGAGACACTCACTATACTCTTTCCCAGGTACCTCTGCTCGTCCAGGTTCTCAGCCAAATATGGGAGAAATCTCATTGGCAGATGAGACGAACAGGTAGTAGATGGTCGGGTTCACACAGGTGCCTCTGCTCGTCCAGGTATGGGAGTAATCCCATTGGCAGATGAGTCGGACTGGTAGTAGATGGTCATGTGATTGCACAGGTACCTCTACTCGTTCATGTTCTCAGCCAGGTATGGGAGTACCCCATTGGCAGATGAGACGAACAAGTAGTAGACATGATGAATAATGATGAATATGTAATGATGAATAATAAATAAGAAATATAATAATAATAATAAACTGTTACAAAAAATAATGATAACAATAATAATAATATATAAATAAATTACGATAAGATAAGATAATTTTATTAATGTCCAACTAATGACCACAAAAGTAGGTCAATAGGACTGTCGAGTAGAATATTGTCGTTACAAAGCAGGAGTACCAAAGGGTCTCCTATAAAAGGCAATATGCAGAAAAGAAAGTGAAGTAGAGAAGAGAAAAGAGGAGAAATCTATGTTGAGGAGACCACACAGGGATGGAGAAATATACGGGGAGAGGATCCAAGAACAAAGAAATCTAGAACAAATGAGGAAGGTCTATCAAGGGACAGACCCATCTCTCCCAACATCCAAGGCCGAATGAAGGAAACTAAGAATAGTATGATGCCCCGAGATAGAATGTAATGACACCAGCTAGAGCCTAGAAATGGCTGATTTTTTGTTAACTGTTGAGCTTCTTTGGTTGAGAACTTTTGTCAATCACTTTGACTGTGACTGATCTTTTTGTTGGTTTGGGTTTAAATTTCAGATCCCATTTTATCATATCAAATGCCAAAGATAATGCATAAACAGAACTAAAAAGGCTTTGCAATTATGATCAAAAAGACAATCCACAAGTATTTAAGATAACAATAATCAAATGTGGAATGTGTACAAGTATGAATACTGTAGACGACAGTTGACTTTCAGCTACTGTAACAGCAGTAGTTTACACCCAACTGAATGGAAATACTTCAGCAAACTGACCTGAAACAGTCCTGTAGATTTAGCAGCTGTAGCTGCACTCTTGAATGGAAGAGTCCCTCCCTCTTAAGCCACACGATTTCAGCAGAAAGTGGGTACAGTCAGTAGATAAACACAATGTACATAACCAGCAGTAAACTCAGCCCCTTCTTGGCAGCTCAACTTGATGAAAAATGAATGCATCCCACTGAGATATTATGACAATGCGCCCCATCTAGCAAACAGTCACAGTTTGAGTCCCCACGGCCTTCAATAGATGACAATGTTCCAATGATCCAGTGCACCCTTCTTTTTGCTGATAAGCTTGGAAAATAAGAGAGATTGCCCTCACTCAAAACCTTGCAGACTGTCAACCCAAGGTAGCTTCCCTTTCTCTTGTCAACTCAAAACTTCACCCAAACCCACGATTTCTTCTACTGGCAACGTTTTTCCTCCTAAAGTTCAGATCTGAGTACGGAATCAGCAGTAAGCAAGGGATACACGAAGGAAAGATGACTGGAAGCTTGGCTTTCTTCCCCAACTGGTGCACCCCCTTGTACAAATGCACCCTCCTCAAGAAATCATTGAAGCTCGGTCAAAACTTCTCAAATCTGTAAGCAAGATTGTGTCCCGGCCACGACAATGAAATTCAATGGAAATATCTGAGTAATCTTCCCTCTCCGAATCAATTAGGATGGATAGTCTCACCACCGAAACCAATGTCCTCTTAGGGTTTTCGTCTCAAGAGCCAAAACCACAAGAGCTTTCCAAAATGTTTTCAAAAATGAAAATGTCATGAATGAATGAAAGAGGGGTCGATTTACCCTTTTAAACTCATTTTACCCTTTTGGGCCACTTCTACCTTTTCTCGTCACTTTTACCTTTTTCCCTCTCTTGATTAATTTAAGTGACTTTTATAAAGTCCCTTTATGAATTAATTACTCAATATCACTTTAAAATGTTATTTTTTTCCCAGTGATATTAATTAATTACCTTTTTGTCAACTATAGCCTACAGGAACTAAATAGGCAATTAAGTCATCCACTGGAGGATCATGCAAAAAGGGAAATTATAGTCCTACCTTCCTGAGATTGCTTGTCCTCAAACAACTACAAACCAAGATGCTGCAAGATCTGATCTCCCTCCCAAGTAGCATTCTCGACTAACAAGTCTCTCCACCTGACAAGATGCTCCTCAATCTCCTCTCCCTGACATCCAGAATCTTCTCAGGGACTAGTAACAACCAGCCCTCCTCATCGAGGGGGAGTAACTCTGTCGAAATGATGACCTGCTGTCCAACTACCTTCTGGAGGCATAACACATGGAAAACATTGTGAATCTTGCTCCCCTCTAGCAGCTCAAGCTCATAAGCAACCTCCCCAACTCTTCGAATGACCTTGTAGGGGCTATAAAAGCGGGACTTCAATTTCTCTACACCACTTTCTTCAATGAAGACTGTCGGTATGGCTGCAATCTTAGGAGACCAAGTCTCCTGCCTCGAAACTACGCTCGACCTTGTGCCTATATGTTTTCTGTTGGTTCTGAACCGCGTGCAAATTATCCTTAAGGACCCTAAGGATTTCTTGGTTCTCTTGTATCCAATCTTTGGCTTTGGGGGGCCTACCATCCCTATGCCATGTCCACAAATGAAGGAGCATCATATCCATGCAATGCTCAAAATAGGGTCATACCAATGGACATATGATAAGTGGCATTGTAACAATGCTCTCCCAAGTGCAACCATTTAAGTTTTAACCCATGATATCTGTTGTCCTGGAACATAGTTGCGCAGATACCCCCTAATCCATTTGTTCACAATCTTCGTCTAGCCATCCGTTTGGGGGTGATAACTGGTGTTGGGCGTCAACTCTGTACCTGCCAATCTAAATAGCTCCTACCAAAATGCACTGAGAAACCCATTGTCCCTATCACTAACAATGAACTTCAACAGCCCACAGAGTCTGAACACTTCCTTGAAAAAAACTCTGCCACCTGCACTACCAAATAATCAGATGAAATGGCGAAGAAGTATGTGAACTTGGTCGACTGATCAACCACTACATAAATGCAATCTCTGCCCTGTACCTTCGATAGACCCGTGATGAAGTCCATTGGCACACTTTCCCACTTATGCTCTAGAATGGGTAGAGGCTGCAGTAATCCCATTGGGTGAGTATGCTCTGACTTGTTATGTTGACAAGTCACACACTCCTACACATGCCGCAATACATCATCCTTGAGGCCCTTCCATGAGAATCTCTTACTAATCTGCCTGTAAGTTTTTAAATATCTAGGATGCTCTGAAAGTTTTTCACAAACCCCAACCCGGTTTCAAGCCTTTTGGCTTCTCTGCATAGTTTAATGCCCAAACCTTCTATGCACAAATTTTAATAAAAATTTGACTGAAACTGAAACACGAGGTTCTTTTTCAAAATTAAAGAATTCAGAAATTTTTCTCTTTCACCAAAAATTTAAACTCAAAAATTTCAGGCAATCAAACACACATGAAATTGACACAGTTGTCTTTAACCAATGGTCCAGGACAAAACGCCGAAGGGAAAACCTGATTCTGAGTGAGAGAGATTTATTAATTTCTTCAGTAAAATACAGAAATTTAAATCAACAATACTTATCAGAATTTGTCTAGAAATTTGAACCCACTGCTGAAAATTTTGACCTCGAAATTTGTGCCAAATCTGCCTTGGAAAACATGCCCAAAATTTATTGTACGGACAAAATTAAATGCAGACTGTACTCCTCGATTTTTGTGCCATGAACATCCTCGAAATTTGTGCAGGTCGTACTGTACGGTTCTGACAGTCCGTACCAGTGTTGAAAACCTAGACGATTTTTCGCAAAAGTCGCGACTTTTACTCCAAGCCAATTTTTCAGTGAGCAAAAGTCACACTTTTTTAAAACCTCAGCAAGTCGCGACTTTTTAGTAAAAATCGCGATTTTTTCAAAAAAGTCACAGGTCGATGGAAAAATCGCCCAGGCCTCCAATCCGCGGGTTTGAAAAGGAAAAAACGGTTTTTTTTATGTCATTTGGCAAATACACTTGTTGGAAGTGGAGGAAAAGGGCTTGAGGAGACCACCAACATCTTTGGAGGCTTTCAAACACCATTTACCATCTCAACCAAGGATTTTTATGGAGCAAGTGTTCAAGATTCGTCACAGGTATGTGCATTTTATTCCATTGTTTTTCTATATTTTCCATGGATTGTTTGAAAGATTTCTTTCATTTTTTCTTGCATATTTCTTTGACTATTTCTTTGCATATTTTTGTGCATATTTCTTTGCTATATGTTTTTTCTATTTTGCCATTGATTTCCATGCCCAAAAATATGAAAAACAGTCACAGTGTAAAAGAGGGCTTTAAAAAATTAGAATGGAAAATAGCATGCTTGTTTTTTTAAATCTTAGCCACCCTCTTCTTCTTATCTTTCATTGCTTAAAATCTAAATTTAGAGGTCTGATTTTTTAAGCTAGAATGTTGCTATTTTTTTCCAATGGAGTTTAATGTAACTTTTTTTTTTGTTTTTGTGCCCTAGGGTTGCATTTGAGTTGAAGCATTCCAATTGCAAAAAAGCCAAAGATATTGGACCCATTTTGGCAGTATGGTGAGCCCGAGGATGGAACAAATAGGCAAAATTTGAGTTACAAATTATGTGGGCATCACATGTCGGGAGGGGTTAACAGGTTGAAATACCATCTAGCCAAACTACTTGGCCATGATGTTGGCCTTTGTACTGCAATGACCCCAGAAATCATGAGATCTGCCCATGACGCCATCCATGAAAAAATGAGAAAGAAGGATGAGATCGCTGCAAACAGAGCTGAGCTTGCAGCTTTTGGCCAAGCAAGAAGTGTAGGTGCATCTCTATCTACCACTATCGGTGAGGGTAGTGGGAGGGGCTCCACAGCTACACCTCTTGGGAGGGCGGGGCTATCATCCCATTTTGTTGGACCAATATCACAACCTTCTATCAAGTCAATTATAAAGAAATCGGAAAAGGTAGAAGCGGACAGGGTAATGGGAAGGTGTCTTTACTGGAGTCACATACCTCTCAGCATTGTTAAAAACAATCCATTTTGGCAGCTGATGTGTGATGCCATTGCAGTAGTTGGCCCGAGCTATAAAAGTGCCACCTTTGAGGAGTTGCGGGGCCCAATACTTCAAGCAGAAAAGAAGGACATCGGTGCTAGGTTGACAGAGTTCAGGCAGTCATGGGAGAGCACTGGATGCACAGTCATGGGAGAGCACTGGATGCACAGTCATGTCAGATGGGTGGACAAACGGTAAGGGTAGAAGCCTTATCAACTTCTTGGTACATTGTCCTAGAGGTACCATGTTTGTAAAATCAGTTGATGCATCGGCACATATAAAAGATGCAGCACTTTTATGCGAGTTGATGGATGGGTTCATCCAGGATATTGGGGTGCACAATGTTGTGCAAATTATTACAGATAATGCAGCTAATTATGTGGCCGCTGGCAGGATGCTTATGGATAGGCACCCCTCTTTGTTTTGGACTCCATGCGCAGCTCATTGCATTGATTTGATGTTGGAGGATATGGGGAAAATTCCCTTTATCAAGGTGGTGATTGATCAAGCTAGGGCCATCCCCAAGTTCATTTACAACCATGGTGTTGTTCTTAGTCTCATGAGGAGGCACACCAAAAACAAGGAGTTGAAGCGTCCTGCAATCACGCGTTTTGCCACCACATTTATTACTCTTCGGTCTTTGCTTCAATGTCAGTTTGAGTTGAAGCAAATGTTTGTTTGTTATGAGTGGCGTGATTGTGCTTACAACAGGAGAGCGGATGAGAAAACCATTGCCAAGCTGGTGTACATTGACGCCTTCTGGGAAGGAATGGAGCAATTGTGCTCGGCTAGTGAACCTTTAGTAAGGGTTATGAGACTTGTTGATGGTGATAAGCCCGCAATGGGCTATTTGTATGAGGCCATGGATAGGGCCAAAGAGACCATTCGAAATTTCTATGTGGGAAAGGGTACCCCAGGGCATAGCAGGCACATGTTGTTATGGGAGTTGATTGATACTCGATGGACTGGGATGCTTCATCGACCCATTCATGCAGCAGGACTCTTCCTCAACCCCGCATTTGCCTACAAATGCAATTTTGATTTTGATGGTGAGGTTTTGGAGGGGCTTCTCACTTGTATTCAGAGGATGATACCTGATTATGACACTCGCAATGCAGTCAATCGCGAGATAGAGGTGTATCAGGATGGTACTGGAGTATTTAGCTTTGGTGATGCTATTCGTGACAGGACCGAATTCATGCCAGGTAAGTTATTAACTTTTTAGAGCGTTTTAAGTTTTCACCTTTATTTGAAAGATGAATTATGATTTATTTATCTTTATTTCCTATTTTAGTTTTCCAAAGTTGAATGTAATGAAATGTAATTTAGTTATCTTTATTTCTTGTTTGGTGTAGCCCACTTGGTGGTGAACCTATGGTGTGAGGACACCAAATTTACGAAAATTTGTCATCATAATCCTTAGCCAAACCTGTACAGCTTCAGGATGTGAGCGAAATTGGAGTGTATTTGAAAAAATACATGCAAATCGGGTGTTTTGCACTCTTAAATCACAGCTATTCTAAAGATCGCAGCAGTGTAATAATGAAGATCTGAGCTGAGTCTGAGATTGTTTCTGAGGCGTATCGAATTGGTTCTCTTGGATTTTGAAATTGCAAGTAATCTTCAATGCAGAGATTATGAGATCGCAGGTGTTTCCTAAATTACGGACCATCTTTTCCTTGGGTTCCGAGATCATGGAGTTTCGTTATTAAGCCCTAAGATTACAAGCATTGTTTCAGTTCACTTGTTGGTTGTGGGTTGTCACAGAAGGGTTTTGAATCTACAGACATAAAATGTATTAAATTCTAATTTGAATAATGAAGTTGCACGGCTTGAATATGGAGATAATATGAAATCGTAGATTGAAGTTGCTATGGCTCCTCATTCTATAAAGAAGTCCGATGGTTGAGAAGTATGATGAATCAATGAGAGCACATTAAAAAAAAAACAGAGATTGTCTAAAATCGCAGGCAGCAGAGACATAGTAAATCACAGAAAAGGTTTGATGAAAGGAAGTGTTGAGGTCTGTTTTAGTTGTTTTATTGCAAGTCTGTGAATATTAATAAAGTGATGAGTGGAAGCTAGTGCAGTGAACCTGGGCATCTCAGTCTACATGTGGAAATATCGTTGTAAGTAATTTTGGTCTAATACACAAATCCACTATCTTAATCCATGGATTGTGTGATCTGGGGTTTTTATGTGTGAATATGCATTTACATTCAATATCAGCAAGGAAGCCAGGGCCTGAAATAAATTCAAAAGATACGCTAAGTTTGCAGAAGAATGATCCTCCACACAAAGATTGAAGAACTTACAAGGCATGCTTATTTTGATGAAATTACATAGGCTCTAGGGTTAGTTCTCTTGCTCAATTGCAAGAATGAAATGCATTGAAGTGTTGCTGGTCTGAAATCACAGAAATTTTGGATGCCATTTCTGTGGTCTAACCTGTGCCTTTACACAAGCTTCTTTATATTGATCGAGGGTTTACTGTGTTGATAATACTGAATGACAACCAGAGTCGGTTGTTATTGAGAAAACTCTTGAAGATACTATGATGATATGATATTGATGTTGTATACAAGATCTATTGAATGGACAATACAGATACAGTGATGCAACAGACCTTGAAGACATACATTGTGCACTTTGATGATGTTGACAGAAAAAGCAAGTAACATGATAAAGTGACCTGTTTTGGAGAAGAGTAAGGTCTTCTACAATAGATCAATACAGCCCAGGTGAAAAGTCTAAAGGAATTTAAACAAGATGATATTTGTTGCTGATGATGATAAGGCTTGGATGATGCCCTAGTTCCAGTTACACAAACAGTAATGAATATGCAAGAAGTATTTGTGATGTGCAAGAATTGATGGACAGAATGATATGCTGATAGGGCAGCAGTGCTTGTGATGAACAGATTGATATGATGTGTATGTACAGCAGTAAGAAAGGATGATTGTATGATGCTGGCAGCAATTTGATGGACAGAATGATGTATTCGTGGTTATGGTCAGAATGATGTGCCTGTAGATATGGACAGAATGATGATGAACAACTGATGATAGGACTAAGATAGTATGTTGATGCTAATTGAAGAGGTGCTGGTGTGATGTGACAGTGATGAAAATGTGTTGAGGCAGTGAGCTTAAATTGTAAATGCAAGCTTGACTTGCATCTGAGGTTAGGATACCTCAAACCCCTTCTTAGCAAGGTCTAAGAAAACCAGGCAGGGTCCTGTATTCAGAGTAGGTGCTCTTCATATCAGTAGGTGTTGATTTTACCTCACGATTGTAGCCGGTCCAAAACTAATACAAAAAGATTACAAAATTATATGGTGCTGTGTTCTTTTGTGTCATGGTTCTTGATGATTCAAATGCTTATGATATGTGAATGATGAAGTAAAAGATGTTTATGAAATGATTATGAAATTGGTAGAATAGTGGAGTGATGAATTGGTAGCTAATTGTGATAAGTTAAGAAAAGTTTTAAAATTGGCTTTACGCTGATTCACCCCCCTCTCAGTGTAAACATTGTGTCCAACAATTGGTATCAGAGTCGGCCTTCATCATTAGCTTTTGCAAGCTTGAAGGAGATCCATGGACACAAGTATGGATCCACAAGAAGAATTCATCAATGATGTACCAAGGTTTGATGTGAAAGATTATTTTGGTTGGAGGAGCAAAATGAAAGCCTATCTCAAGAAATTTGGAGTTTGGGAAATTGTTATCAATCCACCCAATCTATCAAACAAGAAGGACAAAGCAGCAGCTCGAAAAGATGCAAAGAAGGACAATACAACAGCTCTAAAATTTCTCATGGATGGACTTCCCAGGTCAGTCAAAGAATGTATTGGGGAATGCACTTCAGCAAAGGATCTTTGGTTCAAATTGGAGGATGAATACAAAAAGGAAAGACAAGACACTGGACAAGACAATCAAGAGGCAGAATTCAAAACTACTGAAGATGCCAAGCATGAAGATTCAGAACCCAGTAAAGGTATGGATAATCTCAATTGTAGTGTGCCTATATTTGATGAAGTTGAAAATGCCATTACTGAGAATGATGAAGCAATGTTGAAAGCTAAACAGAGAACTATAAACTTTGTATGCAACATAGATCTCAGAGCTGATTGGTACTTGAACAAAGTTGATCTTAATCAATCTGATTACAAGATGTTTAGGATGACAACCTTTGATTATATGGATAATCTCCAAAAGAAGAATGTTGAACTAAAGGAGTTACTTAGGAAACTTAAGCATGAAGGAGTAGGTTGGCTAAAAGTGTTGAAGGAAAAGGAAGAAGAAAAAGAAAAGCTAAAGATTGATTTGATCGATCTAACCCTAGAACAAAAGAACCATGTTAAAGATTCAAAAATACTTGAAGAAGCAAGAGAGGCAAATTTTGATCTAAAAACTCAGCTAGAAGAAGCCAAGAGAATAGAAGAAGCATTAAGAGATCAATTGGAAGAAAAAGAAGTGACAAATCAGAAGCATGAGTTTGAGATTGTCAATCTCAGAAAGAAGATTGAAAAATCAAAGCATCATGAGAAGTTCAACAACAGCTTTGTCATGTTGGATAAATTATTGGATTGCCAAAGGTCTCCCTTTGACAAATCTGGTCTTGGGTTTAGAAAAGTAGAAGACAATCTAGAAGACGACAAGTTGTCTCCAAATGTTAGTCCATCAATGACCAAGGATGCATCCTATATACCTGCACATGACAACAAGGATGGTGAATGTTCAAGAACACATCAAGAAGCTGACCTCATTCCTCAAAGCAAAGATTCAACACCAAGATGGAAACAAGGTCCAAGGTATGAATATGAATCTAATGGCTATTGTTTTTCTTGCTCAAACTTTAACCACAAGGCAATGAATTATGGAAGCAGAAATATTAGAAGACAAAGCAACTCGGTTAGATGTTGGACATGCAAACAAGAAGGCCATATTGCTGCCACATGTCATACTTTAAGATGCTATATGTGTAGTGGGTTTGGACACAAAGCCCATGAATGTGTCAGTCAAAGAAGTCAACCAAGAAGGAGTTCTTCATACACTTCAGTAAGAAGAACTAGTGAACCTTGGAAGAAGACAAATCTAGAAAATTTTGAAGATCAAAAGACAAGAACCTACAATCAAGTACATTCTCAAGGATGGAGAAAAGAAGTTGATCTAAGAAGTGATGGAAGGTGCTGGTCATGCAACAAATTTGGGCACAAAGCACAAAATTGTTGGAATGACATGAGAAGACTAACATATAGCTCAGCCAAGAAAACCAACAAGGACAATGGAGAAAATAATGAAAAGATGGATGCCAAGAAGCAAGTGTGGATAAAGAAAAACAATGTGCTAAATGAAATTGAGGATCAATGTACAAGTGAAAATCGCTGCCATATGGCAAGCCATTCTTGAAGTCTGATAAATGACTTTAAGAACTCCATGAGTTCATCATTGGAGAATGGGCTCAAATGGTAGAGAATGGCTCTCCAAGAAGTAACAGGTCCTAGGAGCAGATTGCAATACATCAGTTTTGGGTATTGGATTTACCTTGCTGAGCAGCTAATGAAGAAAAGTGCTAAAGCAGCCAGAGTTGAATCCACAGTTTGCAAGGCAAGTATATCTTGGCATTTTATAGTTAATATCTAATGCATAGGACTCTTATGTTTCACCAGTTGATGACAGAAGATGATAGCTGATGAGCAGCATTGTTTACCTTGACAATGATATACTTGAGTATGGCAGTGATGTGCTGACTTGACAGTGATATGCCTGAAAATGATGTTTAATATGACAGTGATGACATGGGCAGAAAGATGATGTGGCAATGATATCTACAGGGATGATTTGATAGTGACTAGAGTGCAGAGCTTATCAACAGCAGAGTTTGGTATGTGACAGGTCCACAGGTTCGACAATCTTCTTCTTATTAGGGTGGCAAGACGAGGCAAGGAAAGGAGGTCGTAGCCTCCTCCCGGTTGAAACTGGAAAACTAGGGAGTGGCAGCTTCCTTCAGGTCGTAGCCTGTAAATTAGGGGGTCGTTGCCTCCTTCCAGTTGAAGCTGGAAAATTGAAGTCTATATAATAAGGGGATTGTTCCCTCCTTCCAGTTATTTCTAGAAAACTATTTTTTTCAAGGCTTCCGTGGTTTTACCCCCAGAACTTGGGTTTCCACGTCAAAAACTATTGTGTACTGTGCATCTCATTATTTTTATACACATTGATGATGTGTTGTGATTGGTGATCAGCAACCTGCTTTTGATTAAAATTTTAAATAGTACAAATACTGATTCACCCCCCTCTCAGTATTTCAACAATAATTTATTAATTTATTACCCTCTAGACTCATAATTGTTTTTTATTACCCTCTTACAGGTTGGAGTTCACACGTCTTAATGACTTGGTGTATGTCCATTACAACCTCCGCTTGTGGATGGCACAGATAGAGAAAGAACCAGATGCAAATGCAAATGCCATCTCCTTGGACAATATTGATATATTGTCTAAGTGGAGGGTGGAGATTGACACTCCTATCATGGAGGAGTCACTTGCATGGCTAGAGGAGGGGCAAGAGGAGGGGCAAGTGGAGGAGGAGGAGGATGAGGACGAGGACGAGGAGGTGGTTGGAGGCACCATGGAGGGTGATGTGCTAGCATCGCCACCACCTTCTGCACCTCTTGACACATCTAGTCCTCCATCCATCACTCAGCGTCCAGTATTAGATGCAGGGCCAGGGCCTTCTACTGCTACTTCTAGTGCTAGGGGCAGGCCTGACAAAAGGCCCATGATATTTTCTCATAAAAGGGGAAGAGGGCATTGATGTTAGAAAGCTAGATGCTAGTTTTCCTCAGATACAATTATATATGTGATGTCATTTTGTATTGTTTAAACTTTATACACTTTTGAGTCCTTGATTGGACAACTATGATGTTTCAGACTTTCAGTATCGACTTTGATGTATCGTTTTATATTTGGCATGACTACATGATGATGATATATATGTTCATATTTATGTTCCACTATGTTTTTTTATGTTATTGTTGCTTTATATGTTTAAAATTCTTAAAAAAATGAATGTATTTTCTATTTTTTAACGTTTTCCAACTTTTGCCGGTTTTTTCGCCGATGTTGCCGAGAAGTTGTATTCGGGACCCTCGCCGACTTTTTGCCGAGGCCGACCTTTTCAACATTGGTCTGTACCTCGAAACCTGTGTTGTCGTACTGTTGTATGGATCTCGAAATTCGTGTAGTTGTACTTCACCTCAAATTTTGTGCCTTCCCAAAATTCGTGCAACCCTTTCCTCGATTTCTGTGCATTAAATTTCTTCTCGAAATTTGTGCATGCAAACTGATTTCTTCTCAAAATTTGTATATCTTGTCCTTGTAGAAGATGATGTCATCCACAACCCTATACCTGTCATCTTGAATGTGACCATCTATCACCTCACAAGGAAACTTGCTCTTTGAATACTCCACAAAAGGTGGGCTTTCCAATCCACTAAGATCCCCATCAAAGAACATGTTGTCGGTTTCCTAGAGAGGGCGTCGGCAACAATGTTTTTCTTTCCCTTCGCATACTCTATGTCAAAATCATAAGCTTGAATTTTGCTTACCCATTTATATTGTTTCTCATTTAAGTCCTTTTGCTCCAAGAAATATCGCAAGTTGTAGTGGTCCGTCCAAACCATGAAGCTGCCACCTACCAAGCACTACCTAAACTTCGCCAAAGCATGCATAATGGTGAGCATCTCCTTGTCGTAGATGGAATAGAGTCTCTTTGGTTCCTTGAGCTTTCGACTCTCAAATGCTATCGAATGTTTGTTCTGCACCAAAACAACTCCTATGCCTTCACCCAAAGCATCACACTCAAGCACATATGGTTGAGTGAAATCAAGAAGTACCAAAATTGGACAAGTGCTCATCACCTCCTTGAGCTTGTCAAATCCTCGTTGAACCACTTGAATGCCCCTTTCTTTGTGAGATCCGTCAAGAATGCACCCAACTATGAGAATCCTTTAAAAAAGCACCTGTAATAATCCCATAAAATCCACGCAACTTTGTTAGGTTCGTCGGTGGTGTCAAATCTAGTATGGCCTAGATCTTCTCCTCATGTACCTGTGCTCCCTTTGCACTGATCACGTGGCCCAAATATAAGATCTTTGTCAAGCCGAACTCACACTTTAAATCCTTAGCATACAATGACTGCTTCCCTATAATGCCCAAAATCTCATCCAAATGCTTCAAGTGATCTTCCCAAGTCCCGTTGTATATAAAGAGGTCATCAAAGAATACCAATAGAAACTTCCTCAAATAGTAGTTGAAGATGTGATTCGTGCAAGACTGGAATGTAGCAGGTGCATTGGTCAACCCAAATGGCATGACCAAAAAATCATATTGTCCGTAGTGACACCTAAAAGTAGTCTTGTGAATATTCTGCTCTTTGACCCTGATCTGATGGTATCTCGATCAAAGATCAATCTTCGAAAAGTACAATGCCCCATGCAACTCATCCAAAAGCTCATCGATCCTGGGAATGGGATATCTATTTTGATTGTCTTCTTTTTCAGGGCCCGATAATCAATACACATGGTCCCATCCTTCTTCTTAACCAAGACAACAGAAGAAGCAAAGGACTGGAACCAGATCTGATATGCCCCATCACTAACAACTCCTTTATTGTTTTTTATCTTATCTTTGTACTTGTTTGGGTGCCTCTAAGGAGTCGTCATCACGGTCTTGGCCCCCTCTTTGAGCTCAACGGTATGCTCAAAGCCTCTGTCAGGTGGTCTCCCTGAAAGAGTCTCTCCCAAAACTCAGTCATATTTGCTCAACAACGACTGAATGTCTACATGGTATGGTTGGATATTGTCAGAAGATTTATGTGTTGTAATCAAGCACTCTAATGCGTAAGCTATATCCCTATGCCTAAATAATGTCTAGTGCATTGAATCCCATCTCCATTGTCTCGTAGTTCTGTGAAATTGTTCCCAGAGTACAGAGCCACTAAACACCCAAAACTACATTAGTGTCTACCAACTCAACCACATAGAAATCATCTTGTCATGACAATAGTTACCCATCGTCACAATCAACTGCGAAACCTTCCGTATGCATGGCAGAGTGCGCCCACCAGCTACCTCCACACTGAATCCTTCATAGTCCTCTGTATGAATGCCTCTCCTGGTCACCAAGGATGAATCTATAAAATTGTGAGCTGCCCCACCATCTATCAAGACCGTGACGCGTTGTCCCTATATGACTCCCTTGACCCTGAAAGCTCTGTTGCATAAAACATCACCTAGAGGGTTGTACCAATACCAGAAATGTGTGGAAATGCAAAAACCGGTATGAAACGTCATGGAAATGTCGTTGGTCATACCGCACAACATTTCCAAATCTGGAAATGTAGTACAATACAGTCGGTGGCATTTCTGTACTGTTTCAGGCAAATTTCGCCATGTTTCTAACTTGTTTTAGCTAAGATGTGGGGCCACAAATGCTAATGTGAGAGCTATGCACCTTGTAATTAATGGTAATGTTAAATTCTTAAAGTAAAAGGTACATTCTCCTTTATCTTACTTAAATTTTTAACATTACCATTGATTGTTTTAGGACGTTTGAGAGTGGTTCTAACTTCATCAGACTTTATATGGAAAAAGTAGAATTTCATATCCCATTTAGAATTCAACAGACTTAACAGTTTTCAAGATTTTAGGGTTGGTACTGTAGCATTTCCATTGGATTCTATCATGTATGAGGATACAGGATTGGTATTAGTTAAGATAACCAAGCTATAGGATTTTGTATCAAGTAATCATCTATGGCAATTAATATAGACATGGGTTTCCTTTCAAAATGTTATTTTTTTGTATCTTTCTTATTTTCTTGCAAGATATTGTGTTATTATATATATGTGTGTGTGTGTGTGTGTGTTGTATTTTTTATATACCACGTTTCCCCTAATGTACCCATTTTGGGGGCGTCACGTCTCCAAACGTTTCCACGTTTCATGTAACTTAGCCTGAAAGTGTTGAATCTAGGAACACCTAATAGGGTATCAATGGTTCCACTCTGAGCCTATACCTGTAGATGTTCTTCATTCCCAATACTTTGCTCTCCATCTTAAATCTATTCTACCTCCTCATCCTCATCACTATCCGAGAGCATCTCTATGTAATCTACCTTGCCTTTACCCATGCACCTATGTCTCGGTTCGTAAGGCTCTTTGCAACTAAAACATAGCATCTTCCTTCTCAATTCGTTCTAGGTCTCATCATCCAACTAGCTCTTCCCAGTCCCATCCTCCAAAAAGGACTTCTTGTCCTTGCCTTTTTGAGAACGAAAGGCTTGGACTAAAATTTATTCTTTAGAGCTACGTCCTCCATGTCCTGTGCTTTGATGATGGCATCCATAGAGTCTAGTTTGAAGGCATTAAACCAGCCACGGAGTGGCTTGGATAATCCTTCAGTGAACATAATGATAAGTCTAGCATCCGACACATCTGTCACCATGACTACAAGCCTTTAAAACTCTAAATTGTAGGCATCTATTGTACTTGTCTACTTGAGTTGTGCCAGCTTTCTAAAATGCAACTCTAGGACTTTCCTATCAAACCTATCAATCAATCTTTGTGTGAAGTACAAGTACGAGGTAATGCTAGAATGTCCTAATGTGACTAGCCCATGGTACCACCACTCATGAGCCTCTCCCTCTAAATGCAGGGCAGCGTACTTGATCACTTTTGTCTCCTTTAAGGGATTGAGTTGGAAGTATGTATCCAACTTCAGAACCCAAGCTGTAGCCGTGCATTTGTTAGACCAAACAAAAAAAGGGATAGCCAGCTTCCCAGCTTTCCGTTGCAAATTAAAATTATGTTGGCCCCTGTTGAAGTCTTTGGGTATGTTCCTATACTTGATGATACATAACTCTTATAATGACATCGTTGCATGAAACTCTGCACCAAGAGTCTAGTATTCCCTCAAGTAGTCATTAAAATTGTGACCCGATATTGATTGACCCTGAATTCTTGTTTGTTGCTCATCCAAGAACTAAGGTCAAAGAGGTATAGGGGTCACTTTAATGGTTGCCCAAGTATTGCTTAAAGCGAGATGTGTGTTGCTCTCCCTTTTGCATGGTTCCCATTGTTGCCATTATGGATTTGGTAGGCCTAAGTACTGGTGATCAGTTGAGTCATGAGTTGGACCAATTGTTGCTGCCCCCTTGCCAGATCATTCAAAATATTCAAAGCATTTCCCTTAGGTGGATCATTCCTTCTACCCCCAAGTGGCTCATTCCTATCCCCCATTTCTTTTTCTTCTTCTTCTTCTTCTTCTAGTTGCTCCTCTTCTTCTGATTCTACTTAATCCTCTTCCAAGAATTCTGATAAAAATATGTCTACTTATTCTCCCCTCTTGCTTCTTCTCCTATAGGTGATATGTTTGCTATCCTCTGGATTTATAAAAGTCCATGTAACTCAGGTTGGCACAATCACCAATTTTGATAGCATTGAATGACCCTTGCTAGATGTTGAATTTTTACTATTTCCAGATCATTGACAATTATTTCACAATGATTTCAAACATTCATTTCATCCCACAGTTTCATTAAATAATTGCACACTTGAAAATATCAACTTAAATTGCAGCAGAAATAAAGGATCATAAAAAGGTAGCCATGCACAAGAGACACAAGAATTTTATCCTAAGAAACCCAAAAGGGAGAAAACCCGACCAACTTTTCTTAGAAGAAATTAGTCCAATTCAAGTACAATACCATTCAAGAAGATGAACCCTAGCACATAAGAGTGTGCCATTCTTTCACAAGAAACCCTTACGAATTTCTAAGGAGGAATAGCGAACCTCTAAAAAGAGAAACAAACCCAAAAAAATTTGCTCTGGAGCCTTTGTTAGGCCTTCCTTGAAAAAGTGCACACAAGTGGAGAAGAAGTGATGATGATGTGATGGTGAAAATGAAGTGTATGAGCACTTTATTTATATTCCTCTGTTCACTTGAATTTTTCCTCAATGGGGCCCGACTTGTCTTCTTTCATTGCGGCCAACTTGTTATTTTAGTGTTCATCTTTCATCTAGGACTTCTTCAATGCTATCTGGGACTTCTTCAATGGTTGACTTTACTTCTCGGTTATTTCTTCATCATAGAAAAGTTGTCCTTGTTAATGTTTATCTCCTCAGAGGCACATCTATTCCCACATCGAGCTCTAAAGTTTATTTGACCATACTCTAAGAATTCCCGTACACTTCTTAGAGCCCATGTCAAATTCAACATTAGATTAGACTTTGTATATTCCACAAGGGAATGAAATCCCCTATCAAATAAACAAGTCAACTCGCTCTAATCAGAATAGATCACTCTATCAAGGAGCACTCCCTCATAAAGTATGCAATGTGACCTCTAGCCTCATACACTCTTAGTCAACACACATGACTAATCAAGGCTAAGCATCTCGGAGCCTCATACACTCTTAGTCAACGCACATGACTAATCAGGGCTACGCCAGGGCCATCCTCTTCTAGCCATCGATCAACACACATGACCCCTCTAGGAGAATATCTACAAAATGTTTTCCTAATGTTGGAACCATGGAGAAACACCTACAATTCATCTTAGCGAAGGAGACATTCTACATCACGCCAAGCATACACTTGGTGAGAATGTCCAACGGAGGCATTCTACATCACTCCCAAGCATCATACTTAGTGAGAATGTCTGTTATCCATCTCTAATATGTATTGCATCTGCATCTCGAGTCTTTCACTCTTAGCCAAATCACATGACTATATAAATAAAGACTATGCCAAGGCCATTCACCTGACGTGAATGTTGCTCGTTTGTAGGATCATTGCGATGTCTAAGCCATTCACCTCATGCGAATGTCTACCGGTCATCTGTAAAACCATCACTGTATCTATGCCATTCATCTCACATGAATGTCAGTCGTTCATCTATAGAACCATCATAGTGTTGCTAATCCATCAACACTCCCTTTCACTGAGGGAGACATTCTCCATCATGCCAGGATTGTCCCTAAATATACAAACTCTGCCTTGGACAGAGGCTTGGTGAGAATGTTAGCAATCTACTCATTTATGGATGTGTACTGGAGCTTCACTGCTCCCTTCTGCACAATGTCTCAGAGGAAGTGGTATTTGATCTCAATATGCTTCGACTTGTCATGAAACACTGGATTTTCCGAAAGCTTGACATAGCTTTGATTATCACAATGTATCAAGGTCGTCTCTAGCTCCTGATCAAATAGTCCTGCAAGAAGCTTCCGAAGCCACACTGTTTCACAACTTGCGACACTAGCTATGTAATACTCTGCTTCTACTATACTGAGTGCAACAGAAGTCTGCTTCCTGCTACACCACCTGAGACATGTCAAACCATATCCAACTGTACCACGCAGGTACCTCAGCACATGCTTTGCTGCAACCCAATGTACATGCCTCAACTCAACCATAAACTAGCTCAAGGTGTTCACTGCAAAGCAAATATCTGGCCTGGTGTTAACTAGATACAATAAGGACCCAATCAGCTGCTTTTACATTGTGGGATCCACCAAATCTGAATCTGAAGTGGAATCACTCAACTTCTTCAAATTTGCCTCCATAGGTGTAGCCATGGACTTGCAGTCCATCATACTGAATCTCTTCAAGATCTCGACCATGTACTTCTCCTAACTGAGGAAGATCTCCTCTGGTCTCTACCACAGCTCTAATAATACATCAAGTCAAGATCCTCCATCTCGATCTCTAAAGACAACTTCCTCTTGGTGAGAGAGGTACTCCTAACTGGGGCACTTCCTCCATCATATCAACAAACTATGTTGCAGCTACTTCTTCTATGTTGGAGCACCCTACTCCATCTGCACCTGAGTATCATGCTCCCTCTGCATCTGAGTATCCTGGACGCTCTACATCTAAGTACCTAGCATGGAAGCAACATGTTGCCTTCTGCACTGTTGATCCCTATGTATCCATCTGTGTCATCTCTCATCAAGTGGGTCTACTAAGATGAGCCTCCTGCTCCCTCAAGAACATTGAATACCATCCATGACTCTCTGTAAGTCTACAACCTGGCTAACTCCATGGCCTATATAATGTGTCATCTTTAATGCTAATTTGGGTTGTATACTTGATCACTTGGAATTCATCCCTAACTTCCCCTCTAATCTAGGAATTGTCTCCCTAAAAGTATCACTGAACCTGAGAGCAATTAGGTTGGGTGAGTGACTTGAGTGTCCTATACTAGCTTTTTTTCGCTCTAGTGACCTCATAGCCTGGCTTAGGGGTTGGCATCCATAGGATTGCCTACAGTTGGGTGGAAAATTTCTCGCTAGCAACCAATTTCCTTGGACCAACATATTTAGAGGATAAATGTTCCATCTCTATATTTAATTCTTCTTTATAATTATGTTGTTAAGTTATGGCTTGCTTATGACTAAACTAGTATGGAATTCATGGATGTTTGATGTGTTACATGGCTTTATGCTTGCTTGGTGTATTTGAAATACCTTAAAGTTTATTTGGCTTGAATTACCTTCTACATTTGAGTGTTATGTATGCTTGATGGTTGCATTAAAAGGTTACCTGCTTTTGTAATTTGAAAAGCCCTAGCGTATTTGCATTCGAATTTATGTTATGCCTTTTGGTATTGTGTGATGCATTCAAGACGGATGGCATGGACCAAATCCATCTAAAATGGTTTGTCTATATTGGCGTTTAGCCAAGGAGATTAGCATTGAGTCCAAGCCCTTTGTTCATTGAAAGTATTGACTTCAAATGCCAATCGGTACGGGCCTTTTGCATTCGAATTTATGTTATGCCTTTTGGTATTGTGTGATGCATTCAAGACGGATGGCATGGACCAAATCCATCTAAAATGGTTTGTCTATATTGGCGTTTAGCCAAGGAGATTAGCATTGAGTCCAAGCCCTTTGTTCATTCAAAGTATTGACTTCAAATGCCAATCGGTATGGGCCTTTGGTTGTTTACTTCAGAAAGTTCCTTCAAGTTATAGGTCATTTGGTAATTTTTTAATTCGAAGTATTCTTTCAAATGGGATGAAAAGACCTTTTATTATAATTCAAAATATTAGCTTTGAAGTTGCCCGATCAAGCTCTTCTTGGGAAGAGGCATGATGGCCTGTCGGATCAATCTTTCAAAAGTGCCCGATGGCATCTTTCAAGGAGGCCTAATGGCCTATTGAGCCAACCTTTCAAAAGTGCACGATGGAATCTTTTAAAGAAGCCCGATGGCCTTTCAAGCAAGTCTTTTAAAAGTGTCTAATGGCATCTTTCGAAAGGGCCCAATGGCCTATTTTGTTACATCATGCACATCTTTAAAAGATTCTTGATGGTATCTTTTAAAATTGTCGAATGGCCATGTCTTTCAAATTGACATCTTTGAAAGAGGCCCAATGGCCTATTGAGAGTATTTGAAAGGTGCTTCTTCGAATTTGTCCCTATGGCCTATCAAGGAGTTTTCAAAAGTGTTCTTTCGAATTGGCTCAATGGCCTATTGGGGGTTGTTAAATGTTGTTCTTTAAAAGTGGCATAATGGCCTATCAAGGGCATTCGAAAGATGTTCTTTTGAGTTGGTCTAATGGCCTATCAGATGCATCCAAAAGTGTTGGACACACCAGGCACACAAAGAGGGGGAGTGAATCTGTGTGTGCAATTTTTATTACTTTTTCAACTTTAACAATCAACAACTTATTCAATATTATGCATTATCACATTATCATTATATCATCATCAGCATTGTTATCATCATCATAACATCATCATCACATAGAAAGCATAGCAACATAGTACACAAGATTTTTACGTGGAAACCCAAGTCTTGGGGGGGAAACCACGGAAGCCTTTTTAAAATAGTTTTCCAGAAATAACTGGAAGGAGGCAACAACCCCCTTATTACAAAGACTTCAATTTTCCAGCTTCAACTGGAAGGAGGCTACAACCACCTGATTTACAGGCTTCAACTTGAAGGAAGCTACCACTCCCTAGTTTTTTCGGCTATAACCGGAAGGAGGCTACGACCTCCTTTCCTTGCCCCATCCTGCCACCCTGATAGGAAGATAGAAACTACTGAACCACAACCGCACTGATCCTGCGGATCTGCTAATCAACACCTATACTACACTGCACAATCTGTACCACACTGCACAACCTGTACCACACTGTATAACCTGTACCACACATCTCAACATGTACCACACTGCATAACCTATACCATACTGCACAACCACTGCCATTACTAACCACTGCTCATCATCTGATCACTACTCATCAACTGATCACTATCCACTGTATTACACTGCTCGTCAACCTATATAATCAACCTGTCCAATAAAGCTGTACCAATCAATATGTTTCTCACATCATCTAACTCAGTCAATCTGAGTCTGCACACCAAACTCAATCCACCTGGGTCAAACCAACTGCTCATACAACTCAACCAGTCTAAGTCAAACCAACTGCACATAACGAAACTTGTGCCAATCTTGCTTAACTGTACCAAGATGCTTGTGTACTTGTGGCAAATCAATCATATACTTGTGTTAACCTAATAAAGTGCTCTAACAGTCAACCAACCCTTCTTACTTGGCCTAGTTCATCAAGTAAGAGACACAATTGAGAAACCAAGAGACTTCACATACGGTCAACCAAACTTTTTCCAAACACACTCAGCTCAATGACACAACAACCAACATCAACCATAGTCAAGGAATACTTAACAGTTAAACATGATATACTTCAACCAAATAACCTCAACCAAGAAGATAAAAGACTTAACCATGTCAAACTCTTCGACACAAAAGGATTTTTCACTCTACTCAAATCAAGTCAACAAATCAAACAAATGTCAAGCAAATAGTCACTTGCAACACTGTCAAAGGTTGTCATTAACAATCCAACTCCACTTACGTCAAAGACATAATGATCAACACTTGTCAAACTAGTTTTCAAAGAAAACATTTATGTTGATCAAAGAAATAACTAACAAGATCTACTACTTACATGTCAACTTCTCATTCAATACTACACTTATACAACAGTCAAAACACCAAGATCTATGCCAACAACATTCAAGATAATCATCAAGATCTATATCAAGATCACATCAAGATATATGCCAAGATAACCACCACCATAGCCTCCATAACATATTGAATGACTTCAAAGAGATATACCAATATATAGCCTCACATACTAAGATCAAAGAGAAACTCTATCCATGAAAGACGTGTGCCATTACAAGAGAAACCATGAAGCATGAACCATGCCTTATTGAAGATCACAATATGAAGAAAAAGTAGAAAAAACCAAAAGAAACTCTAGATCTTGTCATCACATAGCCCTCGTAACAAGCTTTCCAACGAGCCAAGAATTTTGAAATTTTGATTCCGTATGAGAAAGATATGCCAATTTTAGTGAAGATGCCCAGAAAATTTTGTCACAAAATTTCGCACTGTTCTCCAATAGTTGTGAAATTCCTAAGAGAATTGATGATGAAAAAATGAAATGTTTGATATTCTATTTATATAGGTTGTGGAGAAAAATTATTACCTTGGGCTGACATGCAACTCATAATTACAAATAATTAAATTCTCTTTTGTTTGGTCGGCTCACCCAAAAAGGTGGGGTACCCTAACTTCAAAAATTCATATCTCTTCAACCGTAAGGAGTTAGAAGATGCTCCACATATCAACAGAAATGGATTGACGAGAACTATCTCCCTATGATGGATTTATTTGCAAATTCGCGGTCTAATGCCCTTAAATTCTTCAATATGTCCAGGACATCAAAGACCCCACACATGAGGGTGCCAAAGACCATACCACCAACTACAAGAGTTTCAAAGTCTTTTTCAAAGTATTCTTCAACATATCAAGGAACATATGTGGGCTCTACCTCCATCTACATCTCAATAGCCATATAACCACAAATAGGACCATGCATCATCATGTTTCAAGATCTCCATATCATTAAAAACATATCCAATGATTCCACTATATATCTTTATCACTATAAGAGTACCAACACCCCAAAAGAGGAGTACAAATACCTCACCACTAGTTTGCAACACCTTATGGGATTCATATGCATGATCATAAGGCTACTACATGGCAATGACCATATAGCGTCCAAGGGACATCAAAACATTTATGTGGGTTCAAGACTTAAACTTTCAAGGACACCAAGGACCCCATCAAAACATTTATGTGGGTTCAAGACTTAAACTTTCAAGGACACCAAGGACCCCATAAGAATGGGTTCCAACATACCACCATAAGTGTGGGTTCCAAGACCTAAGTCTCCACATGCAAGAGGATCAAGATCTAAGCTTGTGGACTCAAGGACCCCACAAGAACTTACCTCAAGACCATCCAATGCAAGCAATGAGATTCACCATCAACACATCAAAGACTTTACACACATGAGCCACATCATCCATTCAACAACCAATCAAGAGACTAAAACAAGTACAAGCATCACAAGCAACACAAAAACCAATAACCAAAAATCAACCAGGAGTAAGGAACTAGACAATGGACTCAAATGGGACCAAGATAAAACTTAGGGGCACTTGAGCAAGTCAATGGGTAACCAGGGCTTTTGTCATTGTTCCAAGGCCTCCAAGGGCTTCAAGCTTGGGCTTGGACAAGGTCAAAAGGGCTCCTCTGAAACAAACAACCACAAACTGAACACTAACCCTCAGGGGCTCCACAGGGGGCACCAAGGGCTCAACAGTTGGCATCAATGACCAGACACCGTTGGCATCAATGACAACTTAATCAATAATCTCCCCCTTTTTCATTGATGGCTTTTTCATTGATGACAACACCATAACTCCTCTTCAGAACAAGCTCCCCCTGTCAACAAAACTTCTCTCCCCCCTTGGCATCAATGGAAAAGGGAACATCCTTTGACCATACTGCTCCCCCTCAGGGCATGCTACCCCTTAGGCCCAAAGTTACATATATCGTGTCGGCGAATATATCGTCAGGGGTCCGGAATGAAACTTATCGGCAGCAACGGCGAAAATATCGGAAAATATCGGCAAATGTCGTTTTGCATTAAAAAATACAAAAATAAACATTTTTTTCAATTTTTTTAACATCTAAAGCAACAACAACATCAAATAAACACATTTTCACATAAATATTAAAATACAACTAATATAAGATGCATAAGATGTCAAATGGTGGATCATGATCACATATCGACTATAAAGTTATAAACTGAAAATATTGAAATATGTTCTTGATGGAATGATAGAAAATCACATCAAATGATCAAAATAAATGTCTCTCAAGAAATTAATCATCATGACTCATGAGGCATGTAGATACTACATGATACAATGATAAATAGCAGAAATCATCGATCCCCTCTACCCCTTTTATAGGCAAGGGGCACCACTCTTCCTCTAGAAGCGGTAGGGGGTCCTGTAGGTGCTTTGGATGAGTTAGGCATCAAATTGGAAGCTCCGACTACTTAAGCTATGGTGAAGGTCCAACTACTCTACAATTTTGATGAAACTTACCATGTTTAATGAGTGAAGGGTACATTTTTATTAAGGTCATGATAAAAGATTTCAATAGTCAATGCCACCAACATCAAGGTACAGGGATGGGTTGATGTGCTTGATTAAATGCCAATCCCATACCCTCATACTTGATAAAATCCAATGGAATTGTTGAAATCTTGAAATCCTGAAAACTATTAAGTCTCTTGAATTCTAAAAGGGATCTAAAATTCTACTTTTTGCATATGAAGTCCAATGAGGTTGGAACCACTCTCAAACATCCCGAAACTATTAATGGCAATGTTAAAAATTTAAGTAAAAGGATAGAAAATGAAAGTAAAGGAGAATGTCACTTTTACTTTAAGAATTTCGTATTACCATTTATTACTTTAAGAATTTAATATATTTAGTTTTAATAACAATGCCAAAAACTTAACCCATGAATTTTTTTTTCAAATTTCTTGCAATTTTTTTTAGCAGGGCGATATTTTCCAAAATCTCCCGATATATTCCCAATATATCGCGACATATTGAATATATCGCGATATATTCAAAATAGTTTTTTCAAATTTCTTGCAAGTTTTTTTAGCAGGGCGATATTTTCCAAAATCTCCCGATATATTCCCAATATATCGCGATATATTCAAAATATCGAAAATATCGCGATTTTTTAGTGGCGATATATCGCCAAGGGGAATGACTCGCAATATATCGCGATATCGCCGATATATCGTCGATATATGTAACTATGCTTAGGCCATCCTCCCCCTGTCATCGCCTTGTCTTCCTTTTCAACTTTTCTTCCTGCTTTGCATTAATGGCAGCAAGAAGTTCTTTTGGCACAATTGCTTCCCTTATCACTGATACTTCTTTGATGGACTTGTATTCTGTCACACGGATACTGCTGGAACCAACTACAATACGATACTCAAATCTGATAATCAAGTACATATCTCCTTTTACACATTCTTTGTACTCTTCATATCACTGGTCGATAATCTTCAAAATGGCATTGGGTTTTTTCCAATATTTTCATCATTTTTGTTTTGATTTACTAACTTTATTCTCCATACTTTTGTAGGATGATGGTTTTTCATGTCATTCGATTGAACTTGCTTTCTTCTCCAAACTTTAACTTGTCCCTGCATCTTGCAATGTTTTGCGAAATGACCATAATGATAGCAATTGTAACACTGAACCGAAAATGTACTTTGATTTCTTTCTGGAGTGATTTTATCATGAGCTCTACAATGAATGGCTTTGTGACCATAGTTGTTACACTTGTAGCAGTGACCATGGAACCTTACAGGATATCTCTGAGCAGTAACTTCTCTTGATTCTTGTTGATCTGTTCTTCTCGATCTTCGAATTTTTCTTTAACTGGATAGTTGTTTTGTCCAGATCTTCCTTCAGAGAGAGGATCTTCAATTCTTGTTTTTGACAAATTTCTATCTTTTCTTGGAGTTGTCTCGTTAGATCTTCTTCTGCCTTCTTGACTTCTTCTACCTGTTTGTTTAGAGCAAAGATATTGTCTTCCATCTGTCCTTTTGTATTTTGATCATCCTCATGGAATTTCTGCAATTGACCTTTTAGTATATGATTCTCTTTTTTGAGTTCTGAGAGGTCCTTTTCAAATTCAAAGTTTGTCAAACATACCTTCCGTAACTCTACCTTCAAGGATTTGATTTCAAGTTCTTGTTTTCTTCTTAACTTCTCTTCCAATATTTCTTTAGCCTTATAAGTACTTATCTCACAGTCTTTGTCTTGTAGCTTGCAGATCAATTCTTTTTCCTTATCTTCTAGTAGTCTTTTGAGCTTGACAATTTCTTTTGAGTGCTTTTCAATTTTTGTAGCTAACTTCTCAAGTTTGTCTTTCAAAGAGTTGGATATAGCTTCTTTAATTCTTGTGGCTTCTTTGACTTGGAGTTTTAGATCAATTATGGACTGTGTGGCCTTCTCAAATCCTTCTTGATTCCTCTTCTCTGATTTTTCCAATTGCTCCTACAATACCTGGTTCTATTCACAAATATTTTTCACTTCTTGCGAAGCATTAGTAATTTCATTGTCTATCATAGTATATGTTAGATTTCTATCACTTATCAAAGAGCAAGGATTTTCATCACAATCTGAAATATTGCATTCTATGAATTCAAAATGGCTCTTATCTTCTATACCTGATAAACATATTTCTTTAAAACCATTACAAACAGAGTGTTCAGGGGACTTACCTTCATACTTACCTGGATCTTGTACTAACCTTTTAATGGGAATGTCTTATGCTTCTTGTTCTTCATCTGAGTTTAGTTGATGTATTTTGAACAACAATTCTTCAACTGAGTTGCACTTTCCTATTTTCTCCTTTTGGAGATCTGTTAGATCTTCAAGCATTAGTTCCATAACCTCTGCTTCTTCTTCTTTATTGGAGTAGAGTTGTTCTAATCTAAGCCATAGTTCCTTAGTTGAGCTGCACTTCTCTATCTTCTTCTTTTGGATATTTGTTAGGCCTTCAAGGATGGCTTTCATAGCCATAGAATTATTTTTCTTTGCTTCCTTCTGAGCTGTTGTTTTCACTTTCTTTGGAGGAGTATATCCACTAAAAACTGATTGCCATACATCAATTCCTTCTAACTCAAGATAAACTTGCATTCTTCTTTTCCAGATGTAGTAATTCGTTCCACGAAACAATGGTACTCCATTCACTGAGAACCTCTTGGTGTGTCAAGGATCTACTTCAAGCTGATAAGGCTTTCTTGTGAAGACCCGCTCTGATACCAATTGTTGGACTCATGATTGCCATTAGACCAAAACCCGCAGGTCTTAATCTCTACCACAATCGTCAGAGTTAGGATCTAGGGAGGCGATTAGTCCATGTTGCGAAACTTACGGGGAGCGTTGAACCCAATGTCCAACAAAAAGATGTCCTTTCAAAGAGGCCCAACAATTTTTCAAGCGAATCTTTCGAAAGTGGTCGATGGTTGTCTTTCAAAAGAGCCTAATGGCATCATTCGAAAGGGGAAGATCTTTTGAATAAGGTCGATGGCCTTTGCTTGTGCATCAAGCACATTTTTAAGAAGTGCCCAATGAGATCTTTCAAAAGTACCTTACATGTTATTTGAAAGAGGCTCCATAGCCTAGATGCATACATGTTTTAAAAGTGGCTAATGAATATGAATGTTTCGTTTGAATGAGCCAAGGCAAGGGCTTTCAAACAAGTTCAATAAAGTTTCGAAGAAGGATTTAACCTTGGCAAGATGGGTCTACCAAGGGACGGTTCAAAAGAGAAGAGAATACCAAAGCCTAGACAAGTTAAATTCAAAGGAAAAAGACAAAACAAAAAAGTGCCCCTCTTCCTCGATAAGGCTATCGAGGGATATGGGTACATTACAATGGGTCAAGTGGACGTCATGACAACCCATAAATGTGGTTTATCTTTGACAGATATGCCCATGTGCATCTAAGACCAGGGGAAGTCTCGACAACCTCAATTACTTACAGATGGGGGATATCTTGACAAACAAGGCAAGGTGCAAGTCTTGGGTGAATTCAATGGAATAGGCAGGGTGGGAGCCCTCACAACTTTGATGTCCCACAAATGTGGAATATCTTGATAGATGAGCACCCGTGCATGCAAAACCAAATGGAACTCCCTTGATGGCCCGACATATCTCAAAGAATGAGGCCAAGTGCAAGTCCTTAATGAATTTAACAAAACATACTTGCTGGAAATCCAACTGATCTTGACGACCCAAAGATGTGACATATCTCAATGGACAAGACCTGGCACATTTGTTAACGGTGTGAATGTCCCGACCAACCTAATGGCCCACATATGTGACACATTTCGATGGACGAGACTAGTGCAACTGAGACCAGGTGGACCTCCTTTTGACAACCCACAAATGCAGCATATATCGATAGATGATGCCAAATGCAAGTTCTGAGTTGATTTGACAGAAAATATTAGGGAAGTCCGTGTCACCTTGGCCTCTCCCACAAATGCGGCATATCCTAGGTAGAGTTAAAGGAATGTATACTCCTCAGGGTATAGCTCCCATTTTGTCGACAAAGGGTTACTTTTAAAAATAAAAGGAAAAGAAAATCAAGGGAGCAAATTTGTTTCGGTCTTTACCAGATGAATTGCCTAGCTGTGATAGCAGTTTCGAATCCTACAGAATTTTTTTTTTTTTACTTGCACACAAAATACAGTCCATTAAATATGTAGAAACACCATCTGACCTGTGTCTGTAGAACCTCCTCAGTTTCTACCGGCATGGCAGCAGAAACAATGGCTCTTGAAGCTCTAAATTCTGTTTTATTTCTTCCACTCTTTGATACCCCGCTTCCTCCCTTCTTCTTTTTATTCAAATTCTTTGAAGAAACCTTGACCTTGTTGGCAGCCCTCTCAGCCAATTCATTATCGATACTCCATAAATTCTCCTTGGGCTTCTTCTGACGGGCGTTCCTCTGATTTCCTTTGCCTCTGCTGATGGCACTACACCATGTGGATCTGTGGGATGTTGCGCGAAGTGAAAATGGGAATCCCTTAGAAGGCCAAAATCTTGCTGGGTAGCCATAAGCAACAATGGAACGGGCTTGGCTGGAAACAAAGGATGCATACCCTCCGTTTTGAAAAATCCTCAGATTTGTAATGGAATTTTCTTGCATTATTTTGGGTATTCAAGTACACCTGATAAGCATAGAACTATACAAGGATCATACCGTTGATGTGCTGAATTGCAGTGTAAAAGCTTTCTGAACGTTATCGTACTCGAAGATTAGTCCGTGGTAGAGACCATTTTACAATTAGTATATAACTTATGGATAACAAAATCATATTTTTTTTATTAAAGTAAACCTATAAAATAATATTCGTCTTTGTTTAAGTTTTGAACGTTTATAAATGTTAATTTGTTTTTTATTTAATTAAATGGGAAGAAAATAA
Organism: Pseudotsuga menziesii; assembly: GCA_001517045.1. NCBI lineage: Eukaryota > Viridiplantae > Streptophyta > Pinopsida > Pinales > Pinaceae > Pseudotsuga > Pseudotsuga menziesii. The sequence goes on along the minus strand of LPNX010746882.1, from coordinate 196,368 downwards.
AAATAGATGTTTGGGAGGAATGTAATGATTGAATGTTTTTTTGTTGAGCTTTTATGTAATGATTGAGTGGATTATGTAATATGGTCATACTTTAATTTTTTATTTTTCTATTTTTAACAAAAATGGTTAATTTTTTTGAGAAGAAGGAAGCTGGTCTAAGTTGGCAATACCAATCAACCAAATTACATAATTCGAGATTACAAGAGTCTGCTTGGAACATTACAGAGAAGAGAGAATCTCCCTTGAAAAACAAAAATCAACTACAAGAAGCACCATTACGGAATTGGATGGAAAGAACTGGTTGCCATGTTGATGCAAAGGGATCCTTAAGGGAGAAAACAGGCTTTATTAGCCAGGACATCAGCAAGATTGTTTAAATCCCGAAGGATGTGAAAGGATTCAACCTTCTCAAAAACTTTCAAAATTATCGAGATTCTCTTAAGAATAATATTCAAAGCAAAATTATTGAAGTTGTCAACTGAATTTAAGGCTTTTATCAACATCTCGGAGTCGCCAAAGATTTGAACAAACTTATAACCTTTTTCCAAAGCTATCTGGGTTGCAATAAAAAGGCTGTAGCATTCAACCTGATTATTTGACAAGGATCCAAGCCCCCAGCTAAAACTTGATTTAGTCAAACTGTAAGGAGATAGAACCAAGCCACCAGGTCCAGAGACCCCGGGATTCCCTTTTGAAGCACCATCAAAGAATATTATGGTTGAAGAGGAATTCATCCATATTTTGTTAAGAGAATCCTTACTTCCACGAAACCTCCATGAAGGGAGATTGACAGGTTTGGCACTTTTCAAATTAAACCCAGAAGCATGTGATCCAACGCACGTCCCCAAAAAAGAAGGAGGAGAAGGCAATAGCATGCCAATGGATTCAGCAAGCCACAATTTAGAATTATTGGCAACGATCTAGATGATTGGAATATGTTCTTTGAAAATGCAATGATTTCTGGCTAACTATAATGCCCACCAGGTAAATTTCAGGTTCGAGTGCCAGTGTGAGTGCATAGCAGTTGAGCTTGATTTCGAAGGTCGTCGGTCATGCCAATCTGTATAGAGAGCTATCACTGAAGGCTGAGGAGGAAACGAGCAATTAAAGCCTTGAAGGACCAAAGCCCAAACCTTCCTAGAGAAATTGCAGTCAACAAGGAGGTGATCTGCAGTCTCCACAGCGATTTTGCATAGACAGCATCGAAAGGGACCAGCGAAGCCACGCTTAGAAAGGGAATCTCCAGTCATAATCTTGTTATTTAATACGAGCCACAAAAAAAAGTTTACCTTCAGCTGGCAACAAGAAAACCAAATTGTTTTCCATATTACAGGAGGAAAGAATGAGCTGTGGGAAGTATGGAGGGTGTTGAAGCCTTTAGCAGCAGTATAGTAACCATCATGGCCCCAACCCCAACGATCTTTGTGGGAGAAATGTATGGGAGCAAGACCAGATAGAGAAGAGAGTAGCAGATGTTTTTGAGGAAGTAAGCCAACACGAAGGTCTGGAAAAGTCTAGCCAAACCAATTACCAGAACTATCCCAAGTGCAAATATCAGCCAATCTAATAAGACCTTTATTTGTTGCCCAATTTAAAATTGTTGTCAATGGAAGAACGGAGGAAAGAGGAGGATTACCGGAGATTTTATCCTCCCAGAGGAAGATACTTTTCCCGTTTCTAGGAATTCTAAAGAGTTGTTGGTTAAAGAATTCAAAGCTTTTCCTGCAAGAGTTCCAAATAGCAGTGCCTGGAGGAGTGTTAGCAGAAGAGATGGATCTAAGGGAGCCACCCTTAAGATATTTCGAACAAAAATTTTTACTGACAGGATGATGTTTATCCTCAAATAGCTGCCAAATCAGCTTGTCGCTCAGTGCCAGATTAGCCAGACTAGGATCCCGGATTTGAAGACCACCTTCTGAAAATGGTCTCTTAAGGACTTCCCAGCTTACTAAATGCATCTTGTTTTGACTGCCTTTTCCACCCGACCAAAGGAAGTCACGCAAAAATTTAGAGATCTAAGCCGAGATACTCTTTGGGGCCAGCAACAAGGCAGATTAGAAAATAGGAAAAGCTAACAAAACAACCTTAACCAAAATCAGTTTCCCAACCTTGGTTAGCCAATGACATCCCCAAGAAGTGATTTTAGCTTTTAACTTCGCAAGATCGTCCAACCAAAGGGAGGGATGGGAAGATCCAAGGGTTAAAGGAAGACCCAAATACTTAATCTTTTTCCATTTGTCAAATCCTAGGAAGCCCAAGAAATCTGTTATATGGAGTATAGACAATTGATCAATGTTCCAACCATAATAGACGCTTTTATTGTTGTTAATTAACACTCTCGATATTTGACATAATATTTTAAGAATTCCATTGAAAGCCCTTGCTAACTTCATGGAGGCCCCACCTAGTAGAAGAGAGTCATCGACGAAAAGAGCGTGATTGATAGGGTCCACTCCCCTAGCAATCCTAATGCCCGAGATGTAACCAACTTCCTTTTCTACAATGAGTTTTCTACTGAGAGATTCAACCATCAAAATATATAAGAAGGGAGACATCGAACAACCTTGGCGGAGACCCTGGGAAGCTTTGAAAAAATTAGTAGGTCTGCCATTAACTAATGGAGCAATCCAAGGGCCGTCACTGCATGTTTTGATCAGATTTACAGAGTCAAAGCAAAAACCAAAAGAGAGCAGGACATCATAGAGAAAGGGAAGCTTAACTCTATCAAAAGCGTTCTTCATATCTAACTTAATTAACATACCTTTCTCCTTCCTTTGGAAGCTTGAATGGATAGCTTCTTGAACTTGGATAACATTATCCACTAAATGTCTACCTTTAACAAATCCCCCCTAGAGAGCAGAGATCAGTTTACCAAGCAAGAACTTAAATCTGTTGGCTAAAAGTTTAGCTAGGATCTTATACGAGGCATTACACAGCGAAATAGGGCGGAACCTATGAAAGGTAGAAGGATTGACTTCCTTGAGGATAAGGGCGAGAAAGGTAGAATTGGTGCATCCTCCTAATTTTACTTTTTTTTGGAAGGCAGTCGCCATTCGGACCAAATATGTTTTGATGATGGGCCAGCAAACTTTATAAAAAAGAAAGGAGAAGCCATCCTTATCTAACTCCATGGCCCAGATGACTTCAACAATTTCCTATTCAGAAAAGGGTTGCATAAGGACGAAGTTATCCTCATCACTTACCAGAGAAGGGATATTGTCCAAATATCCAGAGGTTACTTCTTCATCAGTAAGACCATCATCTTGAAAAAGGAGCTAAAAGTGCTTCCTGGCAAACTATTTTAAAAGATCCTGGCCTTTTATTGTAACCCCATCTCCAGAGGATATTTCCGAGATATGATTCTTGGAGAGATGAACCCTGCATTGACGATGGAAATACATAGTGTTCTTATCTCCTGACTTCAGCCAGAGGCAACGAGACTTTAACCTGAGATTTTCCTCTTCATGTCTAAAATATTGAGAGGAGTTGAACTGAGCCGATTTCTCCAGAACTAAATGAGAAGTGGAAATGACTTTATCTTCCAAATCAAATTGAATTGAAGCTAGTTCAGAAACTCTGTCAATTCTAATGGACGTTGGAGTGGGAAGAGGAGATTTTACCCAGAGCTTCAGTGCAAGTTTAGTATTCTTCAATTTTGTTCCCAGAAAAACCTGGGGGAGCCAACAACAAATTTAGACCAAGCATGAGTTACTACGTCCATAAACTCGACTCTCTCAATCCAGAGGGGACTAAACCTGAACGGGATTGGCCCAAGTTCCTCTTCCTTATCAATCTGTAATGGAATTGGATGGTGGTCTGATGTTAGCTTGGGTAAATTTTTTGTTGAGATAATCATTTTCCCATCAATCAAAGGACCGTGGACAAGGAATCGGTCGAGCTTGGCTAAAATGCATGCAGAACCCACTCTATTATTAGATCACATATAGCACCCCTACTTGGGTTTTAAATCGATCAAATTCTAGTCTTGAATCAATTCTTCCACCATATCTAACATGAAGTCCTTACCTCGAAGGCCTCCTTTCTTTTCATTCGGAGCTAATGTTATATTTAAATCACCTGCTATTATAATATTGACTAGAGAACAGGACTTGAAGAATTTTGATAACGTCCTCCGGCAATCTAGCTTTTCATTATAATTAACTGGTACATATAGATTAAAAAGAGCGATAGAGGTCTTACTAGCAGAGTGGAATAACTCTATGAAAATCCAGTGCTGAGTAGCATAAAAAATCGATGATAGAAAATTCTTTCACACCATAGAGTGGCTAATCCTCCACAGGTGCCTCTGGCACTGACCGCTTTGCTCGATGTGAATTTCCAATTATTTTTGCTTAAAAAAAGGAGAGCCTCCTCCTCAATCTTGGTCTCTTGGAGTAGGAGAATTTCAGCAAGGGCCATTTTCAAAAGATCTTTGACTGCTAGAGATTTGATTGGGTTCCCCAATCCTCTGCAGTTCCAAGAGACGTACTGCATTACTTGCTCAAGTTAGAAGGAGTTATTACTCCCTTTGGAGGTCTAGTTCTCTTATTTTGACCATAAGACATATCAATGGTGGACTGGCTTCCTTGATTCTTAAGCCTCTCAGCCTCTTCTTCCTGGATTTCCTTCTTAGTCTTTCTGCCAAACGTTTTGGAGAACTAATCAATGGAATCTTCTTGTAAAGAACCAGAGCTATCAGTCAGTTTTTTACGAGCAATGTCTGCATAGGAAGGAGAAGAGCTAGCCCCAATCGAAGCGGGGGAAGATTCTCCAACCCCTAGAGGAGTCGAAAAATCTGGACCAACTTGATCTGGAGTTACTGTGACTTCAGTTTCCAACATGATCCCATCAAGATGCTGTAATTCGCCTTCTTCTAGAATGTCCTCGGAAGAGTTGAGAACTGCAAACTGATTTGAAGGACCAATGAAAGTGTCCACAGCCTGAGGAAGATTATTCCCAGCAAAAGAGTCTCTTGTCACACTTTTTTCTTTGCCCTTCTTTCTAGGTCCCTGAGAAGTTCCTGCTTTCTGGACATGAGTCCACTAGGCATCTTTCATATGTTCAATTTCATCCTCAGATTTTTTCTTGCAGTTGCGAACAAAGTGACCGTAACCATGGCAGAATCTACATTTAAATGGAATTTTCTTGTAATCCAACTCCTGTATATGGGACCAATCATCAACTATTAAATTGATTGCCTCAGGCAGGGCAGTCTCCAGATCAACCTCTACACAAATCCTAGCACAAGGAAATTTATCTTTCCGATCAAGCCTGTCAATATATTTACCAAGCGTGTTCCAGATGGCTTCAAGGGAGTCTGAGTTCCAGCAATGTAAGGGGAGGTGCGGGAGCCTAACCCAAACTAGGACAGCAGATGGGACATCTTGAGAGGGATCAAAATCAAGGGACCACTTGTTCAAGTAGAGCCCTTGAGGGCCCATAAAGTATGGACCATTGCGGAAGATAAGGTCACAATCCTTTGCAGAGTAAAAAATGAAGACATAGTAACCACGATCGACGAAATGGTTTCATATACCGTCAAAAACTAAGGGTCGCCAGTTTCTCTGCACCCAACCATCAATGGCCTTTGGAGAAGGCCAAAGTCCAGTGAATTGTCCGATTAACCCCCAGTCAGCAAGGTTTAAGGCAGGCAGACCAACAGGTCTGAGCAGCAGGTAATTCTACAGATGGGATATCCACTTTCTTGACAAACTTCTGGGCAGGGCCCCCTTTCCTCTTGCCACTATAAGCTATCAATCTCTTGAAATCCTCTAGGTCTGGAGGAAGAGGAAGAGGAGGATCCATCGACACCAGAACAACACCTCTGGGAAAAAGAACTTCTGCCAAAACAGAAATACAACAAAGACCCCACAAGACACCAAAAAAAGATGTAGGACGTAGGGGTTGTCAACCACTCAACACCGATTATAGACTTGTAGGAGACTCTACTCGGCACCAAAAAAGAGCACACTAGCCAACAAGGGCAAATCCAAAGCCAGGGAAGAGGTCTCCAAGCTTCTCTTCGGAAGGAGCATGCAAAGACAAACCTCATGAGCCTGAAAGATCCAGCCTCCACTAGCAGCAAAATTTTCTTGAAACTCCTCCTGCAAAAACACAGAAACTCCACCTGCAAAAAGTCGATAGGCACCGGTCAACTCCCACAAAATCGATCTGCAGGAGACAAAGCGCCACCAACCTTCAGGCACTGATCACGTGGATCTGGAAGAGGTCCAGGATCCACAAGTAACTGAACCGGGACAAGAATGCCAACGCAGGGATTAAATGTTCTTGGAGCCAATTTTCAATCTCTATGGTATATTGATTAAAAGTCATACCTTAATTTTGGGGAATAAGAGGTGTTTGCATATTTTCAAGTGAAAAAAAATTATAAGTGACACTTTGAGCTTATAAAGAATAAAGAGTATTTTGTTGTAACAAACTCTAATCCTATAATTAACTTCTCCTTATACCTTGACAAATATAGAGTTTACCTTTAAAGATCATCCTTAAAATGAGGAAATGGGTACTATTCTCAAAAAGAAAAGAAGTACTTAAAGTTTCCCTATAATATTTATCAACATATTTTTTCCATTAATTTTTTATTTTTTTAATATTTTTTTAATTTTACTCTATATGCTTTAAAATTTGAAAATTGTATTCATGTGAAATATATATTATTTCATGTCAATTCTTGCTAGCTCACTTGGTTAAGGTGTGGGTTTCGTTTGCAAGGTGACCCGAGTTCAATACCCTTAGGGTTGACTTGGTTGGGAGGAGACACTAAAGAATCTATCCATGTTAAGGGTTGGTGTGGCCCAGGTTGGGTATGATCCCTGGGTGATTTATATGACTTATATGCCCTTGGGTTGTGGTTTCTTAGCCAATGATTGAAATGCACTAACCCCGAGTGACGGACTTTTCTAACAATATATGTATATATATATATATATATATATATATATATATATATATATGATGATGATGATGATGATGATGGTGATGGTTAACGTCCCCTGATGATGATGATAAATGAATTATTTAGTTTGTTTTAAAATTGTATTCCTATGCTCAAAGAGCTTGGAGAGAAGCATCATGAGCTCACTATAATTTTGACATTTTAAAAGGCTAGGAAGGTCAGTATTGCAACAAACATTATGAAACTGAGATCTAATGTGGGTGTACGCAGGGCACTCTAAGAGGAAGTTATTTTCATCCTCAATGTTCATATTCTCGCAGAGATGGTAGATCCTTTCCACCCATGGTGTTTTAGGAACTGCCCAACGACCTATTCACTATGGATCTCATGAGAGTTCGTTCTTATCTTAGCTATATTAATGTTTTTCTTTGAACTAGTTAAAATAGAGAGATACTTTTGATCTTCTAGAGTAGGATTGATGACCTCCTTATAATATCTTAATTTTCTTTTAGCCTTTAAATCTTTCTCGCACCACATTTTCTCTTTAAACTTATAAGTAACAATATTTTAATGTTATTAATATTTTGCAATGCAACATTTTCGTCGATCTCCTAATGAATTAACCATGCCTTCGTATCTTTATACCAACCTCGCTTGAGCCTTAGGTGGTTTTGGCTAGAATTTAAAGTTAGATTAGGAAGTCTATGGTCTCCTATGTTATTGATTTTGTGATTGTACAACAAGAGCCTAGTCATAGCTAGGCTCTCAATAGGGGAAAGACCCACTTCTATAAGTAGAATAAGGTAGGATGTATTGCTTTTAATTTTGAGGTTATACGTTATAAAACGCTTCTAGATTTGCTCAATCTTTCTCTAGGATTCTCTAGAGATGTTGCAACCCCAAACCTCACACCCATACAAGATAATGGGAGTGACTAAAGTTTCGAAGAGGAGCTTCTTTTTATCCCACATCACAAGGTTTGTTGCTTTACAATTATTTTCTAGACCAAAATAAGCTTTCCACCCTCCATTAATCATTTTCTCAATGCTATAGTTCTAGTTGAGCTTGTGATGAATATCAATTCCTAGGTATTTGTAAGAAGACACTTCCTCGAAGTTACTATTGTCATACACAAAATTAGCGTAAGTGTCCTTCTTGGATTTGATAATCATAATTTTTGTTTTCTCAATGTTAATAGTCATACCCATGGTAGAGCAAAAATCCTTAAGAAGTCTTTATATATATATATATATGAAAACTTGATGGGAGGGAGCGAAGATGGAGCTCTGCAGATGGAGTAGACGCGAAGGTGGTGAAGGATGGAGTAGTTTTTTCCTTTTTTTTCTAAAGTCTAAGAGACCAAACAGTAGAAAAAATATTGGCGCAATGAAGAAACAATGTATACATATGTTGTGGATTATGGTGAGGGCGAGGAAAATAGCCCATCTTCTGCACACGGGAGGAAGTACTGCTCGCATATAAGGAAAAAACGACGTAGAATGAAACAATGATTAAAAGAACTGTGCCAGGAGAAGCCACGAATGATCATAATCCATCGAGAATGTTGGAATTTAAGGAGGAAGGACTGTTCACAAATGAGAATAAAAAAGACGCAGGAGGAAACTATGATTAAAAGAACAGCGCAAGGAAAATCCACAACCGAGCATAATCCAAACAGTATGATGGAATCTAAGCTGACGAACAAGACTACGAAGAAGCGAAGTGGAATGAGAGCTCGCAAGGACAAACCACAATTAATTGTAGGAAAAGACATTGGGCTCGAACAAATCCCTGAATTCTTAAACCAGGCTTTGGTTGGACATTTTTGTGGTAAAACAATCTCAAGGGATTCTTTACAATGGTGGATTAAGGCAAATTGGGATGCTTTGTTAGGATACACACCGTTTTTCTATACTCTGCCTCGAGGGTGGTTCCTGATAAAGATGTGAAGCATGGAAGATCCCGCGGTGCTCTTAAATCAGAACTGGCAATGGGGGCCATCTGGTTTAATTTTTAAAAAATGGACAATTGATTTTAACGCCTATAAAGAGCCTCAAAATATTCAAAAGGTGTGGGTGATTCTCCCAGGATTACCAGTAGTTTTCTGGCAACAAAAAATACTTGAGGCTATAAGAAACATAATAGAGAAGTTTGTAGCTTTAGAGGAAGATTGGGAAAGTAAACTTGATCGGAGATGCGCTAAAATTTTGGTCGAATTAGACCTGAGAAATGGTCTTTTTGAAGAACTAAAAATTGTCATGCATGGAAGCTCCTGGTGGCAGCTCTTGGACTACTGGAAGCTCCACTTTCGATGCTTGAATTGCAGAGAAGTGGGGCATATGCAGAAGGAATTCCCAAAGGTTGCTATGAAACCTATGTTTAAAAATACTTGGGTGCGGAACCAAGCTAACAAGGAAAAAAAAACAATCTCGAGGACAATGCTCAAGAAAGACAAGAACCTTACCACCTTTCTTTAGACAAAGAAAGAATTCAAGTAGAAGAGAAGAATGTTGAAAAAGACAAGCATAGTGTCAAAACGAAGAAGGTGTGGGTCCAAAAATCTGATAGCAAAGGTAAGGAGACAAACCCCTCTATGAATCAAGAGGAACGAATCCAGAAAGAAAAGGTGCATGCACAGTCCCCCGATGGGGGAAAAAAGAACAAATCTTTGATCGGAGACCTGCAGAAAGACAAGCTGGAAACATTGGAAGAGTCCGTTTCTTCAGAACACGAGCCCATTTGTCCAGAAGTGGGACCTTCTCTACATGAAAAAGGTACTCTATCTTCGATGTTAGACAAGGCCTACCCTTTTTTTAAAGCATTAGTGGAAAACCAGGATGTCAGCACAAAACCAAAAAAAACAATGGTCAAGAGAACATATGAGCTTCGATCTCTTTACACTCCCCTTGAAACTTTAGAAGAAGTTGTCTCAACTTGTGGTTTAGCTCCCAACCCCCCATAGAAAACTAAAATGGGCAGGAAGTCTTTTCTATCCAAAGCTTAGAGACAAGCATTGGTAGATGTAAATTTAGGAAAACAATCGACACTCAAAAGGGCACTTAGAGTATTGGCCCCAAAAGAGGGCCCTGGATGTTGATTGTCTCCTTCAACACAAGAGGATTGGGAGGACCTGAGAAAAAAACCTCCCTAAAACGAGTGTTAATCAACCTAAAATCCTCTATCATAATGATACAAGAGACCACGAAGGAGGGTTCAAAAGCAGATCCAATTATTAAAGAACTCTTAAAGGACTGGGAAGTAGAGAGTTAAGATTCAGATGGTTTATCGGGAGGCTTAATAACGGCTTGGAGCCCAGCTATGCTCAAGATAGATTTGAAGAAGATGGAGTCAGCTCTAGAAACAAAATGTTTTGATAAGGAGACAGGTCTAAACTTCACTCTGATAAATGTCTATAGCCATTTTTATGAAAGGAAGAATTTTTGGGAAAAAAACAAGGCAGAAGGAGTTTTTAATCAGCCAGATGTTATTCTAGGAGGAGATCTGAATTTAACATTAACAACTAGAGAAAGCTGGGGAGAAAAAGCAAGACAAGACTCTTTGGCCTTATACTTTCAATTTTTTTTTGAAAAAGAACATCTGGTGGATGTGAAGCCCTTAAAATTAGAACCAACTTGGTGTAACAAAAGGGGAGGTCCTCAAGCTATATCCAAAAGACAGGATCGATTCTTAATTAAAGATAGTCTTCTGAATGAGAACCTGATAATAAAATCAGCAGTTGAAACAGGAGGTTGCTCTGATCATAGACCAATATCTCTATTAATCTCAACTCCAGAAAAGAAGCCACCTGCTCCCTTCAAATTCAACCCTCATTGCTTGGAAGATGATCAATATAGAGAGCAAATTACTGCTTCATGGCAATCGGTCCAAAGGAGCCCAAACTGCAATAAGATGCAACAATTTGCAGAGAACTTGACAAGGGAAAAAAAGATAACAAAAGAATGGAACAAAGTTCATAAGGCTCAAATGCAAAAAGACTTGAAGGAAACCGAAGAGAAAATTGAAGCTTTGTTTCATGGGAACGAGGAAGGGGTTTTCAATGAAGATGAAAACCTACAAATGAAAGATTTGGAAAAGAAGAAAGAAAAACTCCTGGCCATTGAGGACAAAGAACTAAGGCTCAAAATCAGAGCTATATGGCTTGAAGCAGGAGATAAAAACTCCAATTTTTTTCACAACTATGCTTCACACAGAAGAAACATAAACACCATATGTGAGATAAAGAACCAAGAGGGCAGGCTAGTCATAACTTTTGATGAAAAGGCAGAGGCAGGAGTATCTTACTTTAAGAAAACATTCAAGGAACCCAAAGGTTTCCCTATTCAAGAAATATTGGAAGTCTTGAACATTTTCCCAAGAATGATAACAGATGAAATGAATGAGGAATTAAGTAAGGAGGTTTTAGAAGAAGAAATAAGGTATACCATGCACTCTTTCGAAAAAGGCAAAAGCCCAGGACCAGATAGATTTACAATAGAGTTCTAGTTAGGTTTCTATGATTTGATGAAAAATGACATCCTAGAGGTGGTGCGTGAATCTCAAGAATCAGGGAAAGTTCTTGGAAGCATAAATTCTACATTGTTGAGTCTGATACCAAAAAACAAAAGCCCCAAACCTTTGAGGATTTCAGGCCTATATCATGTTGCAACATGATCTATAAAATCATAGCAAAAGTTCTAGCCCTAAGACTCAAACCAGTGCTAAGTGGCATCATTTCAGAAGAGCAATTTGGATTCCTAAACAATAGACAGATACATGATGTGGTGTCTTTATCCTAGGAAACAGTACATACCATAAAAAAAAGAAAAAGAAAAAGCATTTGCCCTCAAATTGGATCTTTCAAAGGCTTATGATAGAGTGAGTTGGTTTTTTGTAAGATTGCTTTTGATAAAAATTGGGGTAGCAGTGTAAGTGGTAGACTAGACAATGGGATGCTTACAATCTACCTCCTTTGCAATCATAATCAATGGATCTGCTTCATTTTTATTCAAACCTACTAGAGGGCTAAGACAGGGATGCCCTCTTTCCCCTTTTCTTTTCCTCTTGGTGGCAGAGGCCTTAAGCAGGATTATCCACAAAGCCGAATTAGATGGAGCAATTAAAGGCATACAAGTCTCAACAATAGAGGAGGTAACTCACACTTTATTTGTAGATGATGTGTTGTTGTTTGGAGAGGGCACAATCAGGAACCTAGAGGCTTTTTTGGCTCTAATAGATAAATATAACAGAGCCACGGGGATGGTGGTAAATGTGGAAAAATCAAACCTTATACACAACGAGTTCCCAGAAGAACTATTACAGAGGTCAAAAGAGATAATACAATACAGAACCACCCCAGTTGATGAAGGTTTTAAATACCTAGGTTTTACCCTAAAACCAAACTGCTACTGTTTCCAGGATTGGGTGTGGCTTTATAAAAAAATTGAGAGCAGAATCAATATATGGGAAAATCATTTTTTATCAAGAGGAGGCAGGTTAATTCTGCTAAAAGCTGTACTTCAGAGTATCCCAGTCTATTGGGCCTCAATTGCTTACATACCAAAAGGGATCCTAACAAAAATAAGGAATTTGTGTTTCTCATTCCTGTGGACAACCAATAAGCAAAACAATGGAATTGCATTGGTAAAATGGAAAACACTAGTTATGCTAAAGAAGCTAGGAGGTTGGGGCATAAAGAATCTCGATCTGTTCACCAAAGCTCTGGTAGCAAAATTTTTATGGAGACTTGTCCAATTTCCTGAAAAACATTGGAGTAGGTCATATGGGCCAAATATTGCCCCGACAATAGCATTATAGAGTGGCTAAGAAACCCAAACAAAACCTTTAAGAATGGCTCCATAGGGTGAAAGGCTTTGGTATTGGCCTACCCTCTAATCGGTAAATGGATTGGGTGGAAGATAGAAGATGGAAAGTGTGTTAAAGTTGGAGAAGACCCTTAGATGGGGGCAGGGGAAAATTTTAAACTATGACCCAGTCTAATCCAAATACTAGGATCAACCAGAATCTTCACCATAACTGATGCATGTAAAGACTCGAGTATCAGAGGACGCAATCGGTGGAAAAATGCACAAGAAATTGGACTGAGAGGAAGCCATGCTGAAGAATGGAACAAATATCTAAATATGTTAGTTTCTAACCATATTCACCTAAGGAATGAACTAGATAAACTAATATGGATGAAAAATTCAAACATTGGGAAATACACAGCAAAATTAGGATATCAGGCGACATCCGAAGAACAAGTAGAATGAAGAGAAAAATAGTGGTGGTAGCAAAAGCTGTGGCAAGTTCAGTGCCCTAAAAAAACTTTAATCATGAAGTGGTTGGCTCTATCCAATAAACTCCTTACGTGGGAAATGCTTCAAAAACGTGGTTTTGAAGGACCAGGACTATGTATTTTATGCAGAACTAGCGAAGAAATGAGCTCACATCTTTTTGCTTCCTATTCATATGCAGGAACTGTGTGGAATGGAATGGTTAACATACTAGATGCAGACAAAGCTCATGAAGCAAATGGAACATTAGAAGAAAAACAAAAGTTTGGTGGAGTGATGAAAAGGTAGATCTTTATGAAGATTTTCTAATTCTTTATGTATATAGTATATGGGAAGCCAGGAATAAAGCCATTTTCAACAATACATGGGTATCCCGTCATATTGTCATCACTCTGTTATTGAATACAATAGAGGAACATAAGAAGGTCTCAATCATGCACAAAACAAGATTAATCAGGGAGCCAGAAATAAACAAAGAAATGCCTTGGGCCTTCTTCGAAGGAGCAAGTCAGGGAGACCCTCCTTTAGGAGGAGCTGGGGCAGTTATTTTCTTTTCTTCAACAAAGAAAAAGAAGATAAAATATGCAATGGGACAGGCCTCAAATAATAAAGCGGAACTTTCAGCTTTGTGGGATACCTTAAGGGTGGCACAAAACTCTCAAATTCAAGAAATCTGGATATTTGGAGACTCGGAAGCGGTGATTGACTGGGCAAATGAATAGAACAACCCCACTTACAACATTTGCTAACAGAAATTCAGTCTTTGAAAATCAATTTTAGAAGGATTTCTTTTGGTCATGTCTATCGCGAATTGAACATGGAAGCAGACTATCTTTCTCAACAGGCCTTAGCCTATCAGCCTGGTCTTTTAGAGACATAAGAGGTGGAAGAAGGCATGTCAGCCTTCCATTATGAGACAATTTGAAAGTATACAAACGGTAATGCAGAAATGCAAGGATACAATAGGCAATAATGTGTTTTTGTAACAATCAATCCTACAAACCAAGGATGATTATGTGATATAACACGAACTAGAAGTTCGATATGACGTCAGCTTGAAAAAGCAGTTCATGTTTATTCGATGAATAAAATGATTTTTTTTTGAGGAAATAATATATATATATAAAGTTTATTGTGATTAGTTTTATTTTTTTAGAAAGTTACATGAAAAATTTAATTGCTAGATAATCATGTGAAACAAATATTAAACAATTCAACTCCTCCATAATGAATTATGATAAATCGCTATGGAATTGGAAAAACCCATATAAAATTGCTCTATTTATATGGATTGCACTTGAGAATCGTCCTCTCACCTATGACAATTTAGCTCGGCGTGGGATTTGTGGGCCTAGCCTTTGTTCATTATGTAGCTGCAATGAAGAAGCGATCTTTTATTTGTTTGTTTCGTGCCAAAACACAAAAAATGTTTGGTATTTAGTTTTCAAATTCTGCAATATTATAGGTATATGGGACAAAAATTCACTACTAGATTGTTTCATCAATTGGAAGGTACAAGGATCATACTAGATGACTCTTCCTTGTTTTCTTTGTTCGGAAATATGGAAAGATAGAAATAAAAGGATATTTGAAGGCAAAAAGTAAAATTTCATCTCATATGCATCTAGGGGTTTGGTTGCTTTCAAAGAGAGCATGGTATTTCAAGATAATCACTCAATAGTTCCCCAAGTGACAGGTCTTGCTCCATATTTGAACCATGATAAAATCATAGCATTCTTTGATGGTTCTTCACAACTGGATCATTCCATATGAGGCGTTGTATCCATCCTTTGGATTGACAAATCAAAATTCCACAAGTTGTGGATGTGTTGTGGCTCTGCCACAAACTCAAAGGGAGAGCTCATGGGCTTATGGATGTCCCTATACATTTCTCGTCATCTTAAATTGGACGACATCTAAATATTTGGTGACTCAAAAGTCTTTATTGACTGGGATTCAAATAGAATATGCATCAATATCCTTCATCTATCTACCTGGCTGGAATATACTAGGTTGTTGATATGTCATTTTAAAGACATATCCTTCTTACACACACATATATAGAGAATACAATGAGTTGGTTGATTCATTGTCCAAATTGACCTTGTAGGTGGAGGAAGGTTTCATATTCAATGAACTTTGGGAATATGAAGTACTTGTTTCTGAAGGAAGACTTCATATTTTCTTCTCCTAGTTTATTATGCTTATCAGGGGATGATCCCCCTCCTATCATGTCTATTTTGGACCCTTTTTGGTCTTATTCTCTATTTCAGTTTTTTGCTCTGTATGGGATTCGTTGACCTCGTTATATTGACTATCAGCTTATGTTCATGAAGTTGTCTAATTTGCCCCATTCATTCTACATCTTTGTATTTTTGCCAATATTTACATATATTATTAGTATATGGTATAGCTTTTTTCCTATGTGAAAAAAAATTATGATGAATTTGCCATAATACTGGTACCACTATATCATTAATCATTCAATGCATATCATATCCCTCCATAAGTTATTTTAATCAGTAGATTGAATTTACAATTGGGTCCAATTTATAATAGAAAAATAAAATACAATAAATGTAACTTATCGATAATGAAGCACAATTACTTGATCATAATAGTTGTACCATTAATCATTAAATGACATTATGTTGGGTTACATCAAATTAATAAAAAAATAAAAAAATAAATTCTTTAAAAATTATGTAAAAAAAATCATGATTCCGGTGAGTACAGAGGGCAATACATAGGGGGCCATGTCTCAATACATGGAGGTCCCTCATGTTCCTTCCACATGTTTCCATCACCATGAATTAGTCGACACGCCCTCAAGATAGCCAATTGAAATTATCGTTAACCCATCGCATGTGTTTAATGTAGACTCTCGAAAGCCTTGCACGAACTCTCCCCTCCCCATGCATGGAAATTACTCTCTACATCAATGCCCTACTAATGAAGGACACTTTGACCATCATGAGGGCGATTGGGAAACAATTTCATTGAAATCAATTTCTCTATACTTTTATGAAGCCTTCGATTGTGATTCTTTAGGGTGAGGTAAGTAGCATTCTCATTGTGATCTACTGCCATTATTGCTTTGTTGGGACAATAGAAATTTGTTTCATAGGCTGGTGAGAATAGGTCGGTGCTTGTAGTTCGTGGGTGGTCTGGTGCAGCTCCCTTGGCAGGATGGTGGCTTGAACTAGGAGTACCCAAGGGGGTCATAGACAAGGTTGTGAATATGACCACTACCCCTTCATTTTGTAGGAGGTAGAGGAATAGGTCTCTCGCTATCACAAAAATATCCACACAAGCATCAAGCAATATATAACAAAAGCGAAGGCTTGGGAAAAAGGAAAACTTGAGGTCACTCCTGATAGTGAGATCTATAGGGATGTTATATCTTGGTTACCATCTGTGATTACTTCCAGAACCCGTGACTCTAAGTATCTTCGGACATACATTCATTAATGGCATACCAAATCAATGTTGGACAAGGTTTGAATGGATCACCAAGAGTTAAAAAAAGGAAACCATGCTACAAATGGAAGAAATACAAATGCAAATGAAAACCATTAATGATAACCCAATATAATTTCCAAATCTACAACAATGTTCAAGTTCATGAGCCAGCCTCCTCACAATCAAGTTCAGCCTCGTGTCTCTTTTCAATAGGTATCTATCATCTCCATCACTAATGATGATGGCCACTCTGCTTAGTTCTCTCAAGTTGTCTATTAGTCTAGATTTTTATGTTTATAATAGGCATAACATTAGTACCTCAGTTAAGGTTCATAGTTCAATTATAGAAAGCAACAAATTTTGTTCTTTTTTGTTCCAAAAAAACTCCAATTTTTAACTAGTTGACAGTTCTCAATGAGGACCTTTTGTTTTATTGTTGGTCGTATTTGAGATATCACCAACCATACAAACTAAAAATCCTTTAATTCTCCAATCTCAATACAATATGTTAGTTTAATATATATATATATATATATATGTGAAAAAAATATTTACAAAATTTAACCTCCATAATCAAGTAAGGTGACTTTGTCATAATGTTGGTATCATTATATCATTAACCATTCAATGGATAATTAATCATATCCTCTCTCATTGTTATTTCAATGGTCAGATTGAATTCATAGTTGGATCTAATTCATAATAAATGAATAAATGTCTCATTAATGAAGTATGGTTACTTCGTCGTAATATTTGTATCAATAATCATAAAATGTCATCATGTTGGATCACATCAAAGTAATTATTATTCAATGCCATCGTTTATTTTTAAATTGTTGGAATTGTATAATTTGAGCATGTAGATTTAAATACTAAGCAACATAGCAATAACGTGAAAGAGATCAACAATCTAACAAATTCATTCAATAAATGTGCTAAACATTAATTATTGCACAAAAGAGAGAGGTTGATAACAAGAGAGAATGTCGTGTTACATTATGCTTCAATGAATGAAGTAGAAATTATAAATATGCAAGGCAATTCAAATAGGTAGTGCATGCAATTCAAATTTCTCGTGCAATGCATGAGATGCTTGTTAGGCTTAACTAGAGCCAAATACCATTGGTTAGCTATGCACACTCTCCAAGATGAGTTTAACTAACTCGTGACTTCCCTAAATGGACTTAGCTCCCTACATGATAGGAGCAACTTACTACAATTGACAGAAGGCACATACAAGTGACTAAAGGCACATGCCTGAGGTGAACATCCCTAAAAACACTCACGAAGGGCGCAGTTGTCTCATGATATCTAAAAAAGGTGTATGGAGTTCATGAATAGTGGAGTAAACTCCCCAATTCGCTCCACAAATTTAACTTGCAATGTGGCACCCTAAAATAAGGGAAAACAAGCCCTAATTGAAGGAATTCATCCTCATATGTCAAAATAAACTTTAGGAGTTCTTAAAAAAACATATAAGGAAGTTTTAGGACCCTTAGTGTTTAGAAGGAAGTTATAGGGTGACTCAAATGGTCCAATTGAAGGGGATTTTGCCTACTAGAATCATGAAACCATAGTATAAGTCACTATGTAGGAGAATGAAGCTAAGTATAGGGTTTTAGAATCCAACCCATTAGTACCTTAGTCAATTTTATTGCATTTTGTGTTTTATTACACTATGGTTTGGACTTAGGGTGCTTAGTTGGGAAAATAACTAGTTAAATTGGGGCATTCACACCCACATGAGCATTCTAGGTCAGTCAAACCTCCACATGTGTGCCCTCATCATTGCTGGTGCGCTCCCATTCATTGAATGTGGATAGTTTGGTTAACTAGGAGAGATAGAGGTAGATTTTGTCAAATTTTGGACTGATTTGGTGCATTTAATGCCACCTAGAGCCTCTCACTCACCTAATTTTTGCACACCCACGCATGCCAAGGAATCATGATTACTCCATGTCACTTTAACCACGTCCACACAACAATCCATGGCCATTTGGGCTCATTTGGAGCAAGTTTGGCCCACCTAGGGGGGATTGAGGCCAATTTGGCCAATTTCACATGTATAGTCATTTTGGGATTCCCAAGCCTCATGAGCCACTTTAGATGTAATATAAACCTGTTACTAACATATTTTCATGTTAGACAGTAAAATAATAACCTGTTTTAGTTCACATTGCATGTGTAAACTTGTTCTCCTTTAATGGTTTTTTGTTGGTTTTGCATCAAATTCGATTTGTGAGTTTCTCTATGGCTCCTAGATCTTGTTGTAGATCAATATTATCACATGGTATTAGAGCTAGGTTGGATTTTAATGAGTTGCATATCAATCTTGAGCGTTTTGAGCTGCATTTTGTAGAGAAATTCAAGATAAAATTGAGTGGTTTTTGCAAGACATTCGACAATTTCATCACCATTAGCGCATGCATAAATGGAATCAACCCACATCTTGCTAACACATTTCAATTTATTTGATTGCAAGGTAGAGATGGTTATTCAATTGAGATCCAAGGGTCTCTATAGAGTCACCATGGGCACAGAGGTGGAGCCAAACTCTATTGTAGAGAAAGTCAAGTACTTCAATAGACTGGATGAAGCATATGGATTGTTATACCTGAGTATCTCAAGAGAGATTTTGTTCCACATAGACAGTTTAACAACCCCAAATGAAGTCTGGGTAAAACTAGAGACACTCTTTGGGAAAACTGATGAATTGAGAGGACACTAGCTTGAGAGCGAGCTCATCAACCCGAGCCCAACGCACTTTGACACTATCTAGGATTTCTTCACCAAGTTCAAGTCTCTTGTGCTTCAGCTAAAGCAATGTGGGATTGCGAAGAAACAGGATCGATTGATAATTTCCATCCTTTCGAAGTTGGGGCCAGAATTCTCATTCTTTGTCAGCACATTTCATTCTGGCAAGTTAACACTTCGAAACTGGAAAATGCCAAGTCTAGCTAGCTTCATGGAGTCCCTCACCCAGAAGAAAGACAAGCTAGTCCAAATGGGCACCACTAAGGCTAAGGATCAAGATTTAGCCATGGGAGTTTTGAATGCCTCCAAGGGAAAGTAGAAGACAAAGAATTTGAAGCTGTCGAAGAAGAGGAAATCAGAAAAACCCAAATCCAGTGATGGGGGTTCGAATCCTCCCAAGGAGAAGGACAAGAAAGGGAAAGAGAAAACCAAATGCACCTATTGCCACAAGGGATGGCATCCATTGAGATTATGCATGAATAAAACCATTGACCAGATGGCACAACTACTGGAGAAAAACAACATCCCTGTCCCAGATGGCGCAAGGAAGAAAGATGGCACCTCCAGTTCAAACAACAAGGAGAAATTTCATGCCTTGGTAGAAGGTACCTCTAATTCATCATCCTTCATCATTGATTCAGGGGCTTCTAGACACATGGTCACTACCAAATAGCTCTTCTCCTCCATGCATTCGAATACTCGCCCAACAGTTCGAAGGGGGGATTACTCTGGAATCCAGACCAAGGGAATTGGTAGGATTGATTTAGAGCATGGTTACTTCAGTGATGTGTTATATGTACCAGACTAGGCAGCAAATTTTTTGTCATTCTATCAAATTACCCATATAGGAGAACCAGAGAGAGTGACATTCATTCCAGAATTGGAAGAGATTGCATAAATCTCATCAAACCAAGTTGTAGCAATTGGGTATGCAAACCACCATGAGAGGATGTACAAGATTTCAAATTTCCTCCCTACTTCCAATGACCAAGCTCTCCTATCACATGCCAATGAGGCTTCCAAGTTACAACATGAGATATTTGGACACATGAACTACAAAAACCTCCAAGCACTACAAATATATGAGATGGTGGAAGGACTTCCTCAAATCAAATCATCAAATGGAGCTTGCATTGGGTGTGTAGTTAGGAAGCATCTAGAGCGAAGCTATGAGAAGGGGATGGAAAGGAGAGCCACACAACCACTTGGGTTGGTACATTCAGATCTGATCGGTCCTCTACCCACTCCATCCTAAGGTGGATCAAGGTATGTACTCACATTTATTGATGACTACTTGAGATTTTGTTGGGTGTACTTCCTTAAATTAAAATATGAAGTTTTTGAGCAATTGAAGATTTGGAAGGCATTAGTAGAGAATCAAAGTGGGAAAAGATAAAGATCCTTAGGAGTGATAATGGGAAGGAGTATTTCAACAAATATTTGCAACACCTTTGTGAGGAATGTAGCATCCAAATGCAACATTCAACTCCCTACACACCACAACAAAATGGTGTGATAGAGAGGAAAAATAGATCTCTCAAGGAGATGGACACATGCATGATTGAGCAAGGGATCTAAGTCCCAAGCTATGGGATGAGTCTATTAATTATGTTGCACATATACTGAAAAGAGCATTCCACAAATCAATCAAAGGAAAGACTCCCTATGAGGCATGGTTTGGCCATAAACCAAATGTCTCAAATTTCAGGACTTTTGGATCAAGAGCATGGGCCCGAATTCCTTCTAAAAAGAGGAAGGCCTTGAAACCAAAAATAAAGGGATGCATCATGGCAGGTTATGGTGAGGATACAAAAGGTTACAAACTCTTTGACACTTCCACACTCAAGACTTTCATTGAGAGGAGTGTGCAATTTGAAGAGGAACCAATACCTGATTTTGAGCTTGCACCGAGGGAATGCTCATCTCCTCAACAATATGATGATGTAAGTGATGATTCATGCTCTAAATTTTCTGATAATTCTGATCATAATATGGATGTAGATGATATTTTTGTAGATGAGTCACCATCAAGGCCCAAGTGAGCTGAAAAAATCATACAAGTTGCAGGGGGGTTGGCTCGCAATCCCCAAGAGCCTAGGAAGACTTGATCTCAATCTAATAATGCTTCCTTTGCAAGTGAAAGTGCTATTGCTGAGCACTGTTATATGCTGATTGGATCTGATCCACAGTCATATCATCAAGCTTTTAATGACCCAAGATTGCAAACAACAATGGAAGAAGAATTCCATTCTCTTCAAGAGAATGAGACATGGGAATTGGTTCCCCTTCCTCCCAAGAGGAAGCTTGTTTAATGCAAGTGGATATTTCGAACCAAACATGTTGCTGATGGTTCTGATCTAAAATACAAAGCCAGATTAGTTTCTAATGGCTACTCTCAATTCCATGGTGTGGACTACACCGAGACCTTTGCACCGATTGGAAAGATGGATTCCATAAGACCAGTTCTAGGAATTGCAGCTAGTAAGGGTTGGAAAGTGCACCATATGAATGTCAAGAGAACATTCTTTCTTCAGTAGAGGCCCATTACAAGGAAGTAGTCAATGTAGCTACATAGTGTGTTTGGTTGTAGGGAATTCTTTGGGAATTTGGTGTCACAATTGATTCTCCTACCAACATTTGGGTGGATGTTGTAATCTCACGAATCACAGAGGGTTACCAATGATACACATAGAAACATATAAACATAACAGACTAAAGAGACAATAACATATAAGGGAGTAACAGATTATATTATAACATGAGGGTCCATACATATACAAAAACTGAACCAAGTTCTCATCTGGCTCAACAACCTAATATATATGATTACAAACAGTTACAAATAACTACCTGTCGGTTTGGTCAACTGACACGACTTTATGTGGCCGACCTAATCTCTAATTAGTCAGCTATTCAACTAGTCGGCTCACCGACAACTCCTCCAACAGCTCCCCCAGGAACAATTTTTTTCTTTGTCCCAAAGAAACAGGGGAGGCACTCAACACTGCATTGTTTGAGATGGTTTCTTCTATTATGGTTTGTTTTCATGGACTGTGTAGTCGGATGGTTGGTCGTTTCTGCACACATACTTCTACAATGGCTTCTGCTGTAATGGCCAATTGGTGCTGGAACTTTATCCAGTTTTGTAGTACTTTCTGGATGTCGATAATCAAGGTTGTGATGCTTGACAAAGTCAACATTTTCTTTTGGATGGAAAGATATGTGATGCTTTCCATGTCGGGTCCTATAAATTGAGCATTTTCTTACGTTGTATCTAATAGCTTTTTCATCTGTGGGAAGATTGTGTCCACCTTGTCGAGGCTCGGTAGTGCTTGCTGTACCCACTGGTGTGCTTGTTTCTCCAGTTTCTGTAATTTGGTTGTTTCCAATACAATATGCTCTTGTATTGTACTTCTCATTGTTTCATCGATGCCTCACCTCTTTTCTAGTACTTCGATTTGCTCACGAGTCTGGCGGGTCTGCTGAAATACTTGTCCGTAGTAGGTAGGCCAATCACGGAGTACTTCTGTTGTGATGATATACTCTTCCAAGTGGTCCTGCAGTACCTTGTGGGCTTCCGAGAATGTTGTATACTGTTGTATTAATATTCTGGATGTTTCCTCTCTTTGATCTTCTTTTGCATTTTGTAGCTGTATTTGTAGGGTTGACACCACACTTTCAAATAGCGATATGCTTTTTCTAGTGGTTTGTAGGTGTCGGCCTCTATTGGTCCCGGTATTACTGTTTGAATCAAACTCCTGCATTTTGTCAGAAATTCAATTTGCTCTTTCTTAGTGTTGTCGAGTTGCTCTCATCTAGTCTGGCTTCTCGTTGCTGCTTCTGTGGCGAGAGTTTCTAGGAGTTGACCCAACTCTTCATCTCTTAGTTTCGTTGTGTCAACTGCAATAGTCGATCCAAGTTGGTTGAGGTGGATTACTATCGGCCTTTGTTCTTTATGGTGTTCTTTCCTCTTTTTGTCTTTTCTTTTTCTTTTGTGTCTATGCTGGTCTGTCTGTCGTTCTGCCTGTGGTTCTGTAAGTGGCTGATTTCCCTGTGGCTGGTCTCGCGGCTGCTGATATTCATTGGCTGGTGGAATTATTGGTTGAGTTTCTTGGGTAGATGTTGCATCTCGGTGTGTATCTGGGGGAGTTGAAATAGGTGGGTCATGGTTTAGCAAAGTTTTTGGATTGGGAGGTGGTGATGGAGATGGTGAATGGTCTTGTGTAATTGGTGTAGTTGGGATATTTTTCAATTGACAATGGATCTTCAACTTCTGGTGGTGAATTGGCTAGGTCATCAAAGAGTAGGTTGTCGATCACTTGGTTGACTGCTAAAATATCTTCCTGGTTATATTCTTCCAAGTCTGTTACTGGTTCATTGGCTGGTAAGGGATGGGAGATGTCTGATGGGGTAAATGATGAAGTGTGGCTTCTGACAACTTGAGATGTCTTGTCGGGTTTCCTTAATAATATGGATTTGATAGTTCCCATGGATCTTGGTTTGTGGGGTATTTAGCCTATCTGCTGTGAGAGGGTCTAGCGTGCCGATCCAAACTCGATTCATGGACATTTTGTGGCAATTTTCTGGGCAGATGTAAATAATTCAAGGAGCTTTTCAATGACTGCCTAGAAGTCGCCATCTTGGTCGAACCATTCTTTTAGTGTTTCTGACATAGCAATCTTACAGATGTCGACAGGGCTTATGGTGGGTATTTGTTGGGTATCTTCTTGTGTGATCTGGGTTGGGGATGGGGGTGGAGGGGTAGAGACTAAGTCTACAATATTCTCATCGACTATAGGGTTTATAGTTTTTACCTTTTTTGGTCTTCCTTGTTTCACTCCTACGTCGAAAAACTGCTTAAAACTGTGCCTCGATTGATATTTTGTTTGCTGCTACATCTTTTATGATGTCAACAGTAGTAGCCAACAGTTCTTCTTTATCTTTTGACTCGGACAGGATAAGCTAATGCTTCCCCTTCCCTTTTCGTTGATTTGTTTTTCTTTTCCTTGAGGCTGCTATTTCTTTTGCTACTTTGTTTAGGTTTTCCTTTGTCATAGCATACTCTGGATTATTTGATTCGATGTCTTCTTCTATTTCCTCTCCTCCCTTCTATTGATGAGTCGGGATGGTACTTTGTTCTATGGGCACGACCGCTTGGTGTTCAGTTGGTGCACTTTCGATTTGGAGAGGTTGTGGGTTAATTGTCTATTGAAGTTTGCTAGTATATTCTGTCGGTATATCCTCCGACATGAAAGTACTGATATATAAGCAGAGTTCATAATCATCCTCTTTTTCCTGATCGGTTAATGGTTCTTCAATTGGTTGATTTATTTCTTTAGCCCTTGCTGGTATCTACAGCTTGGTATTGGATTGTTGAGCTAGTTCTTGGAAAATCTCCTCGACAGTTGGATAATAGTTGAGAGGTTTTGCTTTTGCTTTTCCCCCCTACATGTACCAGAATGCAGTGTGGTTGAGTTCTAGTTGAATATGTGCAGTTTTTGGTAGAATTCTTCGGATGTTCTGAGGCACCCTCCATCCAGTTGTCTGGAACCAATTTTCCAGCATTACTTTTCCATTTGCCAGTTCTTTCAGTGTTCTGTTTTGTGAAAATGGTTTAAACCTCCACATGTGATATTTTCCAGGTTCTTGGAATTGCTTGTCTCCGACTGGACATAAGTGGTACATGGCTATCCAAATTATCATTGATGGGAACATGATAATTCCAGCCGACTCCTGGCATTTCTCACATATGGTCTTGAGCATGTTGGTGATATATTGAAACCAACGATAAATTTTTCCTGTGTCTGCTATTGTGTTGACTGCGTCCAACATATCTAGCTTCAGATCACTCACTCGACCTATAGGGGTGAGTCCTGTCACTATGATTTTGGCCACGATTTGCGGTGTCCGGGCTTGTAGTTGACTAATCATTAGCCCTTTTGAGTTCTTTCTTGATGGTGTTCCTGTTAGTCATTCTACCAATCCTTCTTTTATGCCGATAGGAACAGGTTCACCTTGATTTGAAAGACTGGTAACCTTGTATATGACTTCACCAGAAATTTCTACTAGTCTGTCGAAGTAGAATTTTCCATTGTGGTACCGGCTGATGATAAATTTTACAGCGATTTCTTTTGTCCCGCCAAAACTCACCATGAAAGGTGTATTCATGTAACTCATAATGGTATTGTGGCTTATCTTCTCTGCTTCTTGTGTCATTTTCTTGTCCACATAGGCCCATTCTTTGATTTCTGCCCAGGTATTTTCCCATGAAGTTTCCTTTACCTTAGCATTTTTTATGTTTCTTAATCTTCTCATGAGTGCGGCTTTAGCGGATTGTAGTTCTTTTGTTTTGGCAGCTGTGGCTCTGGTTTGCTTCGGGGCCATTTTGTCGGTCTCTTGGTCGGCTTCTTTACATGGTTTCTGCTCTCCACTTTCTAAGTACTTGGTTGCTCTATTTCTTCAAAACGCGGTAAGGAATATTTTTCTGATGTGGTATTTATAGGCGGAGCAGATGGCGATTTTGTCGATGAAGGTATTAATGGTGAAAATGATGGTCCAGGACGGTCGATTGAGATCGCGTTTAATTCATTCTGAGTTTGGCACTCCTTTTGACTGTAGTCATGGAGGCGTGATTTGACCTTTGGAGTCGTCTGACGATGTCGATCCGGAGGGTGGTCGATGGTGGTATGTCGATGGGGAGGGGTGTTGGTTGTCGAAGTGCAGTCTAGTATATTTTTTGAAATTTCCTGTCATTTTGGTTTATGGGTGTTGGATCTGTTTGTTGTTTTGGGGATTTTTAGATTTTTATATGTTTTTCTGAATAGTTATGGTCGTTATATATATATATATATATATATTAGATTTGCTTAAGTTTTGTACCGTTTTAGTCGGGCACCATTAACAAGTTTCCGAAATATTATGCCTTGTAACATCCTTAGTCAGACTGATCCATTGGCATTAATTTCTTCGACAACGTAAGGTCCCATCCATTATGTGTGTAGATTTTTGGGTTTTCCTTTCACTCGACTATTATACAGTAGAGCAAAATCCCCTACCGACAGATTTTTGTTTTTGATATTGCGGTCATGCCAAGCATTGTATTGTTGTTTTTGAATTTCTTGATGTTGTAAAGCAAGCAGTCGATGTTCTTCTAACTTGCTTAGTTGCATCAGTCGGTCCTTCCTTCCTTCTTCGACATCAATGTGTAAGATATCTGCTATGATAGGTGTTTGCTGTCAGAAATGTAGTGGAACGACTGCTTCTTGGCCATAGACTAGTCGAAATGGTGTTTAGTCGGTCGAATGTCTGTATGTTGTCCTGTAAGCCCATAATACTGTAGGGTTTTTTTGTCCCAATCATCCTTGTTGGTGTTGCAGATTTTTGTTAAACCCCTTGTTAATGTTTTGTTGAATGCCTCTATTGCTGCATTCGACTAAGGGTGATAAGTTGTACTGCGTCGGTGGTCAATTTTGAACTGGTCTGTCAGTGTTTTGATGGTTTTGTTAATGAACTGTGATCCTTGGTCACTGATTAAGGTTAGTGGGCATCCAAATCTAGTAATTATATTTTCATATATAAACTTAGCAGCTACCTCACTGGAACATGTTTCGACAGGTTCTGCCTTCGCCCATTTGGATACATATTCTACTGCAGTTATTATATATCTTACACCTGTTCTTTTTGTTGGTATTGGGAATGGTCCTATGAAGTCGATGCCCAAATTTCAAATGTCAAACTTGGGTTTACTGATATTAAGGGAATTTTTGTACTAGGTAGAGGCCAACCTAATCGTTGGCATCGGTCGCAATGGCTAACAAACTTTTTGCAATCCTTGTACAATGTCAGCCACCATAGCCCCAACTGTTGAATTTTCTTGGCCGTTGTATATGCTTGAAAATGTCCTCCCTCCAGTCCATTGTGTGCTTCATGCATGGTATTATCTCTTCGTGTTCTAACACACATCGCCAGAGGATGTCGTCTAAGCCCATTTTATATAAAAATCCATTTATGAGGCTATATTGTGCAACCTTCATCGCTAAGATTTGTTTCTTTTTCATGCTCATGCCCTCTGGTGCTTGACCATTTTCTAAGAATTGAGCTATTTCCTCCAATTTTGTTGGGACAACTTCTACTCGGAATAAGTGTGCATCCGGTAGGTCATCTTCGACTCCTGTCGGGTTCTCTCCCGTGTTGATTCTCAACAGGTGGTCGGGTCTAACATTTAATTTCCCTGGTCTAACGACAACTTTGAATTCAAATTGTTGGAATAGTAGTATCCAACGACAAATCCTCCCGTGGTGCAAAGGTTTCTTTACGAGGTATTTCAATGCTTGGTGACCAGTATATAAGATAAAATGATTGGCTAGTAGGTAATGTCGGTACTTTTGTAGTGCAAAGACCATTCCTAATGCTTCCCTCTCTGTTGTCAAATAGTTTCTTTCTGCCTTGTTTAGTTTTCTGCTGCTATATACTATAGGGTAATCCATTCCATTGTCCCCTGGTTGTGTTAATATTGCGCCTATTGCTAGGCCTGATTTGTCGATATGTACATGGAATTTGATCGACTAATTTGGGAATCTGAGGATAGGTGCTTGACTAGTTTTCTTTTAATGTGTCAAATGAGATATTACATTCATCTATCCAGTCGAAATCCTGATCTTCTCTTAATAGTTCTTCTAACAGATAGGTCATATCTGAGTAGTATCTAATAAATTTTCTATAATATCCCATGTGTCCTAGCAATACTCTGACCTGTTTTGGATTCACTGGTGGTTTCAAGTCGAGGATAATCTTTATCTTTGCAAAGTTGACCTTGATTCCTTCTTTGCATACGATGTTACCTAGTAGTATTCATATGGGGGTTAAGAAGATGCATTTCCTTGTGTTGAGAGATAACTGAATTTGTCAGCATCGTTCTAGCCTGAGCCTTAGCCATTTGCAGTGGTCTTTCAACATGGAGTAGATTTTCCAGTCATCGAAATAAACTGCCATTGTTTTGTAGATATATTCTTGAAATGTTTTGACAACGATTCTCAAAAATACTGCAAGTGCATTTTTGAGACCAAAAGGCATAACTTTGTAGGTGAATGAGATGAATTCACATACGAATGTCGTCTTTTTCTAATCTTCTTTGGCTATTGGTACTTGTTTATACCCTGAGAATCCATCTGTAAATGAGTAGCATTCATGTACTGCAACTTCATTTAAGATTTCATCTGCGTATGATGTTGGGAATGGGTCTGTTAGAGTGACTTTGTTTAATTCTCTAAAATTGACACAGATCCTCAGTTTCGTCGGGTCGTGTTTCTTTGGTTGGACGACAATCATGCTTGCCCATTCTGAATGATCGATAGGGTAGATAATTCCTACTGCGAGCATATTATCGGTCTCTTTCTTGACCATCTCTTTGTATTTATGAGCTAATTTGTATGGCCTTTTCTTTACAGGTCAGGCACTGGGCTTGATGTTGATGTTCATTTCACCCATTTCATGGACTAGCCCTTTGAGATCTTTATAGTCTCTAACAAAGACATCTTGGAATTCTTTTAGTAGGTTTACTATTTCGGTCGTTTGCTCTTCGCTCCAGTAATCGCAAATTTTTGCCATTTTTGGTCGTTCATCATTTGATATGTCAAACTCTTTAGTTTGAACTTTGGCATCCAACCATTCTGGTGCTTTGGCTTCGTTGATTGGTCAAATCCCTTCTTTGAATTGTGAGAATGTAGTAGGGAAGTCTGCTGCGGTCATTCGGTCGGTATCTTCTTTGCCGGTTGTGTCAACTTTAAGTACTATGTGAATTGGTTTTGTTGTTTCTGAGTGATATGATTTCCATCGAAAGCTTTTCCCTTCTAGATTTTCATTTTCCATTTGCAGTCTTGTTGACTGTGGTATTATATTCTTTTGTATGTTACTGCCTAGTATTGTCAGTCGATCATAGTTTTGTTGATGTAATTGTAACTTTGGAATGTATTCATCCGTATTTCTTATGTATTGCAACCCGATGTTTATTCCGGGATGTATTGTAATGTATTTGAGTCATGTCATACCTCGATGTTTATTCCAGGAATTTTCTATAATGAGAAAGTCATGTAAAGTCATTGTGGGTAACCCTCCTATTGGTAAAGGGTTAAAGTCCCCATAGTTGTGGGGCCCTTGGGTTATTAGACTATCCTAGTGAAGTCGACCCTAGGTGAGTCATTGTAAGTCAGGGAAATAGTCCCCACCATTGTGTTACCCTCCTATTGGTCAGAGGAGGCAAAGTCCCCACAAGTGGTGGGGCACTAGGGTTATTAGACACTCCTAGAGATGTCAGCTCTAGTAAGTAATTGTTAAGTGAGGCCGACATGTTGGAGTGCACTTCAAGTGAACGAAAGAATATAAATAGAGAGTGACAGCCTCTCTATTTATCACTTGAAACACTCACACTCACTCATTGAGGGCACATGAGTGAGAGAGGAGAAGCTCTCTCAGTGAGAGAGAGAGAGACTGCTGCTGTCGGGAGATCATCTTACTGTTTTCTGGTTTTACCTTTTGTACTGATTTTATCTTTGAGGAAGTTGTGGGGTTTTCTCCTTTATGGTTTCCTTGAGGAAAAATCTTTGTGTCTCGTGTCTTTTGTGATGTGCTTATGTTTTATTGATGTGCTTGTTATTCTCTCAGTGAAAAGATCCTAAGATCATAATGCTAGCTTATATGATGAAAAACTAACAAGTTTTGTATCAGATTGTTGTTCTTGGTTGGTTCTATGAATGCTTTTATCTATTTTGCAGTTTTAACTAAATTTTCATTTTGTAGTATGAAACTGAAGTCCTTAGTGAATTTTTCTCTAAGTTCATTCCATTGAAATGTTTCGCCTCGTGCCTCTTCCATTTTATACCATTTATTTGGTAAGTCAGCTAGCGTCGAGGGAAACAGGTGTGGCCATGTACGTTCGTATTTATAACCAAGTCTTCTCCTTTCTCTTTCACAAGTTCTTATGTGCTCCTCTAGGTCTTGCTGTTGGATGAAGACAGGTATTTGCGCCTGTTTGGTTAGCTTCCTTCCTCCGAATCTTTCTACGAAGTAAGTCGAAGTTGTTGTCCAAGTCTGCAATCTTGATTGATGGGTGTCACACCATCGAGAAGATTGGCCTATAAATGTTTCTACCAGGCTTTGTAGTTGTCCATGTTCATTTGTAATGTCCCCTTTTTGGAATTTTATTAAAATTCCCAATTTTCCAATTTTTTCACAATTTTGGCTCTTGACTAGTTTTGATGTCTAGACCTCCAAATTGACCCAAATGCTTCCAAATTTTCTCTGAAGGTACATGAATGATAATATAAGTTAAATATGATGCTCATGTATGTTTTTTTGACCTCCCAATTACTTCTACAAACTTATTTAATATTCTGTTCAAAGTAGGAGTCTTTACTAGCAAATTGGGCTCCAATTCCCCCTGGGTAATTGCCGGAAATGGTTTCACAAATGATCCAAAAGTCACTTGAATTTCTGAACAGAGGCTGGGTATGTGTAAGGGACCTTTTCAAAGTCTCATATGCATCATAGTTCAGTTTATACAGGTTTTTATGACTCTTTCCAAAACAACTCCCAACTCACAATTTCGACCCTTGGGGAAAATGCACCAAATCTTCTCCCAAAGCAATAAAAATGAGTAAAATGGATTCCAATGCTTAAGCACTGAGCATGAGAATTGAAATACACATTAATTACAGTCCATCCATCATACATTTATCAGAGATACATTCCTCCATTCGGAATAATAAGCATTACCATGGCATATATCAAAATGGAGTGGAAATGTTCATTGTTTGCTCATTAAAAGTCATTTTGACATACAAATATTGGGAATTTTCACTTGAAACTTTATGAGAATGAATAAAAGAGAATATTGAACTGATTACAATCATAAATGGAAAATGAAAGGCTCTCCCAATTCTAAATCATCAGCATTAGAATGGTTTACAACAAGATAGAGGGGAAATGACACTATTTCTTCATTGTTCAACATTCTTACATGAATTATTTTGGGTATTTAAACCTGAGAGTCTTATGAATGTGAAATATAGATAATATACATAATAACACAATATAATTGGCATTATAATCTTCCCTAAAGAGATCAATAGCTCACCCAAAGCGCAATCCCTCCATTGGCATGAATATGGTGTGAAAACTAGAAATAGTTGAGAGATAGTGTTGCAATAGAAGAATCCACACGATTTCCTGTAGATTACACCTACAAATAAGACTCCATTAAATCTCCATGAAATACTTGAGTGGCCTTTCCAAACACCAACTAGGATGGGAATCTTTCACCCTCGAAATTGGCTTAAGCAAGAAAACTAGTCATCCACTAGTTCTCACAATTCACAAATGACAATTTCACAAATGAGAAAAAGCTTCTCCTCATTAGTCTTCTAAGGTTCCAAATCCATCCATAAACCAAATCCAAGTCGAATTGGTGTGGCTTCTCATGTTATGCCATGTGGCCTCTCTCTTCACCTTCCCTCTTCTCCCAAATTTGAGTGGGAGCCTCTTGGCCTTCTCCAACTCCCAAATTCAACCTCTAAGATGCTCTATTCAGCCCTGACATGTCAGTATGTTAGTATGTCAGCCTTCAGATCTGACCTGTGTCATAACTGTCATAGAATCTCCATCATTGGTGTCATAGATGTCATAAATTTAGGGGGAATCTAGCCAAGTGTCAATGAAACTCCCATTTGGCTCTTCCTCTCCCATGTAAGTTACAATTCATCCCAAATTTGACCTATGAAGTATATGGAAAGGTATATTAACCTTATAATACATCCAAAAACATTAGGCTTCCCATATATTCGAATTTTCAAGAGAAAGATACCATTTAACACAAGAATTCTAGCTAGTGTGGGCCCCATAGTCTCCATGTGTTTTCATGCTCCATTGCCACTTCCATTTTGTCTTGTATTTATTTAATAAGCTACATTATTAAATATTTATCCCCTTCTAATTTCTAAACATCATTTATTATCCCCCTTATTCCAAATCTCAAAGCTTCCACCCCCAACCAAGGAAACTAGTGATTTCCTCCTTGGCAATTATGTGACTTTTAGCATCCATTTGACATCTTTCATGAATATGGAAAATGTGATTTGTCCATTGTGACCCAATGCAAAATTTGGGACATTACATCATATATGTTTTTAGAGACTTGTGCTATATGCAGAATTGGGGATTCTCTTTCTTTATACCTTGGGATTTGTCTGTTACTTATATTTGTTGGGGTTAAGGTAGGGTATTCCCTGGTTTTATTTTCAAATATTTTTGGAATGATGGAAACTGAGAAACATTGATGGACTAGTTTCTTCTGTATATCTTGAATGGTCCAAAAAACTCTTGCTTGGGTCTCGTAGTTTTCAACTTCCCAATCGTATAATTCTGCATCCAACTTATATCCCACTGAGTTTTGGTTGTCTAAGTGAAGCTCACCATAGATATTGGGTTCAGTGTAGTCTTCGTTATTTTGATTTGGTATAATTGTTGAATGTCAACTTCTTGATCAATGGGTTCTATCCAAGGTTCTCCTTGGGAAGGATGAATAGGGACTATGACTTTCTGCCCATTTCCTTTTAATTTTATCCTGTCTTTGTTTATAGATATTGATGCATTCATTTTTCTTCCCCATGGTCGACCTACCAAGGCTGGGAAGGAGCTGGATCCTTCTTTAGGGTCGATAATTTCAAAGTCGAATTTAGTCGATATTCCTTTTATTGTTGTATCGACATTTCTCCAAACCCCAATAGGTTCGATTAGTCCTTGGTCAGCTAACTTGAGGTATATGCCTGACTCATATAGTCAAGGTGTACCCAAATGTTCCCAAGTGTCATGAGTCATAATATTTACTCGTGAACCGAAGTCGAGTACAACTTGTCGAACATGGTATCCTTCGATTTCTAGATTGACAAGTGGGTTGGCATCGCTCTTGTATTTTTGGCTTATACTACATATGTTTTTGGTTTGTTTATCTGTATTATTGTTGTGCTTCATATTATACAATAAGTCAATGAATTGAGATACCAATTTATCATCCTATACTAAGCGTATTAATGCTTTAACTGTGTTTTGTTGACTGTCATCGACTTCTTCCTTCCTAGTAAATTCTTTAAACATATTCGTCGCGGCGTTATATAATTGTTTTTGTTTAGTCGGGTTAGGATAATCATTCTTTTATTTGATTTTACTTATACGTGGATTATCATTTCCGATTTTTGTCCCTTGTCGGGTTGCTATGTGCAGGTTCTTTGTATTTATTACATTATGTTTTTGAAGACATGACAAGACATTAACATTTTTCTTTTTATTAATATTGTTGAGCATGGTGGGACAATCTTCTAATGAGTGATCGCCCACACCACAACTAGTACAAAACTTTAGGTCATTTCTATCCTTGTATGGACAGTCTGCGTAGCGATGGCCTTCTTTGTAGCATGTAAAGCACTGGATGGGTCATTGTGGTCGATTGTCGCAATTTCTAGAAAATTGTCCTCGACCTCCATATCCTCCACGACGATTGTCAAACCGACGCTCATATCAACGGCCTTCATATCTTTGATTATTTGGCTCGTTTTGATCATTGCTTATCTGGGTGTTATCATTATTATGCACGACCGCATTCGTTTGGTAGACTGCTTGGTAATTTTGTCGATTCTTTAAATTTAGGTGGCAGTCGGTCATTGCATGAATTTTTACCTCACAGATTGCGCACCAAGATGCTTTTCCATTTTTCATGTTATATGGGCACTCTTTCGTTGTATGTTCTCCATGTTCCCGGAAAATGTCGCAGAAGAATTTCGTTTGAACAAACTAAATGTCCTGTCGACAGTTATCTTTGGTGTGTCCAATCGTGGAGCATTTTGTGTACCAGACATCCTGATTCTTGAGGTTCAGTTATTTCAAATATTTCTGCATGATTTCTAGCTGTTCTTCCAGTCTAGTATCAACGGGATATGTTGGGAAATATTCATCCATCTCTACTTGCAGAGCTTTGGTAAGTGTGTCTTCATATGTTTTAAATGACTCCAAGCTTATGTGCCGCCGAATTTTCTGTGATAGACCTGCAAGAAACCACTGAATTAATAATTGTTCATCAATTGCATAGTCTAGTTGGCTGAGGAGGTCTTTCCATCATTTGTCATATTCCCGAATAGACTCTGCTGGTTTCTGAGACGTTGTTTTCAGCTTTTTGGCTGCCAGATGTTTTTGCGTCTGGGGTTTTAAAGAAAGACAAGAATTGTGCTTTAATGTTTGCTTTGGATGCTTGGGGAGTTCTCTCAATATAGGTCATATACCAAGTTAGTGCTCTTTTCCGTAAAGCACCAGCGAACTATGCCATCTGTTGTTCTTCGACCGTAACTTGATTTGCTTCCCATACTGACTCATAAATGAACCAATGTCATCTAGGGTCTTCCTCACTCTCATAGAGAGGGATATGTGTTGATCCATGACCCATGTCAGTATCGTTGTTGCTATCTCCTTCAAGAGGTGGCGGTGGTGGGGGTAGTGGGATGCTTTATTTGTCTCGTTGTTTAGATTTGTTATCGATGGAACTTCCATTCCTGTTGGTCGTTTTGTTTGTCGTTTCTTCTCTAGAAAGCAGTCGGTTCGGGTCGACTTCTCCTGTCGATTTCCAACTGCACTGATTTGTCTGCAAGTCTGACTGTTCTGAATTTTGTAAAGCTGTGTTTTCCAGGGGGGTGCTCCTTCATGTGTTGGGTAGAGAAACTGGATACTTCGGTTGGAAGGGTACGCCTTAAGTGTTTCCCAATTTCCTTCCTCCCGACGACGGATTACTAGATGATTATCATCGTTTACCTCGTCGTCTAGTCGGCTACATAGACCGAACTCACCAGCTCTTAGTTGCAGGTCTTCTTCAACAATGGCCTGTATTCTGGTACTTGGATCCATTGGAGAGAGAGGTATTACCTCCTTGGGAATTTCTAGTTGGAGAGCTTCTCGCTGCTCTATCCATAAGTCTTCTTCCATGGGTGATGCCTTTTCATCTACGCCTTCTTCCTGTCGGTCATGATCCGACTCTGGCATATTTCTTTCTTGGTATATCATCCTAGTAGTCATCCCTCTCTTGAGCACTATAGCATGTTCTCTTCTTTCTTCCCTTATTTTCAGCCTCTTCTCTTTTTCTATTTTCTGTAAATCCAATGTACTTTTATGTGTCACTATTCATTCGATTTCCTTTTTAGGTTGACTTTTCATTGTTGGTGATGGTATTTTCTTTAGTCGACTAGAATCCTTTTTTCTTTACCCCGACACATGACCAGTTACGCCCCCATATCCTACCTGACGCTTTAGAAAGCTCGGATAGTTCTATTTATTTGCTTAGGAAGTACTCCCACTCCCTTTCGGCAATGAATTTTCCCCACCTCTTCTGTTTCTCCGCCCATTTAGAATTTGGTGGCGGTTCGCATAGTGATGGACGAGATTCTACGATATGGCCCACTCCCTTCTCTATTAGGAATTTGAACAAAAGGGTCGGTAAGGAGCAAAGAAAATGCTCAGTGAGGTCTGTATAAAACCTTTTCTCAATGCTTTCGATTGAAACTCTTTCTTCCATGGCTTGTTCCTCGCAGAATTCGTATGTGATCTTCTCAAACCACTTCGACAAATTTGTTTGTCCACCTCGAATTAGTTTCTCTAGTAGCTCTTGGTCCTTAGTTGCTTTCAGATTTTTCATCCAGAAGTTTTTTCAAATGCTGAGGTGGTGATTCTACAAACTTCTCATGTGTTTCAGTGAATAATTTCTCCTTCGCCTAAGCAATGGTCAATCTGTTTCTCCTTGCGTAGTTCTGCAAATAATTTGCTATCTTATGCTCCCACCAGTTCGTAATCTCCTATTCTGATATCATCTACTTATGGTCATTATGTCTGTATATGTACTACCGGCAATAGAACCAATGTTGTAATCTCACGGATCACAAAGGGTTACCAATAATACACATAGAAACATATAAACATAATAGAGACAAGAGACAAGAACAGATAAGGGAGTAACAAATTATATTATAACATGAGGGTCCATACATATACAAAAACTGAACCAAGTTCTCATCTAGCTCAAAATCCTAATATATATGATTACAAACAGTTACAAATAACTACCTGTCAGTTCGATCAACTGACATGACTTTATGCGATTGACCTAATCTCTAATTAGTCGGCTATTCGACTAGTCAGCTCACCGATTAGCTCCTCCAACAGTGGACAATCAAATTTCCATCAAGATATCTACTGATCTAGTTCAGAGGTAGAGAAAAAATCATACTGAGATCCATATGCACTACATCTGGGGCTTAGTGCATGACAGGGTGATTTCCTTGCAATATTGCCCATCCACCGAGCAAACTGCTAATATTTTCACCAAGACCTTCACAGAGAAGACCTTCACTTACCTGAGATATTTGCTTCGAGTGAGTGATGGATGGTGATTACTACTATTTGTTGTAGGTTTCATCCCCATTCCCATTCTTGAGAGAATGTTTTGTCCCATGTGGTTTTCCTTCTTTTCCTCGCTTCATATGGACAAATAAAATTTATGATTATGTAATTGAGGTGACTTGAGACTTTGTTGCCAAGGCCTCCTTCATTTTATGAGTTGTACCAAGATTTTGGTTAAGCGAGGCTATTAGAACAGTAATCCAACCCCTTAATACCTTATTCTAATTCCCTAGTCAATTTCATTGCATTT
Source organism: Pseudotsuga menziesii (assembly GCA_001517045.1). Classification (NCBI taxonomy): domain Eukaryota; kingdom Viridiplantae; phylum Streptophyta; class Pinopsida; order Pinales; family Pinaceae; genus Pseudotsuga; species Pseudotsuga menziesii. The sequence goes on along the minus strand of LPNX010746882.1, from coordinate 159,209 downwards.
TGTGCTTTATTACACTGTGGTTTAGACTTAGGGTGCTTAGTTGTGCAAATAACTAGTTAAATTGGGGCATTCACACACACATGAGTGCTCCAGCTCAGTCAAACCTCCACATGTGTTCCCTCATCATTGATGGTGTGCTCCCATTCATTGAATGTGGACATTTTGGTTGTCTAGGAGCGCTAGAGTTGGATTTTGTCCAATTTTGGACTGATTTGGTGCATTTAATGCCACCTAGAGCCTCTCACTCACCTAATTTTAGCACACCCACGCATGACAAGGAGTCAATATTTCCCCATGTCACATTATCCATGTCCAAAAATCAATTTGTGGCCATTTGGGATAATTTGGACCAAGTCTGGCCCACCTAGGGGGGATTGAGGCCAATTTTTCAAATTACACATGTACAGTCATTTTGGGCTTCCCAAGCCTCAAGAACCACTTTAGATGTAATATAAACCTATTAATAACATATTTTAATGTTAGACAGTCAAATAATAACCTGTTTCAGTTCACATTGCATGTGTAAATTTGTTCACTTATAGTGATTTTTTGTTGGTTTTGCTTCAAATTCGATTTGTGCATTTCTCTAAAGCTCCTAGATCTTGTTGTAAATCAAAATTATCACATGGTATCAAAGATAGGTTGGATTTTAGTGAGTTTCATATCAATACTGAGCATTTTTAGCTACATTTTTAGAGAAATTCCAGATAACATTATGTGATGTTTGTAGGACATTCAGCAATTTCATCACCATTAGCGCAGGCAGAAATTGAAGCAACCCACATATTGATAAGACCTTTCAATTTATTCGATTGGAATGCAGAGATGGTTGTTCAATTGAGATCCAAGGGTCTCTACAAAGTTACCATGGGCATAGAGGTGGATCCAAACTCTGTTGTAGAGAAATCCAAGTACTTCAATAGACTAGATGAAGCATATGGATTGTTATGCTTGAGTATCTCAAGAGATATTTTGTTCCACATAGATAGTTTAACAATCCCAGATGAAGTCTGGGTAAAGCTAGAGACACTCTTTGGGAAAACTGATGAACTGAGAGGACACCAGCTTGAGAACGAGCTCATCAGCCTGAGCTGAGCGCACTTTGACACTATCTAGGATTGCTTCACCAAGTTCAAGTCTCTTATGCTTCAGCTAAAGCAATGTGGGATTGAGAAGAAATAGGATCAGCTGATACTGTCCATCCTTTCGAAGTTGAGGCAATAATTCTTAGTCTTTGTCAGCACATTTCATTATGGCAAGTTAACACTTTGAAACTGCCAAATGGCAAGTCTAGCTAGCTTCATGGAGTACCTCACCTAGGAGCAAGACAAGCTAGTCCAAATGGGCACCATCAAGGCTAAGGATCAAGCTTTGGCCATGGGAGTTTCGATTGCCTCCAAGGGAAAGTAGAAGGCAAAGAATTTGAAGCTACTCGAGAAGATGAAATCAGAAAAACCCAAATCCAGTGATGGGGGTTTGAATCCTCCCAAGGAGAAGGACAAGAAAGGGAAAAAAAAACCAAATGCACCTATTGCCATAAGGGATGGCATCTAGAGAGCTCATGCATGAAGAAAAACATTGACCAGATGGTGCAGCTATTGGAGAAAAACAATATCCTTGTCCCAAATGACGCACGGAAGAAAGATGGCACCTCCAGTTCAGACAACAAGGAGAAATGTCATGCCTTGGTAGAAAGTACCTCTAATTCCTCATCCTTAATCATTGATTCAAGGGATTCTAGACACATGGTCACCACCAGAGAGCTCTTCTCCTCCATGCATTCGAATACTGGCCCAGCAGTTCGAATGGGGGATGACTTTGAAATCTAGACCAAGGGAATTGGTAGGATTGCTTTAGAGCATGGTTACTTCAGTTATGTGTTATATGTACCAGAATTGGCAGTGAATTTGCTGCCAGTATATCAAATGACCCATACAGGAGAAGCAAAGAGAGTGACATTCACTCTAGACTTGGTAGAGATTGTAGAAATCTCATCAAACCAAGCTGTAGAAGTTGGGTTTGCAGACCACCATGAGAGGATGTACAGGTTTTCGAATTTCCTCCCTACTTCCAATGACCAAGCTCTCCTCTCACATGCCAATGAGACTTACAATATATGGCATGATAGGTTTGGACACATGAACTACAAATACCTCCAAGCACTGCACAAAGATGAGATGGTGGAAGGACTTCCTCAAATCAAATCATCAAATGGAGCTTGCATTGGGTGTGTAGTTGGGAAGCATCTATAGCGAATCTATGAGGAGGGGATGGAAAGGAGAGCCACACAACCACTTGGGTTGGTAAATTCAGATCTGTTTGGTCCTTTGCCCACTCCATTCTATGGTGGATCAAGGTATGTACTCACATTTATTGATGACTACTCGAGATTCTGCAGGGTGTACTTCCTTAAATTAAAATTTGAAGTTTTTGAGCAATTGAATGTTTTGAAGGCAGGCATTAGTAGAGCATCAAAATGGGCATAAGATAAATATCCTTAGGACTGATAATGGGAACGAGTATATCAACAAATATATGCATCACTTTTGTGAGGAATGTGGCATCCAAATGAAACATTCAACTCCCTACACACCACAACAAAATGGTGTGGCGAAGAGGAAAAATGGATCTCACAAGGAGATGGCCACATGCATGATTGAGGCAAGGGATCTAAGTCCCAAGATATGGGATGAGGATATTAATTGTGTTACACATATACAGAATAGAGCATTCCACAAATCAGTAAAATGAAATATTCCCTATGAGGCATGGTTTGGCCATAAACCAAATGTCTCATATTTCATGATTTTTGGATCAAGAGCATGGGCTCGAATTGCTTTTGAAAAGAGGAAGGCCTTGCAGCCACAAAGAAATGAATGCATCATGGTTGGTTATGATAAGGATACAAAAGGTTAAAATTTTTTTGACACTTCCACACTCAAAACTTTCATTGAGAGGAGTGTGCAATTTGAAGAGGAACCAATACCAAATTTTGAGCTTGCACCGGGGGAATGCTCTTCTCCTCAACAATATGATGATGTGAGTGATGATTCATGCTCTGTATTTTCTGATAAATCTGATACTAATATGGCTATAGATGAAATTTCTGTAGATGACTCACCATCAAGGCCCAAGTGGGATGAAAAAATCATACAAGCTACAACGGAATTGGCTGGCAATTTCCAAGAGCCTAGGAAGACTACATCTCAATCTAATAATGCTTCCTTTGCAAGTGAAAGTGCTATTGATGAGAACTGTTATATGTTGATTGGATCTGATCCACAGTCATATCAGAAAGCTTATCATGACCCAATATGGAAAACAACAATGGAAGAAGAATTCCATTCTCTTCAAGAGAATGAGACATGGGAATTGGTTACCCTTCCTCCTAAGAGGAAGCTTGTTCAATACAAGTGGATATTTTGAACCAAACTTGCTGCTGATGGTTCTGATATGAAATAAAAAGACAAATTAGTTGCTAAGAGCTACTTTCAAGTCCATGGTGTGGAATACACCGATACCTTTGCACCAGTTGCGAAGATGGATTTCATAAGACTAGTTCTAGCAATTGCAGCTAGTAAGGGTTGGAAAGTGCACCATATGAATGTCAAGAGTGCATTCTTACATGGCGAGCTACAGGAGGAGATATACATGCAGCAACCTAAAGGCTTCCAATAGGATCCTTCACTTTTTTGTAGGTTTAAGAAATCACTCCATGGACTTAAGCAAGCCCCCGAGGCTTGGTATGCAAAAATGGATGCTTTCTTGCCCTTTATTGGTTTCATTAGATGCAAATCTGATCCAAATGTATATTTGCATCAACATGATGGTATTTTGCATGTTATTGTTCTCTATTTTGATGACCTCTTAATTACAGGGAGCTGCAACACTTCAATTGGTTCAATTAAGTCATCTCTACATAGTGAATTTGCCATGATCGATCTAGGATTGCTAAGGCAATTTTTGGGATTGGAAATTGAGAAATCTTAAAGGGGCACCATGCACAGTCAACCAAAGTATGCTTCAGACCTACTAAATAAGTTTAACATGGCTGATTGTAAGGAAGCCAAGTGCCCTTTCTTTTATGGCATCAAATTATATGAATTTGGCAATTCTCCATTGGTAGATTGTACACTCTACAAGCAGCTAGTTGGTAGCTTGCTCTATCTTACACATACAAGACCTTATTTATCTTATGCTGTAAGTGTTGTAGAAAGACATATGCACCAGCCACTTGATCTCCATTTGAAGGCAGCCAAAATAATTCTCCAGTATGTTCAGGGAACAAAGAATTTTTGGGTGCACCATTTAGCTAGTGCTTCACTTCAACTAGTTGGATTTTCTAATTCGGATTGGGCTGGAGATCCCACTGGAAAAAAATCAACTTCAGGTTTTTTCTATGATTTCTGAAGGTCCTATTTTCTGGTCAATTAAGAAACAACATACCATTTCTCTTTCTTCAGCAGAGGCCGAGTACAGGGCAACAATCAATGCAGCTACACAATGTGTTTGGTTGCAGGGAATTTGGTGTCACAATTGATTCTCCTACCAACATTTGAATGGAAAATAAAAGTGCCATAAAGATATATATTGATCCAATTTAGAGGTAGAGAACAAAGCATATTGATATCCATATGCACTACATCCGTGGCTTAGTGCATGACAGGGTGATTTCCTTATAGTATTGACCATCCACCGAGCAAACTGTCGACATTTTCACCAAAACCTTCACAGAGAAGACCTTCAATTACCTGAGATATTTTCTTGGAGTGAGTGATGGATTGTGATTGCTGCTATTTTTTGCAGGTTTCATCCCCATGTCCATTCTTGAACGAAGGTTTTGTCCCATGTGGTTTTTCTTCTTTTCCTCGCTTCATATGGACAAACAAAATTTCTAATTATGTAATTGAGGTGACTTGAGCCTTTGTTGCCAAGGCCTCCTTTTTTTATGAGTTGTACTAAGTTTTTTGTTAAGGGAGGGTGTTAGAATAGTAATCCAACCCCTTACTACCTTAGTCTAAGTCACTAGTCAATTTTATTGCATTTTGTGCTTTATTACACTACGGTTTGAACTTAGGGTGCTTAGTTGGGAAAATAACCAGTTAAACTGGGGCATTCACACCCACATGAGTGCTCCATATTAGTAAAACCTCCACATGTGTGCCCTCATCATTTATGGTTTGCTCCCATTCATTGAATGTGGACAATTTGGTTGACTAGGAGCGCTAGAGGTGGACTTTGTCTAATTTTGGACTGATTTGGTGCATTTAATGCCACCTAGAGCCTCTCACTCACCTAATTTTTACACACACACATGAAAAGAAGTCATTATTGATCCATGTCACTTCAGCCACATCCACACAACAATTTGTGTCCATTTGGGCTGATTTGGAGCAAGTTTGGCCCGCCTAGGGGGGATTGAGGCCAGTTTGGCCAATTTCACATGTACAGTCATTTTGGGCTTCCCAAGCCTCATGAACCACTTCAGATGTAATATAAACATGTTACTAACATATTTTCATGTTAAACAATCAAATCATAACATGTTTCAGTTCACATTGCATGTGTAAATTTGTTATCCTTTAATGGTTGTTTGTTGGTTTTGCATCAAATTCAATTTGTGAGTTTCTATAAGGCTCCTAGATCTTGATGTAGATCGAAATTATCACTTGGTATCAGATCCAAGTTGGATTTTAGTGAGTTTCATATCAATCCTGAGCATTTTGGGCAGCATTTTTTTTAGAGAAATTCTAGATAAAATTGAGAGGTTTTTGTAGGACATTCGACAATTTCATCACCATTAGCACAAGCATAAACGGAAGCAACCAACATATTGATAACACCTTTCAATTTATTCAATTGGAAGGCAGATATGGTTATTCAATTGAGATCTAAGGGTCTCTACAGCATTACCATGGGCACAGAGGTGGAGCCAAACTCTATTGTAGAGAAAGCCAAGTACTTCAATAGACTGGATGAAGCATATGGATTGTTATGCCTGAGTATCTAAAGGGAGATCTTGTTCCACATAGATAGTTTAACAACCCCAAATGAAGTATGGGTAAAACTAGAGACACTCTTTGGGAAAACTGATGAACTGAGAGGACACTAGCTTGAGAACGAGCTCATCAACTTGAGCCCAACGCACTTTGACACTATCCAGGATTTCTTCACCAAGTTCACGTCTCTTGTGCTTCAGCTAAAGCAATGTGGGATTGCAAGGAAACAGGACCAGTTGATACTATCCATCCTTTCGAAGTTGGGGCCAGAATTCTCATTCTTTGTCAGCACATTTCATTCTAGCAAGTTAACACTTCGAAACTGGCAAATGCCAAGTCTAGATAGCTTCGTGGAGTCCCTTACCCAGGAGAAAGACAAGCTAGTCCAAATGGGTACCATTAAGGCTGAGGATCAAGCTTTGGCCATGGGAGTTTCGACTGCCTCCAAGAGAAAGCAAAAGGCAAAGAATTCGAAGCTACGAGAGAAGAGGAAATTAGAAAAACCCAAATCCAGTGATGGGAGTTCGAATCCTCCCAAGGAGAAGGACAAGAAAGGGAAAGAGAAAATGAAATGCACCTATTTACAAAAGGGATGGAATCCATAGAGCTCATGCATGAAGAAAACCATTGACCAGATGGCGCAGCTGCTGGAGAAAAACACATCCCTGTCCTAGATGGCACGAGGAAGAAAGATGCCACCTCCAGTTTAGACAACAAGGATAAATGTCATGCCTTGGTAGCAGGTACCTCTAATTACTCATCCTTCATCATTGATTCAAGGGCTTCTAGACACATGGTCCCCACCAGAGATCTCTTCTCCTCCATGCATTCGAATACTGTCCCAATAGTTCGAATGGGGGATGACTTTGAAATCCAGACCAAGGAAATTGGTAGGATTGATTTAGAGCATGGTTACTTCAGTGATGTGTTAAATGTACCATACTTGGCAGCAAATTTGATGTCAGTCTATCAAATGACCCTTACAAGAGAAGCAAAGAGAGTGACATTCACTCCAGACTTGGTAGAGATTGCAGAAATCTCATCAAACCAAGTTGTATCTGTTAGGCATGCATACCACCATGAGAGGATGTGCAAGTTTTGAATTTACTCCCTACTTCCAATGACCAAGCTCTCCTCTCACATGCCAATGAGACTTCCAAGCTATGGCATGCGAGGTTTGGACACATGAATTACAAATACCTCCAAGCACCGCATATAGATGAGATGGTGGAAGGACTTCCTCAAATCAAATCATCAAATGGAGCTTGCATTGGGTGTGTAGTTGGGAAGCATCCAGAGCGAAGCTATGATAAGGGGATGGCAAGGAGAGCCACACAACCACTTGGGTTGTTACATTCATATCTGATTGGTGCTCTTCCCACTGTATCCTATGGTGGATCAAGTTATGTACTCACATTTATTAATGACTACTCGAGATTCAGTTGGGTGTACTTCCTTAAATTATGTAGGCAAGGGGTTTTGGGATAAGTTGGTTGCGCAACATCACAGATGCTGCACAAGTTCAAAGACACCGTGCAAGTGGAAGATGGCACGCAAGGTGGAAATAGAATATTTTACGTAATTTTTTGTCACCTTTTGTAGTTTTTGACCATATTTTGTGGATATTGGTAATTATTTTGTAGAATCAGTTAAGACTTAGTTAGGAAGTTGTCTAAGTGGACCTTGAATGTAAAGGCACAAGCCTATAAGTAGATGTTGAATTGCAAGTGTTAAAGGATCATCATCTTTTTTAGGAATACCTTTGGACACTCTGAACTGAGATCCGTTGATCTACGAATTGTTTTGGAGAATCCGTGATTTTGCACAGAAGTAATATGACAAGACAGAAGTTGACCTGAATCATTGTGTTCTTTTCCATTTTTTTGTTTTATTGACTTTCACAATGTAAATATGAATACAATATGTATCTGCGACATGGATCTGTAGATGATGCGATGTTTCCTTGTGTTAAATGATGTTATTATGTTCGATCTATTTGCTCATCAATATGGTTACTGCAGTTATGATTAAATGATGTGATCTGTTGAGGGATGAGAATGAATGGTTATGTGAATGCATAAGTTGAACGATATGTTAATATTGCGCTAAGTTGATAAGTCGATGCACATTCTCCTCTCCTATTGGGCAGAAACTTGGTTCTGTAAGCTCTTCCTTGAACATCTCGGGTGAGACTTCATCCGCTCTGCTGGTGTCGTCGGACAGGGTAAAACCTGTTTGGGCTGGTGCTTAGGGAGATCGCAGTGGTTTGGGTGTTGACAGAGTAGGAACCCTTGTCGACTGGTTTTGTTGGCTGGGTTTGTGTCAACAAATGGTTCCATTGCCGAGAGCTTGTTGCGACTAAGGAGAGGATATGTGGCATCCGACAAGGCTAGAAATTCAAGATTGGTTCGACCAGAATCTACAAGAATTTGTTGAGACAGAAAACTAGAACCCTTGATTGACGACAGATAATTGGCTGGCACAGTACATACATGACGGACGAGATGAGTACTTTTTCTCTGAAGTTCCCATCATATTGTATGAGTGGTTGGCACGATTTACCTATCACAAGACAAATTTTAAAGGAGGCGAGCCAACGTCCTGGACCCCAAAGTTGATCCAGGAGTTGCAAGAAACCAATAACAAGGCATCGCGGGCTATTGAAGTCTAGATGGATAGTATCTTGCAAGGCTATATCACCGAGTTCGCGTTGATACCACTAAGTCCTACAAGGAAGCATAAAGGGAGTTCTTCAATGGAGCATGAGGTATTTTCCTATTGTCTTAGAAGATGCTTGTCTGTGAAAAAGGAATATTGAAGATGCACCTCGAGCAGTAGAACTCTAGTGTGCGGAGGCTGTGGATACTGCAGAGAAAGGGAGGAGATGAGTGGAAGAATAAGGGGTAGATGGGTGCAAGTTTCTCCGAGACTGTCAGGGAAGCCGAGGAAGAAAGTGGTCTTACGAGGGGAGGAGCAAGGTTTCGACAAGAGAAGAGGCAGAGGACAGGGGAAGGTCCTGCTGCGATCGAAACGTAATATTGCAAAGGAATACCACATGGGATGAAGCGAACCTACAACGATGAATAGGACAAATAGGATACACCTAGGATAGCAATAAAACCCCCCAACAACAATGTGTCCACACCTCCGCGCACTACACTGCATTCAGGAAGAAACACAAGTTCCACATCGACTTGTTCGACGTGCCATCAACATTCTAGTAGTGGTCATTATCTATGGGAAGAAGTCCCAGGATGGAGGGCGACGAAGTGAAGTTACCTTTGTTCCATGGGAACAGGACTAAGGATCCAGAACAATACTAGTTCCTATGTGAGGCACTATGGACTGTCAGACAAACTATAGATGATGATGTTAAGGAGGGCCAATTGGTGACAACCCTTTGAGGTCGCGCACTGGATTGGTATATGAAATTCGTACAAGTTCCTACGGGGACTCTAACGAAGACATTGGCCAAAGTCAGGAGAGGAATTATTGAAGAATTCAAAAAACCAAAATATGAATCGTAGTACATTATAAAATTGAAGGAAATAAAGCAATATCCCAATGAGATTGTTTGGTATTTTGATCAAAGATTTAGGATACTAATGGCAAGAGTCAATTTTGAGATGAGTGACATTCAACATTAGGAATGGTTTATTGCATCATTGCTAACTAATATCAGAATACCACTGATGCAGTATAATATCGCGACATAGAGCGAGGATATGGAGATCGACATGAAGTTGGAAGCTTCACCCTTGGAGAAAATGCAGTCGGTATGAGCCAAATTCAAACGCAATTGGCGAACTTAACAATCTAGTTGCAATATATTAAGAAGGGAAAAGAACAATGTGAGGATCTATGGTGCACTTGATGTCGCACAGAGGGACATACCAAGGATACTTGCCTAGACTTTCGAAACTACCTGTTATCAGGAGCCCCGAACCCATTGAGTTGTGGTAGTGTACCATAGTGCTGCATTTTTCAAGCATATGTGAACCAACACGAGGAATGCAGATATATGCAGAAGATGGTAACGAAACCGATGAACCTATACTGCACATTTTGTCGATCTGTTGGCTATGAAGATAAATATTGTCATGCATATGACCTATTCCAGGAGAGGACATATGACTCATACTATGTAAAGGGAGAATATCATCAGGCGATACCGCAACCGCAGCTGTAGGTGGTGCAACCACCACCTCAACCGCAGTATGTACCACCACCACAGATGCAGTCTATACTGCAACAACCACCACAACAGTTCATGCCACAACCACAGTTTAACCAAATGCAGATGGCTCCACAGCCACCGTAGTATGTTCAGTCAGCACAGTATGTTCTGTAACAGTCGAATCCCCCGCAACAACAATTAAATCACTCGCAGTATCAATAGCAAGAAGTATTTCATGAAGGATTCAGAGGAGGGTGCAGAGGCTTTGGTCGAGGAGGAGGACAATATCACAGACCAGTCTAATGCTATAATTGTGGTGTATTGGGCATTACCAGAGATATTTCCCACAGCTATAGTGTTTGTGTATATATTGTACCATGATTAATCACACTGTTGAAAACTGTCCACATCTAATTGCGAGGTGGCAGGCAGGAAATGTTCCATAGTTGCAGAACTAGAATCAGTTGTAGAACCAAAATCAAGTATCGAATTAGAAATAGAACCAAATTCCAATTCAGAACCAGAATACAAATCAGAGCGTGAATCAACCTGGGAATCCACCATTGAACCAGAGCCAGGGACCGACTGTCGCAACAATATCATCGGACTCGAGGACGCAGGACGTCGATGATGCAATTATCACTCATGGAGGTGCGACAACTGGAGAAGATATTCCACATTAACAAATTTAACTAGATGGGAAGAAGAAGGCATAGTTTGACATCAATGTTGAGAAAGACACAATTTTTGAAGCACTTGATGTGATCAGAAGGCATCCTGGTAAGTTACCTGTCTATGAAATGCCAACTGCTTTTGATTCAACTTTAGAGGCAGGACCATCGCAACCACATGATACTTTGCACAATTTCCTTGATATTTGCTTATCGCTAGCAAGAGATCCTGATTCTCTTGCCGAGATTGAAAACTTGTTGCAACGACCGACCAAGGGGTGGAAGGATCCCGCGGTAAATTCTTTGCATAAGAAAAAGATCGAAAAATAAATGCACATGAACATTCAGATTGGGGACTATTTTGTCGATTCAGTCATTCTGGATCTAGGCTTAGATGTTAATATTTTGACAAGACAAACATGGAAGAAGATGGGGAGCCCAACATTGAGTTTCTCTCTCGTGTAGCTGCAACTAGCCAACCAGGCCATAGTAACACCGATTGGGTGAGTTCCACACCTTGCTATGGAGGTGGAAGGTATGAAGACCTATGCTGATTTCGATGTGATTGAAGTTGTTGATGGTGGAGGATCCTATCCCACATTGCTGGGGATTGGATGGGCCAATGACAGTATGGTGATGATCAACTTTAAGAAGCACATAATGACCTTTGTGAATCAAGACATTAGAGTCATTACCCTGATGGATCCAAACAAGGGGCGAAGGTATATTGATCCAGTGAAAGATGAATCTATTAGAGGATTGGATCATGCATATAATATTTCAAAAGATTATGTACATCTAACTATTTACTGGGAACTCGGTTGGCGGAGCACTAGCTTTGCATCTTTTGACTCTGACGATGCTTTAGAGAACTGGTAGAACCGCTTGCATGAAGTATCTCTACGAAAGTGCGGCTTGATTACGCAGTCACACTGTTGAGTCGCGACCGAGAACATTGAGTTGCCAATTTATGAAGGAATGACTGAGTTATCTAAGTTTCTTGTTGAATTCGACGACAAGGTTTCAGAACCACAACGGTTGTTGGAATTGGAGGAAGCACTGAAGGCTACCCCAACATGCTGGTGGGAAACCCATAAGAAGTCAATCACTAGATGGTCGCAATGTCAGAGACATATGATAGTTCACTTTGGATATGCAAAAGTGTACCATACTGGAAGGTACAATGGGTGTAATAGTCCTGATGATCATCTGATTGAGTGTCATACCTTGTGGGCATCGCTACCAAAGGATGACTGGGTCCATGCCTTTGTACACACATTAGATGAAATGCCACGATCTTGGTATGTATCTGTCGAGTTGCTCAAAGAGATCACAACCTGGGAGGAGCTGATGGTTTGCTTCACTCACACCTTCAGTTTCGTGGATGCCAATCCAGATGTTCATGATGCACTACAGCTTATCCGCAATGTTGCTCTGAAGGTAGTGTCGGTCACGTATCCAGTGGATCCGCATGCGCATTGTCACATGCAGTCGACGATGGAATGTTATAATGTGGCAGGAGAGCTAGATGATGATGATTTGCAAAATATCAATATTCTAGAAATATAAGGGAGTCAAGATGTTGTAGCACTGGATGTGCCGAAGGATCTAATGAATTAGCCATTGACGATAAGAAAGGCCAACATTGGAATAGAAGAGAACCCAAAATTTGCAAGTGTTGGGGACTACTGGGATGAATAAATGCTAAAAAAGATTACAGAATTTTTGCAGGAATTCCAAGATTTGTTCCCTATGAAGTTTTATGAGATGAAGGGGATACCGGGATATTTACGAGAGATGAAGATCTCGTTGAATCCAGATGTGAAACTAGTAAGACAGAGGTCGTATCATCTGAATCCACAATACAAGGAGAGGGTAAACGCTAAACTTGATAGGATGTTGGATCCTAGAATAATTAAGCCGGTTAAAGAATTGAAATGGATCAGTCCGATGGTAGTCCAGGACAAAAAGACAGGTGAGGTTCGGATCTGTGTTGACCTAATAAAATTGAATGATGTGTGTATGAATGATCAATTTTCGACACCATTCACTGATGAAGTTCTAGAAGGAGTAGGCAGTTAGAAGATATATTCATTCACGGATTGGTTTTCTGGCTATCACTAGATAAGGGTCGCAAAAGAAGATTGACATAAAACAACATTTGTTACTGAATGGGGCTATTTTCAGTAAACTGTGATGCCTTTTGGGTTAAAGATGCGCCTGCGATATTTTCTCGGGTTGTTGTCGTTGCATTCAAATATTTTATTCAGAAGTTCCTACAAGTATATATGGATGACTGGATAGTTTATGGTTTGATCAAGGATCATCTAGCAAACCTGCGATTGATGTTGGAGAGACGTCGACAGCATCAGATCGCGCTAAATTCAAAGAAGTGTATTTTCTGCACACCTTTTGGGATGTTTTTGGGTCACATCATTTGTAGGCAAGGATTGTTGGTTGACCCTGTGAATATTGCACTGATTTTGAGCTTACCACCGCCTACTAATGTAAAGATGCTTACAATGAATTTGGGGCACACACGGTATTATCGCAAGTTCATATGAGGTTATGCTACGATCACAGCTCCCATGGAGAAGTTGTTGAAGAAATATGCAACATTTGTATGGAGTCAAGAGTGTTAAGGAAGTTTCGGCACACTAAAAGCCAAGATGGCTTCCGCACCAATACTGGTTTTTTCTGGATTGGAACAAGGAGTTCCATGTCCATGTGGATGCATCATCTGTTGCGTTGGGAGTGGTAATCGCGCAACTAGGAGAAGGCGATCTAGATCACCCGCTTTCTTTTGTTAGTCAGAATATGTCATCTGTATAGAAAACCTATACGACCACAGAAAGGGAAGGTACAACGATGGTGTATGCACTACAAAAGTTTAGGTATTACCTATTGGGCGGTCATTTCAAGATGTTTACATACCATTATGCTTTGAAATACCTATTCAATAAGCTTGTGTTGGGGGGGAAGATATGCCATTGGCTACTTCTCTTTCAGGAGTTTGATTTTGAGATAATTGTGATGCTGAGTCGCTTGAATGTTGGCCCTAATCATTTATCCCGAATTGAGACAGGCGAAGAGCCAACAAACATCGAAGGCAGATTGTCAAATGTGCAGTTGTTCAGAATCAACATGGTTGATGATTACTATGATCAAATGATTCAGTTTTTGGCAACGGGAACTGCACCAGAGGACCTTACTATAAGTCAAAAGAAGTATTTGGTGGTTAAGGCCTCGGATTTCCAGTTGATCACTGGAAAACTATATAAAATAGGACCAGATGATATTTTGCGGCAATGTTTCCTATTGCATGAACAAAGGAAGATTTTGGCAAAGGCCCATGCAGGAGTTGCTGGTGGACATTATGGAGGACGAGCTACTACGAGGAAGGTGCTTCACGCAGGGCTTTGGTGGCCCACTCTGCATAATGATGTGCAATGGATTATGCGCGGAGTTATGATGTCTGTCAATGAACTGAAAAACCATTGAGGAGGGATGAGATGCCGCTAATACCTCAGGTGACATTGCAACCATTTGATAAATGGGTCATGGAATTTGTGGGACCAATCAAACCACCTAGGAAATGAACTGGTGCACAATATATCATTACAGCGACAAATTATTTAACAAGATGGGTGGAGGCCACACCGGTCGTGGATTGCAATGCTGCAACAACAGCGAGGTTCTTATTTGACAACATTGTGACACGGTTTGGATGCCAAAGGATATTGATGAGTGACCAAGGGAGTCACTTAATCAATCGCACAGTAAGCACACCGACAGAGGAGCTACAAATACAACATAAGAAAAGTACTATGTATCATCCACAAGCAAACAGAACTGTGGAAGCATTCAACAAAGTATTGGAGCATGCACTTACAAAGGTATGTAATGCAAACTGCGATGACTGGGAATTGAAGATTCCAGTAATCCTATGGGCATATCACACCACTTGCAAGAGATTGATGCGACAAACACGATTCAAGTTGGTGTATGGGCAAGAGGCAACCATGACTATGGAGTACATTGTTCTGAGTTTGTGCATAGCAGCAACGATAGGAATGTACGATGAAGTAGCGTTAGAAGAACACTTGGTGCAAATAGTCCAGCTTGAGGAGGATTGCTTGATCCCAGGTTCCACCAGCGTGTTGAGAAGGATCGATAGAAGGCTTGGCATGGTCGACACATAAAGAACAAACAGTTTTAGCAAGGAGACTTGGTGCTGTTGTATGACAGCAAGTTCATGAAGCATCCAGGTAAGTTATAGATGCATTGGTTAGGTCCATAAATTGTTAATTCCATTACTTTAGGTGGTGCAGTTCAACTGCAGGAGTTGATGGAGTGATGTTGCCAAAGCTAGTAAATGGTAGTAGGCTGAAGCCCCATAGGACGGGCCTAGAACCACACTATGCTTGAGGCAATGCACAATGAAAAAAAAAGTAGCTAGGATGATGGATGGAAGGATGGCACACCAAGGGGAAGTGGATGCGCAAGAGTAGGAGTCAGTAGAGTGGTTAGGAGGTCATGCTACGACAGCCGCAGGCCTGCACATAAAGTCAAATCAGTAATACATGACGACATTTAAAATCAGTTAACCGACAACTCTTGTTGAAGAGACATGCATTTATGGTCGATTCGACCGTTGGATTGACAGGATCACCGACGGATTCAGGTAGTGAATGCATGATTTGGTCATGATGAGGTAAATCAGATTGCATTGATTTGGTAATGATGAGTATGGATCAAATTTATGCTATAAGAAGGGGCTCGACGCGGTCAGAAGATGCCATTATGTAGAGTTTGAGCTAAGTTGCAGAGTTGTAGAGTGAGTTGCCAAGTGCATTTGACTGAATTGAGTGAACTGATAAGTACAGAGAGGGTGCGCAACTGTTAAGTTTTGCGGGGCATTGGTGTGACATGCAGAGTGACCCAGTCATAGTAGAGATCTTGAGTGAATAGGATTCATGAATAAGGCTGGTAACCATAGTGGAAGAAATTTCCAGTATGCCGATAGGATCATCATCGATGCCGAAGAAGAAGTAGAAGGGTCAGAATCCTAGCTTGTCGACGCCACATAATAGGAAGACCATAAGATCTACGAGTGCACCAGAGGAAACTGCATAGACGGGGCCATCAAGCTCAGGAGTTGTAGATTCAATGGCTCGAACAAGGGTGTTTGTCAAGGACATCCCTCGATATATACCTCCGAATCGGCCCGGTGTGCAGCCTTGGAGGCTCACCAAGAATCAAAAGTACCAATCGAAGATGCCGAAACTACCACAAGGGATGGTATGCACTACAAATATCGTGCCTGCGCTGATGCAGATGAGGTATGAGGACCATGACTTGCTTGCATGGGAAGCTGTTGCAAAGGATCTGTATGTGTCGATGGTAGAAGTAGAAGGCGTCCCAATAGAACGTATTCCGCAAGATTGGGCGAGCGGGCTAAATAAGGCGGGATTACTAGGGTTGACCATCAGGAGAGTGACCATTTACCTATAGTTGGTTGTTGATCTTAATCACACTTGTGGCTTGGATGGAGCTAGTCGATTATTAAGGTATGGATGTAGAAGCGGTGAAAGTGTGCAAAGGTGCACGTTATAAAAATATCTGGTGGGTTAAGGAACCTACAAGACTGGAGGATTGTACGATCCAATTTTGGGTCTATTGGGAAGTGCTGCAAGCGACAGCTAGGAAAGTTCTTCGGTTATCTAAGGAAGCTGCAGTGAAGTATCAAAGGATTGCACGGTTCACAATTGGACCACATGCCATTCATGTACAAGCATGGCATGACCCAGACAAGGAATGGTTGCCAACACCTTACAAATTGTCTAACGCAGAGTTGGAGGTGATGGTTAACGATTGGCGTGTGGAATGGCGAGAACCAGTCAGTTTGGAAGAAGTATCGATGGGACCCCCAGTGAATGCACCTATTGATTTAGTACACAAGGATGACCAGCAAAGTGATCAGGATTCAGAACAAGAATTGTCAAAGACACCTATGGACCCCGAAGCAGAATGCATGTTCAACGAATTAAGAACAAAGAGGCGCATGGAGAAGGTTCGAGTAGTAACACCATGCAAGGGATGGAGGCACAGTTGAATCGGCTCTTTAAGACCGTTAAAAATGCCATCGACACAGCAACAAAAGAAATGAAGAAATTGACACAAGATGGATTTGCATAGGTAAGAGCCAAACTTGATTCTTTGTATGATTTTGTTTCAAAGAGAGCACCAGAAGGTGTGACTGTGCAAAACTTCACGTCAATCAACATTGAGCCGCAGGTCAAGAATGTTTAAAATCCCCGTACTGTGATTGATGCTGGAAGAGAGGACTCGAATACCTTGTTACAGTAGTTGCAGGACATATCACTGGATATCAACATGCTGTCCACACAGATGTTGGTACACATGCAAAGAGTCGCCAACCAGGAGTTGGCCGATAGAGAAAAATAAATTGGTGATCGTTCCTTGCAGTCACAAGAGAAAGAAGCCGAGGCCAAAAAAGAAGTTGAGGAATTGTAGCAAGAAAAGGAAAAGTTGATAGAAGAGAAAGCGCACGAAATCAAAGCACTGAATAAAGCGCAAGAGGAGTTGAAGGTGAAGAGCGTTGCGAAGATTACAGAACTAAAAAAGGAGCAAGACCGCCTTGTAGTTGAGAAGGCTCAACTTTGGGATCACAATGTTCGGATGGAAGAGGCAGTTACAGATGCTTGTCAGTACGTATTGGAGAGCACCGTGGAGCTGGATGCGAGGGCAAGAGCAAAACGAATTGGGGCTGTTATTACACGATTGGATCGTGAGAATAACATTTTGGAGGCCTTGGTACACCCAGCCACACCACTAGAAAAAATAGCAACGCGAAAGAGTGCCATAGAATATTTGGAAACAGAGCTCAACGAACTCGAGAAAGAGGCAAAGAAAGTGATAGATGCGACTATGCAATTTTGGGTAAGCGTAATGCAGGATGAACAACTAGCGCAACTGACCACGTAGTTGCAGGAAGTAGAAGGGAATCTAGTGACATTGAAGACATCGTTGAGATCAATGCCACTAATCGTTTAGATCACCAAATCAATGGATCTAAAGGAGCTACAACAATAGGTAGTGAAGGAGAAAGAAAGGCAACAACGACGCACCACATAGCTCGATGATTTTCAGGAGATTAGAGCGCAACTTTCTATTAAAGCAATTTCTGCACTGCAGGAAACACAAGAAGGTAAAAAGGAGATTGCTGAAAAGATGTTTGAGCATCGAGTTACACATGATCTGACGATGAGCCAGGAGATTGCTGAAAGAGTCAAAGAACAGGTCAAGGCGATTACTCAGCAGTATAAATATTTCAAGCTCAAGATTACTGAGTACACCATGTCCAGATAGCGTGGCTTGAGGGCGAGCCACAAGATTGTGTTGGGGGCCTGTTGGCAAGGGGTTTTGGGATAAGTTGGTTGCGCAACATCACGGATGCTGCACAAGATCAAAGACACCACACAAGTGGAAGATGGCGTGCAAGGCAGATATATAATATTTAATTAAATTTTGTTTCACCTTATGTATTTTTTGACCATATTTTGTGGATATTGGTCATTATTTTGTAGAATTAGTTAAGAATTAGTTAGGAAGTTGTCTAACTGGACCTTGAATGTAAAGGCGCAAGCCTATAGGTAGATGTTGAATTGCAAGTGTTAAAGGATCATCATATTTTTGAGGAATACCTTTGGACCATCTGAACTGAGATCTGTTGATCTATGAAATGTTTTGGAAAATCTGTGATTTTGCATGGAAGTAATATGACAAGACGGAAGTTGACCTGAATCATTGTGTTCTTTTCATTTTTCTGTTTTACTATCTTTCACAATGTAAATATGAATACAATGTGTATCTGCGACATGGATCTATAGATGATGCGATGTTTCCTTGTGTTAAATGATGTTATTGCATTGGATCTGTTTGCGCATCAATATGGTTATTGTAGTTATGATTGAATGATGTGATCTGTTGAGGAATGAGAATGAATGGTTACGTGAATGCATAAGTTGATTGATATGTTAATATTGCGATAAGATGATATGTCGATGCACATTGTCCTCTCCTATTCAATAGAAACTTGGTTTCGTCAGCTCTACCTTGAACATCTCAGGTGAGACTTCATCCGCTCTGTGGGTGTTGCCGGACGGGGTAAGACCCAACTGGGTCGGTGCTCAGGGAGATCGCATTGGTTTGGGTGTCGACAGAGTGGAAACCCCTATCGACTGGTTTTGTTGGCTGGGTTTGTGTCAACAAATTAAAATCTGAAGTTTTTGAGCAATTGAATAGTTGGAAGGAGCATGCCAACAAAAATTTGCAGCACCTTTGTGAGGAATGTGGCATCCAAATGCAACATTCAACTCCCTAAATGTTAGATTTTTATCATTTAAGCAATATGATCTTAGGATCTTATCTGAGAGAATAACATGCACAATAATCAAACATAAGAGACAAGAGATACAAAGAGTTTTCCTTGGGGAAATCATAAAGGAGAAAACTCTGCAACTTCCTCCAACAGTTGATCTCTCTCACTTGTTCCAGCACTTCCTCTCTCACTCATGCGCCCCAGTCGAGTGAGTGAATGTGTGTGTAGAAATGAGGAGAGCCTCACTTCTATTTATATTCTTCCATTCACTTTATTTCCACTGCAACAAGTCGACCTCACTTAACAATTAGTTACCTGGGCCGACTTCTTTAGGAGAGTCTAATAACCCTACTTCCCCACAACTGTGGGGACTTTACCCCCCTGATCAACAAGGAGGGTTAACCTCAGGTCAATTGTGGGGACTATTGCCCCGACTTACAACAAAGGGTTAACCTCATTGACTTTACATGACTTCATTACATTAATGACTCTCCTAATAGGAACATCGAGGTACAATGAAATACAAATGATTCTCCCGATAGGAACATTGGGGTACAATATAATTGAATACATTCCGAAGTTACAAATACATCAACACTAAACACCACAACAAAATGGTGTGGCAGAGAGGAAAAATAGATCTGTCAAGGAGATGGCCACATGCATGATTGAGGCAAGGGATCTGAGTCCCAAGCTATGGGATGAGGCTATTAATCATGCTGCACATATAAAGAATAGAGCATTCCACAAATCAGTCAAAGGAAAGACTCCTTACGAGGCATGGTTTGGCCATAAACCAAACATCTCAAATTTCAGGATTTTTGGATAAAGAGCATGGGCTCGAATTCCTTCTGAAATCAGGAAGGCCTTACACCCACAAAGCAAGGAATGCATCATGGTTGGTTATGGTGAGGATACAAAAGGTTAAAAACTTTTTTACATTCCACACTCAAGAGTTTCATTGAGAGGAGTGTGCAATTTGAAGAGGAACCAATACCATATTTTGAGCTTGCACCGGGGGAATGCTCTTCTCCTCAAAAATTTGATGATGTAAGTGATGATTCATGTTCTGTATTTTCTGATATTTCTGAGAATATAATGTCTGTAGATGAGTCACCATCAAGGCCCAAGTGGGCTGAAAAATTCATATAAGCTGCAGGGGAATTGGCTGGCAATCCCCAAAGGCCTAGGAAGACTAGATCTCAATCTAACAATGCTTCCTTTGCAAGTGAAAGTGCTCTTTCTGGGCACTGTTATATGCTGATTGTATCTGATCCACATTCATATCAGCAATATTTTCATGACCCAAGATGGAAAACAACAATGGAAGAAGAATTCCATTCTCTTCAAGAGAATGAGACATGGGAATTGGTTCCCCTTACTCCCAAGAGGAAGATTGTTCAATGCAAGTGGATATTTCTAACCAAAATTGATGCTGATGTTTCTGATATGAAATACAAAGCCATATTAGTTGCTAAGGGCTACTCTCAATTCCATGGTGTGGACTACACCGATACCTTTGCACCGGTTGCAAAGATGGATTCCATAAGAGTTGAAAAGTGCACTATATGGATGTGAAGAGTGCATTATTACATGGTGAGCCACATAAGGATATCTATATGAAGAAACATAAATGTTTCTAAGAGGATCCTTCACTTGTTTTTAGGTTGAATAAATCACTCTATGGACTCAAGCAAGCCCCCAGGGCTTGGTATGCAAAAATGGATGCTTTCTTGCTCTCTATTTGTTTCATTAGATGCAAATTTGATCCAAATGTATACTTGCAGCAACATGATGGTATTTTGCAGGTTATTGTTCTCTATTTTGATGACCTCTGAATTACAGGGAGCTGCAACACTTCAATTGGTTCAAGTAAGTCATCTCTACATAGTGAATTTGCCATGACCGATCTAGGATTGCTAAGGTAATTTTTGGGATTGGAAATTGAGATATATGAAAGGAGCATCATGATGAGTCAACCAAAGTATGCTTCATACATTATAAATAAGTTTAACATGGCTAATTTTAAGGCATCCAAGTGCCCTTTCCTTTTTGGTTTCAAATTATGTGAATTTGGCAATTCTCCATTGGTAGATTGTACACTCTACAGGCAGCCAGTTGGTAGCTTGCTCTATCTTACACATAAAAGACCTGATTTGTCTTATGTTGTAAGTGCTGTATAAATACATATGCACCAACCACATGATATCCATTGGAAGGAATCCAAAATAATTCTCCAGTATGTCTAGGGAACAAAGAATTTTGGGGTGGACTATTCAGCTAGTGCTTCACTTCAATTAGCTAGATTTTTTTATTCGAATTGGGCTAGAGTTCCCACTGACAGGAAATCAAATTCAGGTTTTGTTTTTACGATTTCTAAAGGTCCTATTTGGTGGTCAAGTAAGAAACACAATACCATTTCTCTTTCTTCAGCAGAGGCCAAGTACAGGGCAACCATCAATGCAACTACACAATGTGTTTGGTGGCAGGGAATTCTTCGAGAATTTGGTGTCACAATTGATTCTCCTACCAACATTTGGGTGGAAAATAAAAGTGCCATCAAGATATATACTGATCTAGTTCAAAGGTAGAGAACAAAGCATATTGAGATCCATATTCACTACATCCGGGGCTTAGTGCATGACAAGGTGATTTCCTTGCAGTATTTCCCATCCACCGAGCAAACTGCTGACATTTTCACCAATACCTTCACAGAGAAGACCTTCACTTACCTGAGATATTTGCTTGGAGTGAGTGATTGATGGTATTTGTTGCAGGTTTTAGCCCCATGTCCATTCTTGAGGGAAGGTTTTTGTCCCATGTGGTTTTCCTTCTTTTCCTCGCTTCATATGGACAAATAAAATTTCTGATTATGTAATTGAGGTGACTTGGGACTTTCTTGCCAAGGCCTCCTTCATTTTATGAGCTGTACTAAGTTTTTGGTTTAAGAGAGGGTGTTATAACAATAATTCAACCCATTAGTACCTTATTCTAAGTCCTTGGTCAATTTTTTGCATTTTGTGCTTTATTACACTATGGTTTGGACTTAGGGTGCTTAGTTGGGAAAATAACCAGTTGAATTGGGGAATTCACACCCACATGAGCGCTGCAACTCAGTAAACCCTCCACATGTGCACCCTCATCATTGCTGGTGTGCTCCCATTCATTGAATGTGGATATTTTGGTTGACTAGGAGTGCTAGAGGTGGATTTTGTGCAATTTTGGATTGATTTGGTGCATCTAATGCCACCTAGAGCCTATCAATCACCTAATTTTTGCACACCCACGCATGCCAAGCAGTCATGATTGCTCCATGTCACTTCAGCCACGTACACACAACAATTCGTGGCCATTTGGGCTGATTTGGAGCAAGTTTGGCCCACCTAGGGGTGATTGAGGCCAATTTGGCCAATTTCACATGTACAGTAATTTTGGGCTTCCCAAGCCTCACAAACCACTTCAAATGTAATATAAACCTGTTACTAACATATTTTCATGTTAGGAAGTCAAATAATAACCTGTTTAAGTTCACATTGCATGTGTAAATTTGTTCTCCTTTAATGGCTTTTTGTTGGTTTTGCATCAAATTCGGTTTGTGAGTTTCTCTAAGGATCCTAGATCTTGATGTAGATAGAAATTATCACAGAGGGTTATTGTGATCTAATACCCCCCCCCTCCCTGCATAATTATAACTACATGAAATGAATGCAAAAAAATGGGTCCTGATGATTAGAAACCATGTTAGGTAACCACGTACAAAATATTCTCTAAGACTGAGTAAGATGGAAAAACCACATGGGATAAAAGAACCCATAAAAGATAACGTAAATGAGAAGGATACATAGCCTACCCAAAAGGAACCTTCAATTTCAAGGCAACTTGTAACTTGGCGAACTGATTCTCAATGAAAGGATTAGCGAAGATCCCTGCCAACTTCTGTGAACTCCTCCTTCTCTTGGAATGCATATGATCCCTTTCACAAGATCCAAATACTTTGAATTGCTTGAATGATGATTCTTAACCACTCCTTGCTTCGAATGGAGGAAACCTCTTGAATCTTTTGTTTGGAAGTTCGTGAATTGTAGGATCAAAAGTTGTATATGTGGAGTCTGAAGAGATATTATGGATTTCTTCTTCAATGAGAACTTGATTTGGAACAAGTTCTCTCATACGTCCTAAGTATGAAGAGGAATTCTAGAGGTATTATTCAATGAGAACATTATTTGGGACAAGTTCTCTCATAGATACTAAGTACGAAGAGACATTCGAGAGGTCTCCTTCAACAAGAACCTTATTTGGGACAAGTTATCCAATGGATAGTAAAAAATTATTGATCACCTCTTCTTTTAGTCTTGTAAAAGGGTCTTCCTTAGCTGAGTGGTGGATCAGAACCACTACATCTCCCATTGTGCTAGGACTTGTGCAAGGCTCAATGGATTTTAATATGCCTCGTAGGCCATCCATTGGGAAGATTTTGGGGCCTCTTTCAACATGCCAATGGATTTGAATATGTCCTCATAGGGCATATGTTTCAAAGATTTTGGGGCTTCTTTAACCTTCAATGAGATTGGATCCCTCTAAAACTAGTATACCAACTTGTTTATCACCCTTCCAACTTTGTTACCATGTAGAATTTGAGCATGTAGATTTAGATAATAAGCATTAACATATAAATAATGTGAAAGAGATCAACGATACAAAAAATTCATGCAAATAAATGTTCTAAACATTAATCATTACACAAAAGAGGGAAGTCAATAGAAAGAGAGAATGTTGTATTACATCAAGCTTCAATGAATGAAGTAGAAAGTATAAATAGGAAAGGAAATTCAAATTGCTCATGCAATGCATGAGACGCTATTTAGGCTTAACTAGATTTAGATACCCTTAGTTATCCATGCACACTCTCCAAGATGATTTTATCTGACTCATGACTTCCCTAAGTGGAATTAGCTCCCTACATGTTAGGAGCAACTAACTGCAACTGACAAAAGGTACATGCAACTAACTGAAGCCACATGCATGAGGTGCACATCCCTAAAAACACTCAAGGAGGGCGCTACTATTTTATAATATCTAAGAGAAGGTGCATAGAGTCCCTAAACAGTGGAGTAAACTCCCCATATTCACTCCACAACTCTAACTTGCAATGTGGGACCCTAAAATCAAGGAAAATAAGCCCTGATTGAAGGAATTCACACTCATATGCCAAAATAGACTTCAAGAGTTCTAAAAACAAAATATAAGGATATTTTAAGACTCTTAGAGTTTATAAGTAAGCTCTAGCGTGGCTTAGGTGGTAAAATTGAATGAGATTTGGCCCATTGGAATCATGGAATCATAGTCCAAGTCACTAGGTAGTAGAATGAAGCTAACGAGAGGATTAATTTGTGGTAATGGTATCATGTATAAAATTGAAAGTTTAGATTGAAGTATTTTATACAGTTGGATCATGATACCACGATTCTTGTAACCATTTAATGCATGAAATGTAATAACCCTTCTTGGAATTTTTGGAGAACAATCCAATTGGAGCAAATTCGAGCTTAACTAGTCATGACTATGGGGGGTTTCTAACTGATTCCAAATGGTCCTGAATATGAAATGGAATAGTTTGGTGAGTCTTAGTACATTCCAGTGTGACCTTTGAACACTTTTTATCAGGATTTAGGTTGCTGCAACTTAGTTTTGGTCTAATGGAAGAAAGTGCAAATTTCCTAGGAAATTGTGGTCAAATTCCCCCCTAGGGGGTGGGACAAATTGGCTTCCCAAATCAAGTAAGAACCACCCAAATTTTTGAAGAGAGTATGGGGATTATTATATTACCTAAAGGGCTTCCATTAAACATGGTTATTATCTTCTGTTGCTAATTTTATGTGGTGGTAGGTTTTAGATGAAGAAGCCAGAGAAACCACAGTATCTCTGCAACTGAGTATAATGTGCAACATTCATATGACCATTTTCAGGGAAATTACTTAAAGGAAAATTACATAACTAGCTTGATTTTTGCATATGAAAAGTAGACTTAATGGTTGAGATAAAGATATGAAATATGGAGACCATATAAAACATCAAAATTAATTCCCCAACAACATCAAACATCAGGGAAAAAATCTCATACAAATATGATATACAATTCTTTCAAAATGGAAGCCAAATACATGAAAACTAGTTATTCAAGAGCAAGGGAATCAAATAGACTCAGCCAAGTGCAAGCACCACTCCAACAAGTTCACCATCACATGAGAGTATCGGGAATGGTGAAGTAGGAATGAGAGAACGGGGAGATATATGAGACTCAAATTGTATGGGCCTTCGAACTTCAACTAAAACACCTTCATTCAGATCCAATGAGAGGTTTATATTTCCTCTCTATGAACTAAATTGGAAAGGAATTCAACTCCCCCTACTTGGTTCACAAGCAGGGAGAGTGAACACTCACTGTGCAATGGACAAGCAAAATCTCTCCAAAATTCCAAAGGCAAATTTACAAATGATCAAAATCTACTCTCCTTCCTCAAGACATACTTTTATTAATTTTGTGAGGCCTCATAAGGTCTAATTTCCCTCCACAGGCTTCCTCCAACTCATCCTAGTTGTTTAGTAACTAATATGATGCTTTACTTCCCCTTCATGCTCCAATTCCTTCCCCAATTCAAATGGATGCCTCTAACTCCCACATGCGCCCTATTGGTGGCTATTTTTAGCCCTGTAATGTCATATTTGTCATAGGTATACAATCAGGTATGAATTTGTCATATTTGTCATAGAATATTCCATCATTTGTTGCCAAAGAGTGAATGCAATCTCCTTCCAAGTGGCACACATTATCTTTTTACTCTCTTCCTCTTCCATGGGAGTTAATCTCCTTCACTAATTCAAGTTCTTTGGATCATGTATGCTATTTGACACCACGTCACCCTCCAAGAACGTTACATTACCCATGGATTCGAAATAGGATGAAGGTCATGCCAAGTGTGTGGGGGAATATAGCTACCCAAGGACTCCATAAGGCTCCAAGTGTCTCCATGAACCAATGGAACCTTATTTTCTTAATATTTATTATTTATGTGATCCAATTTAATGTGAATATGGTAAACTAAGGTCCCTTTGGATTTCATAGATCCCTTATTACAAAATATTATGCCTCCACCTCAACCTAGGGAACTTGTAGGTTGGTGAAACATTGTTCGCAAGTAGTCTTACTTGGATGGGGACTTGATAGTCCTCCCCATCCAATATTTCTTGTCCCCGAGCAATGCCAAGTTTGGATGCTACAAAATTTTTACATCTTCCACAGTGGATTCCTCACTAGGAAAATGCTTCCATTGTACCAAGTATTCCTTTATAGTTCTAATCCTTAGCTTTCTTTCCCATTGTATTCATTATTCTGTATGGAATGAGTATGAGTTGTCCTTCATCATCCAAGGGAGGTAATGGATTTTACTTCGTTCTGGAAGTTCCAATTCATATGCCACTTCTCTAACATTTCGAACTGTTGGAGACATTTACCACCATACACACTCTTTTTGGTCAAATTGGCCTAGTTAAACCACTATCCTAAGTATTATTGACATTAATTGACATGAGTGGAGCATTAATTGACATAATCCAGTCACACCCACGCCTACCTTCAGTCAAGGAGGCTAACTTAGCCTTCTCCTACATTCAGGGAGGCTAATTGGAGCACTCCGGAGGTGATCTGAGTGATATTAATGCACCTAATTGCTAACTAGTGGTTACAATAAGTTAAACAGGTAAGTGAAGGCGCCTCCTTTCATTTAATTTATTATTTAATGATTAATTAATGAACTGGAGTCAACAGGGGCGCCTCCACCAACTTCTGATGGTCAGGTCAACTTCAGTTAACCTCATCGGGGTTCATTGGAGTCATTGAAGCGCCAGCACTTGATGGTTGGCTTGGTATGACATGTGTCTGATCTCTTTAAGTTGAGACTCAGTTATTTATTGCACTCCGACTTCAGTTAGGGTTCAGTTGAGTAAATTAGGGTTTTGATCAGTAGTTAACTGAGTGTGGACTATGGCTTACAGTCAGTTAAGCTAGACTCACTCATTCAATTTGAATGACCTCCTTGAGGATTCGAATTGCTCATTCATTCATGCTTGTAGCATGACATTGTAATTGTAATCATTCATTCTTTATGTGAATACAGAGCGGCTACTATTCCTATAGACTGATTATACCATTTCATGAGTTATTTGTTGATTAATATTTGATGAGATTGATGCTTTGTTCCTAGATCAATATACAATACTAATATGGTATTAGAGCTTACGGTGGGATGAAGCTCTATCTCTCAAAAACAAGCTTTTTGACAGATTTCTGCATGAAATTTGAGTAATAGCTCAAAAATCTAGCACTGCACCAGAAGCCAAGGCTTACCACTTAATACCCCCAGTAAAGAACTTGTTGATCAAGCTTGCTTGATTGACTATGCTGGGTGTGATGAAAGCCTAAAATGTGCAGGCTATCCGACCTTACATTGCCCTTTCTGTTTTGATTTTTAGGTTTCTACAGGTGAAGCATTCGCTCCAGCAGATCTAGATGGCCTCCTCAATAGATCTCTTGACTCCATACAATTTCCACTCATGGAAAGGTGATATGGAGATTTAGCTACGCTCTAGAGGACTCTTTAGAGTCACCATGGACACTGAAGATGAGCCCAGTTCAGCCATAGAAAAATCAAGATTCTTGAACAAGAAGGATGAAGCCTTCGGTTTCTTATGCCTCTCTATTTCTCGAGATCTTCTTTTCCATCTTGTAGGATTGAAGACTCCAAAATAAATATGGGACAAATTGGAAACTCTATATGGAAAGCATGATGACTTGAGGGTTTACCAGCTCGAAAATGAACTCATGTCTCTCCAGCCCTCCAATTTCGAGACTCTGAATGATTTCTTCACAAAGTTCAAGCATACTATTTTACTCTTCAAGCAATGCAAAGTGGAGAAGGAGGATGATCAGCTCATCCTCGCCATACTCTCCAAATTTGGGGCTGATTATTCAATTTTTGTTTCTACATTCCGTGTGGGGAAGCTCACAACCCCTGGATGGAAGATGCCTACACTCAATGCCTTCATTGAGTCCCTAACATGTGAACATGACAAGCTTGTCTAGATGGGTATCATCGGATCCTGCCGTGATAAAGCCCTTCATGTCTTGGGGCCCAAAGATATGAAGGGTAAAGGAAAGCAGCGGAAAAATCCAAAAACTAAATTTGATGCTCCTAAACCTAGAGTTGAAAATCAGCAGCATGATGAGTCTTCCGGCTCAAGGAAGAACAAAGGAAAAGGGCACCATGGCAAGGAAAAAGTCAAGTGTTCATATTGCAGGAAGGGATTCCACCTTGAACATTCCTACATGAAGAAGAATCTTGATGAAGCAACCTCTCCCCTTAAGAGAAATCACATCAATCTTCTGGAGAGCTTTCGGAGGAGAGATCAGCAAGATCGGGAACCACAGCATGAAAAAGGTCATGCCCTCATGGCAATCACTTCGAAGTCCAAAGCACTGTTGATTGATTCTAGAGCTTTGAACCACATTATGGCTGAAAAATACTCCTTTTCATCCTTGGAGACCGGCAAATCCATTCCCATCCACATGGGAGATGACTCCACCATCATTTCAGAAGGACAAGGTACTGTTGATCTTGAAAATGGATTTTTTTCAAATGTTTTGTATGTACAGTCTCTGGCATCAAATCTCCTTAGTGTCTATCATATGACACATACATGAGTGCCTAAGAGAGTTTATTTCAGCCCAAATGATGTTGAGAGAACAGAAATTGCATCTGGGAAACTCATTGCTAAAGGCCTTGCAAACCATCATGCAAAATCCTATGAGTTCTCTCACTTTGTTGCGTATGCAAAGCCCACCGCTCTGCTAACTCATGGGAATGAGGTTAGTAGGCTGTGGCATGAGAGGTTTTGCCATCTTAATTTCAAATATTTGCAGCAATTTCAGAAAAACTCCATGGTTGAAGGCCTCCCGGTCATCAAGGAAACCACGGGAATTTGCAAGGGCTATGTGATTGGAAAACACCCTGAGCACAAGTTTGATCGGGGGAAGGCAAACCGAGCTACATGCATATTGGGGCTGATACATTCTGATATCAGTGGTCCAATTCTTGTCACATCCATGAATGGATCAAGGTATCTTCTTACTTTTATTGATGATTATTCAAGGTACACATGGGTCTTCTTTCTCAAAAAGAAGTCTGAAGTATGTGAAAAAATTTCTGAAATGAAGGCCTTGATCGAAAATGCTTCTGGGATTAAGATCAAGAACTTGAGATATGATAATGGAGGGGAGTATTTCAGTAATTATTTGATCCACATATGCTCACAAAGTGGTATTCAGGTCCAACATTGAATCCCCTACACTCCCCAGTAGAACGAAGTAGCGGA
Organism: Pseudotsuga menziesii; assembly: GCA_001517045.1. Taxonomy (NCBI): domain Eukaryota; kingdom Viridiplantae; phylum Streptophyta; class Pinopsida; order Pinales; family Pinaceae; genus Pseudotsuga; species Pseudotsuga menziesii. The sequence goes on along the minus strand of LPNX010746882.1, from coordinate 129,530 downwards.
AAGGAAGAATCGGTCTCTCAAGGAGATGACCACCTGTATGTTGGAATCCAAGAAGCTTGCTGCAAATTTGTGGGCTGAGGCCATGCATGCTGTAGCATACATTTATAATAGGGTGCCACACTCATCCGTGAAAGGGAATACCCTTTCAAAGCATACTTTGGACACAAGCCGGATGTGTCGAACCTGCAGGTGTTTGGGTCCACTGCATGGGCCCAGATTCCGCTTGATAAAAGAAGGGATTTGCAACCGCAAAGCATAGAATGTCTGCTTATTTGGTATCCTGATGAATCTAAAGGTGTCAAGTTGCTGGATATCAAGACCAAACAGATCATCATCGAGAGAAGTGTCAAGTTCGATGAGCCTCTTCAAGAGGTGGAACTAGTGAAGGAGAAAACTGCTGAATTTCCTTCCTATTCTACTGAATATTTGGATGATGAAATTGGGGGTGATGACCCTGATTTGGATCCTCTGATTTCTGATATCAGTGTGCAGCAATTATTAGATGCTGAATCAGAACCTAAAGTGCAAAACCATCTTCCTACATGGGCCCGACAGACACTCTCCTCCGCAGGAGACAACATTGGAAATCCGGATGATCCAAGGAGAACCCGGTCTGATTTCCAAAGAACAGGTATTGCGCTCTCTTGTCCTGATAATTTGCTGTCCAAAACTTGCTATTTGATGATTAGTTAAGATCCAAAATCCTACTATCATGCTCGGAAGGATCCGAGATGGCAAGTTGCCATGGATGAAGAGATGAATTCTCTTCAGAAAAACACTACTTGGGAGCTAGTTTCTCTTCCTCCGGGAAGGAAATTGGTTCAATGCAAGTGGGTGTTTCAGACCAAGGTTGCTGTTGATGGAAGCACCTAAAAATATAAGGCAAGGCTGGTGGCAAAAGGCTTCTCTCAGGTCCAAGGTGTGGACTACCATGAAACCTTTGCACCGGTTGCAAAAATGGACTCCATCCGCCTTGTTTTGGCAATTTCAGCATCCAAGCACTGGGAAGTGCATCACATGGATGTTAAATAAGCAATTATGCATGGATATGTTCATGAGAAGATATACATGAAGCAGCCTAAGGGCTAAATCACTGATCCATATTTGGTTTTCAAGCTAAAGAAGTCACTATACGGGTTAAAATAGGCCCCAAGAGAGTGGTATTCCAAGATGGATGCCTTCCTTCTCTCGCAAAACTTTCAAAGGTGTAGATTAGATCCAAATGTGTATTTACAGAAGTATGATGGTCATATAATTATCATTGTTTTATATTTTGATGAATTACTGATCATAGGTAGCACAGTTGCCTCCATTTCAACCATCAAAACTGCTCTCCACAATGCCTTTGAAATGAGTGATTTGGGGCTTCTAAAACAATTTTTGGGGCTCGAAATTGAGAAAAATTATGATGGGATTATGGTCACTCAGTCCAAATACATTTCAGACCTATTAGTCAAGTTTAAAAAGGCTGAATGTAGGCCTGCACCATTCCCTTTCCTTTCAGGGATCATCCTTGAAGAAGGAAAAAGCACACCTCCCATGGACAGCACTATCTATCGACAACTGATTGGTAGCTTGTTGTACTTGACACATTCTTGGCCTGATATTTGTTATGCTGTGAATGTTGTATCAAGATAAATGAAGCAGCCTCATTATCTTCATTGGAAGGCAGCCAAGAGGATCCTCTAGTATATTCAGGGAACCAGGACCTACGACATTCACTATGCTGCAGACTTTGAGCTAGAGCTGGTTGGATATAGAGATTTCGATTGGGCGGGTGATTCTATTGATCGGAAGTCTAATTCTGGATATGTATTCATGTCTGTTGGTGGCCCCATTTTCTATTCAAGCAAAAAGCAGGCTGCCATAGCACTATCTTCAGCAGAGGCCGAGTATCGAGGAGCGGTGAATGCTTGCATCCAAGCAGTTTGGTTGCAAGGAATTCTTTCAGAGTTTGATCTTGGTAGTACTTTGTCCACTATCCTCTTTTGTGACAATCAAAGTGCTATTAAGATATCCTTGGATCTAGTTACCAGGCAGAGGACCAAGCATGTAGATATCCACATGCACTATATCAGGGAGCTAGTGCATGACAGGACCATCATTCTGCAATACTGCCCGACTGATGAGCAGATTGCAGACATCTTCATCAAGAGATTTTCAAAAAAGAAGTTCACTTACCTCCGTTCACTGTTGGGGGTGAGTTCATCAAGGTGATTCAGACTACTTTCAGTGTTCAAGTTGAGGGGGGGTTTTTCCCACTGGGTTTTCCCTCTTTTCCTCACTTAGTTTGTTTTGAGCATTGTTTCAGTTCCAACATTGTACAGGGTGAACTATGGCCTTAGTTGCCGGGGCCCTAGAATTTTTATGCATTTGTGTTTCTAACTCCTCCTGAGTATAGCTTAAGGGGGGTTGTTGGAGACATTTACCACCATACACACTCTTTTTGGTCAAATTGGCCTAGTTAAACCACTATCCTAAGTATTATTGACATTAATTGACATCAATGGAGCATTAATTGACATCATCCAGTCACACCCACGCCTACCTTCAGTTAAGGAGCCTAACTTATCCCTCTCCTACATTCGGGGAGGCTAACTGGAGCACTCCGGGGGTGATCTGAGTGATATTAATGCACCTAATTGCTAACTGGTGGTTACAATCAGTTAAACATGTCAGTGAAGGAGCCTCCTTTCATTTAATTTATTATTTAATGATTAATTAATGAATTGGAGTCAACAGGGGCGCCTCCACCAACTTCTGATGTTCAGTTCAACTTCAGTTAACCTCATCGGGGTTCATTGGAGTCATTGAAGTGCTAGCACTTGATGGTTGGTTTGCTATGACATGTGTCTAATCTCTTTCAGTTGAGACTCAGTCATTTATTGCACTCCGACTTTAGTTAGGGTTCAGTTGAGTCAATTAGGGTTTTGATCAGTGGTTAACTGAGTGTGGACTATGGCTTACAGTTAGTTAAGCTAGACTCACTCGTTCAATTCAAATGACCTCCTTGAGGATTCAAATTGCTCATTCATTCATGCTTGTAGCATGACATTGTAATTGTAATCATTCATTCTTTATGTGAATACAGAGTGGCTACTATTCCTGTAGACCGATTACACCATTTCATGAGTTATTTGTTGATTAATATTTGATGAGATTGATGCTTTGTTCCTATATCAATATACAAGACTAATACGAACCACCTTGTAGGGACCATAAAACCTTGGTTTGATATGTTTTGAACCTTTTCCTTGTAAGTAGGTTTTTTTGAAGGGTTGCAACCTCAAATAATCCATTTCATTCACTTGGAAATGTCTCTCCGGTCAATTTTAATCTGCAGATTGCTTTTGTTGGTTTTGGGAAACCTTCCAAATCTCTTGATTTTATTCAATCTAATCCTTAGATTTTGGAGCTCCACTATCACCAAATATGTGGTCAATAAAAGTGGATACATCATAACCATAAAATGATTTGAAAGGAGACATGCCAATGGACATATGAAAACTAGTATAATTGCAAAACTCACGCAAGTGCAACCATTTGACCCATGCTTTTTGCTGCCCACTAACATAGTTCCTCAAGTAACCTTCCAACCATTGATTCACCCTCTCTATTTGGCCATCGATTTTTGGATGATAGCTTGTGCTAGGATTCAAGTTTGTTCCCACCATTTTGAATAGTTCTTTCCAAATGCACTAAGCAATATGCTATCTCTATCACTAACAATGCTCTTGGGAATCCCATGCAATCTGAAAACGTCTCTAAAGAATAGCTCAACCACTTGTGCAGCACTGAAGGATGAAGTAATATAAAATAAATGAGTGAATTTAGTGAGTCTACCCACTACTACAAATATGCAATCCTTACCAAGCACTTTGGGTAAACCAGTGATGAAATCCATAGAAATGCTCTCCCATTTTTTGTTCGGGTATAAGAAAGGGATGCAAAATACCAGTTGGATGAGTGTGCTCTACTTTGTTTTACTGACAGGTTGGGAATTCATTCACATATTTCAGAACATCATTATTCAACTCCTTCCAAGAGAATCTTTCTCTCAACATTCTATATGTTTTGAAGAAACCAGGGTGGCCTGCTAAAGGAGAATCATGGGAACTCTTCAAAAAAATTTGCTTCAAGCTCGAACCAGGGACCAAATAGATTCTATATTTGTAGTATATGATTCCTTCCGCCACCTTATACCTATCATCATGGTTAGTCCCATAAAAAATTTCACAAGCAAACTTATCCTTGGCATATTCTACTTCTAATATAGCTTTCCAATCTTCTGCAACATCCATTGGAGAAATATAAGGTCTTCTAGATAAGGCACCTGCTACCATATTAATCTTTCCCTTCACATATTCAATATCAAAATCAAATGCTTGAATCTTACTCACCCACTTTTGTTGGCTTTCATTTAGATCCTTTTGAGTGAGGAAGTACCTTAAGCTATTATGGTCACTCTTGACCGCAAACTTGTTTCCCACCAAGTATTGTCTGAACTTGATCAAAGCATGCATGATGGTTAACATTTATTTATGATAAATGGAGTATAGATTCTCATGTGGCTGTAAATTCCTACTCTAGAAATCTATTGGGTGTTTTCCTTGCTTTAGGACTGCTCCAATGCCCTCCACTGATGCATCACATTCCAAGACAAATGGTTTTGAAAAATCAGGTAATACAAGAATAAGATAATTACTGATTATCTCCTTCATTATTTGGAAATATTTTTCATCCTCTTCATGCCATTGGAAATCATCTTTATTTGTCAAATCAATGAGAGGGGAAGTGAGTTGGGAGAACCTCCTCACAAATTTATTATAGTAGGTACAAAGCCAAATGATTCCCCTCAATTCAGTGAGGTTTTTGGGACATGGCCATTCAACGATGGCCTTTATTTTCTCCATATCCAACTTCATACCATATTGACCAATGACGTGTCCAATATACAAAAGTTGTGTCAAACCAAAATCACATTTTGATAGCTTAGAAAACAAAGATTGATCATGCAAAATTTTCAAAACAACTTGTAGATGATGCAAGTGTTCCTTCTATGTTTTATTATAAATAAGAATATAATTAAAGAAAAATAGTACAAAATTACAAAGTTGCTTGTAGAATATATTGTTCATGCATGATAGAAATGTGGCAAGAGAATTTTCCAAGCCAAAAGGCATGGCAAGGAATTCAAAGTGACCATAGTGACATCTGAAATTAGTCTATGGTATGTTTTCCTCCCTCATTTGAATTTGATGACAACCATATATAAGGTCAATCTTTGAGAAGAACTTGGCTCCATGGAGCTCATCCATGAGTTCATCAATCCTTGGTATGGGATATCTATTCTTCACTATCTTCTTGTTCTAGTCTCTAAAGTCAATGCACATTCTTAAGGTTCCATCCTTTTTCTTCACAGTGACAACTAAAGAAGCATAAGGGCTTATGCTAGGTATTATGAGACCCAATTACAAGAGTTATTTATTGGAATCCTCAATCTCATCTTGAACCCTTTTGGGGTGTCTACAGGGATGCATTTTGATAGGTTGAGTCTCTATCTCTAATTCAATGGTATGCTCCTACACCCCCCTGTCAGGTGGCCTTCAGGAAGGTCTCCAAAAACCTTCTCATACTTACCCAACAAATGTTTTATTTCATTTGGATGTTTGAAACCTTCAAGTGAGGCTTGGGAGATGTGATCAAACACTCAACATCCCATTCAATTTCCCCATGCCTCAAGATAGACCTGATAATATGAGAGGACACCAATTGATGATGGTAAGTGTGCATTCCTCTCAACAAGATAGGTCTCCCTTCCGAATTTTTGAATCTCATTTTAGGGACTTGATAGTTCATTGTATGATACCCTATAGAATATATTCATTCAACTCCAAAAACCACATTTATATCAGCCACATCCACTACATAGAAATTATCAGTAACATTGTAATTTCCTATAGTAACTTGAAGCTTTGGAATCCATTTGGCACGATCCATAGAATTGTTACCTAGGATGATGACCATGAGGCCTTCAAAAGTTTCAGTAGGTAGATTTATTTTTTCCTCTAATATTGCATCTATGAAGTTATGAGTGGCTCCTCCATCAACTAGCACTGTAATCCTTTGGTCTTGTATGGCACCCTTGAATTTAAGGGTGTGAAATTGAGGTTATACACCTGAGAGTACTACAATTTTTCCTTTCTCAGGAGAGGGTTGCTCTTCTTCTGTTGTCTCATACCCCTCTTCTTGGGCTTCAAGTTGTCCTTATTCCTACAAATCCTCCTCACCATCTTACAAAGAAAACTTCAATGTAGTATGCATTCCCTTTAGCACACCTATGTCCAGGAACATAAGGCTGTTGGAAAGTGAAGCACAATTTCTTCCACTTGAGTTCTTTTCTTGGTCCCTCCTTATTCTCCTTAAAAAAAGAGTCCACTTTCCATGGATTTTTCCCTTATTTTAATTTGGAATGAAAATTAGGTCGAGGGGGGTACTTAGTCCTTGGAAGCATATTCTATTGATTCCTTGTCAAGTTTATGGAATCCTTCAATGTAGTAGGATTGTGGGATTTCACCAACCCTTTCAAAGGTTTTTCCAACCCTTCAATGTATAGTATAAACAACTAATCCATGGAGATATGAGAAACCATCACTAAGAGATTTTGAAATTCCAAGATATATGCTTTGGGGGTCCCAATTTGCTTCAATTGTGCCAATTCTTTGAAAGGAAGTTCAAGGTCTTTCCTATCGAATCTCTCCACTAATGCATTGGAAGACTATTCATAGGATGATATTTGATCATGTACCAAGGTCTTAAGACTGTGTAACCACCAATCATTGGCTTCTCCCTCAAGATGAAGAATGGCCATTTTCAATGCATCCTCTTCAACCATTGGATTTAACTGGAAATGCACATATAGTTTTTGTATCCAAGCACTAGCAAACATTTGGGAAGATCCATCAAAGGAAGGAATAGTTACCTTGCCTATGGTATACTTCAATTCCTGATTTAGAAAAGGTGTCCTATCCCCATTTCCTCCATACTTGTTTTTTCTAGAGACCTTGAAGAATTGGTCAAAAAGTAGGGTTTTCCTACATTCTTCACTTAGTTGCTGCCACTCATCTACTGCTTCCTTCATGCCATAAGGAGTGTTAAGGTTATCTTTAGACTCTAAAAACTTAGGAGTGTTAGTTCTGGTCTGATTCTTGAAGTGATGGGGTTGATTGTGAGGTCCAGTATTTGAGAAAATAGTTTCCCCATAGGTCTTCTTCTCTTCATAATGTGAACTACTACTACTTCCTATTGCTGACTTACTCCCAAGTTGGATAGCCAAGAATTTGAACCCTTGCATAATCTGCTTGTTCATATCATCAAAATATGGCTTCACGAGTGACTTAAATTCTTTTTCTTTATCATCCATAGCTTCTACACCTGGTTTATCCTTAATCATCTCTAAGGCATAATTGAATTTTTCTCCTTGTTCTTCTCTACTAACAATATCTTCAATTTCAGTCTCTAATGGAGCAGGATAATCATAAGGAAACATATATAGAGACCTTAAACAAGTTCCAAGACCATGCTATGATACCAATGTAGTAACCCTTCTTGGAATTTTGGGAGAACAATGCAATTGGAGCAAATTCAGGCTTAACTAGTCATGACTATGGGGGGTGTGGCCTTAAATCTGAAATGAAATGGTTTGGTGAGTATTATTACATCCCAAGGTTACCACTAAACTCTTTTGATCAAGCTTTACATTTTTGCAACTTATTTTGGGGCTAATGACAGAAAGTGCAAATTTTCTAGGAAATTGGGGTCAAATTCCGCCATAGGGGGTGGGCCAAATTGGCTTCCCAACTCAAGTACGACCCTCCCAAAATTTTGAAATAGTATGGGGATTAATATCATACCTCAATGGCTTCCATTACACATGTTTATGATCTCTTCAACTGATTCTAATGTGCAACATTCATATGACCATTTTCAGGGAAATTACTTGGAGGAAAATTGCATAACTAGCTCGATTTTTGCATATGAAAAGTAGAGTTAATGGTTCAAATCAAGACATGAAATATGGAGACCATATACAAAATAAAAATTACTGCCACAATAGCATCAAACATCAAGGAAAATCACTCATACAAATATTATATGTAACTCTTTCAAAAGGGAATCTAAATACATGAAAACTAGTTATTCAAGAGCATGGGAATGTGAGCCTTTTACACATGTATTTTTTATATTTATAGTTAAAGATAATATGGATGTAATGTTATAGATCCAAACATGATATGCCCAATATTTGGCATCAAATATACTTAGAAAAGCGTAAGCACCACTCCAACAAGTGTGCCATCACATGAGAGTATGGGGAATGGTGAAGTAGGAATGAGAGAAGGGGGAGATAGATGGGACTCGAACTGTATGGGCCTTTAAAATGAAACTGAAACAAATTTATCATATCCAATGAGAGTTTTATATGGAATCTCCATCAACAAACTTGGAAAGGAATCCAACTCCTTTGAAATTGGTTCACAAGTAAGGAGAGTAAACACTCACCGTGCAATGGACAAGCAAAAGCTCTCCAAAATGCCAAAGGAAAATTAACAAATGATCAAAAGCTGTTCTCCTTCCTCAATAAATCCTTTTATTAACTTCATGAGGCCTCCTAAGGTTGAATCCCCCCCCATAGGCTTCCTCCAACTCATCCTAGTGGTTTAGTAACTCCTATGACAATTGTCTTCCCCTTCATGCTCCAATTCCTTCCTCAATTCGAATGGTTGTCTCTAACTCCAAAATGTGCCCTCTTGGTGGCTATTTTTAGTCTTGGCATGTCATATTTGTCATATATATGCAATCAGGTTTGAATTTTTCATATTTTTCATAGAATCTTCCATCATTTGTTGTCATAGAGTGCATGGAATCTCCTTCCAAGTGGCACACATTGTATTTTTAGTCTCTTCCTCTTCCATGGGAGTTACTCTCCTTTACTAATTCAAATTACTTTGCTCATGATATGTTATTTGACACTATATCACACTCCAAGAATGTTACATTCCCCATGGATTCAAATTTGGATGGAGGTCATGCCAAGTGTGTGGGGGAATCTAGCCACCCAAGGACTCCGTAAGCTTCCAAGTGTCTCCATGAACCAATGCCACTTTATTTTATTAACATTTATTATCTATGTGATCCAATTTAATGTGAATATGGTAAAATAAGGACCCTTTGGGTCTCATATCTCCCTTATTACAAAATTTTATGCCTCCACCTCAACCTAGGGAGCTAATAGGTCGGCGAAACATTGTTTGCAAGTAGACTTACTTGCAAGGGGACATGACATGAAAGTTGGGGGATCACTGTATACTCTAAAATCTTTAATGAATACTAAATGTGTCTTATGTAAGCAACTCAATATACAAGCTTGTAAAGTATCAGGTATGGAATCACTCATAAGATTGATATTACAATTTGCATAACTCTCAATCTTTCCAAGTACAAGGTTAACATCACCCATAAGGTTTATATTAAGATTTGCATAAGTCTCAAGAAACAAATATGAGGGTATTGTTTATATCACATGCTCACAGTATTAATTTTCCCTATATTCTCACATCAAAAAATTCATTGTGCTTGAGATTCTTGATTTTAACCTCTCCTTGGAACCTTGAAATAGTTTGGCACCCTTGTGTAAGCGACACTCATTCCTTCCATTGTCACAATTTCACTCAAGCTCTATGTATTATGTATTTTGTTTGCATGTGATATGTTGAGCACACCGGTCCCATTTGTCAACTTGGGTCTTATTCTAGCTTGTAATTGCACAAATTTTGTTTATTGCATAGAGCTGTATGTAATGGATAAACTTTTATAGTTTGAAGATGGTATCTTGGCATGGTTGGATAGTAGAGATTTATTGCTTGGTTAGTTGAATTGGATTGAAGGTAAATTTGGCAGTTTTCAATGTTGCATAAGAAACACATGGTTGTTGTTGTTTAATTAATAACATGAACATGTTATGAGTGTTTTGTTATATTTTAAAGTCTTGCATGTAATCTATCAACAATTTTGATGAACTGAGCAATATAATTTGATAAAATGAGAACACGGATAACATTAATTCATTGAGAATCGTATCACAAAATTCACATTATACAAATTTTCGGTCGAAAAATAGTTTGGCTGAAAAATTAATTAATCCAATGGCTGAATTTTTTCTTCGATTAAATCCAAAGTTCAATAATTGGAAAACAAATCAGACGAAAAATTAATGAGGCAAATTATTTTTTGGTCGAAAACATATTAATACTAAAAACTGGAAGGTTTTCATGTTTCTCCAATTTCGGAAGGTAAAACCAATATCTAGTACTACAAAGCGATAGTCATAACCGATACCATTAGTTTCACCGTTGAATCTACTTTCTATAGGTATAGATTTTGTTGTATTTAGTTGAGATATGGTTTTTTTTAACATGTTTCTATTTTGGTTTCATTTCTTTCAAAATGCAATGAAATGAAAATTTCATAACTTCAAAAATAGGCAATAAAAAAAATTAAAAAAATATATGGGGAAATTCCTTGGAGTGTCTACTTTAAAATGGTACTCTTAGATTTTTTAGTTTTAGTGTAATTTGAGAGAAATTTCCACTCAAAAGAAATATGTTGATGTTCAACAAGTTTTCTGCATCAATCGAATTCAAAAAATTACAATAATTAGTATACTCATCCATTGGATACGAAATTATAATCATGCACTAATACACTCAGTATAGATTGTCATAGCATATTTTCTTTTTTAAAAACACAAGTTTAACAATGAGTTCATGTGACTCAAAAAACATGACTATTTATTAGTCCTTTAATTTTATAAGAACACGTTGTCAAACATTTGCTAAATTGACATACCAAATCTCAATAAAAAATTCGAAAAAAATAATGAATAGAAAGATAATATCAATCTCTAAAAGTTTTGTTTTTATTGTAAAGTGAATTTCTAAACACAAATATAACTTTTGTTTTCTCGATGTTGAAAAACATGAAAAAACAGATTTTTTTTCTCATGACATTCCCCAAAATAGACACCCATATTCATGGATTCCAAGTGTATATCTCATTAGGGTTTTCATCCTTTTCCACAAAAATACCCCTACGCTAATAACGTCAAGCCTCTATTCTCATCTTCTTGTAGTTCATTTATGTTAGCAATAAACTCAATGTTAATTTTAGTGAAGCATGGATCCTCAGGCCTGAATGAAAGCAATATGAAAAGAAGGCTACAAAAGAGTTAACAATTCAATGTAAACTGATCAATAGATTCATGGTAGAAATTACACACACATGAAGGAAAAAAATGGTTAGAATATCATTGCATTGATTATAAGTAATGTCTCTGTAATACAATAGCCATACAATAGAGAGAATTCAAATTCACCAACTCAAGTTGACTCTAGTGTTAAGTCAGTGTGGGAAAAATCACCACTAGAGCTCACTAATGAAACTATGTATCACTGATTCAGTCTACAGTCAGTTAACTGAAGAAGGTAGATGAACAAAGGCACCCACACTCCCTTAAATCATACAAACTAGCATTAGGATGACTGAGAGTGAGCTAACTGATGGTAATCATAGCATAAATGAATATAACTGAATACCTACCATGATTAATTGAAAGAGACTGTCGATGGAGCTCAGAGTGGGTTCCTAAATTTTAGGGATTGGTCCCTATGAATCCTAAAATCATGCAAAGAGGCGCAATAAGTGGTAGGTGGCCCCTAGGTGTGTCCCCCATGCACTAGTGATGTGATGAGGACCTCCTAAGCTAGGAAAATGGACAAATAGAATAAGTGGGAAAAGGGGGGATTAATTAATTTTACCACCCCCCTTTAATCCTAACTTTGGACAACTTGGGCCCTAGAAACTAGGAAAAATATCACCCATTTAATCTAAATGACTAAAAAATGTTTGCTTAACAAACAAGGAAATGGTTAAAACCTCATGGGACCCCCCACAACCCTCAAAATAAGCAGGTAAATCAGGAACAATAAATGAGTCAAACCTTTACACCAAGAAGATATCTAAGATATAAAAATCTCTTTTCAGTGAAGGACTTGGTGATTATATATGCAATATGCTCCTCTGTAGGATAGTAATGCATAGTGACAACCTTACTATGCACTAGTTCCCTAATGTAGTGCATGCGTAATTCAATATGCTTTGTCCGCAGCTTCTAAATTGGATCACTAGATATGTTGATGGTACTTTGAGTGTCATAATAGAGATCTATTAATGGATAAGTGTGAAGGACAAACTCTGTCAGAATCCCATGCAACCAAATTGCCTGAATAACTGCATTCACAACCCCCGACACTATGCTTTAGCTGAAGAGAGAGAAAGGGATGCTTGCTTCTTTCTTGACCAACAGATTGGTCTAGATCCCAACATGAACACAACAATTGATGTATATTTCCTGCCAGTATTATCACCAGCCCAGTCTGAATCAATATAACCAATCAGATCTAGTTTTGCATAAGCCGAATAATGGATCCCAAACTCCCCGGTACCTTGCACATAATGTAAGATGCGCTTTACTACTTTCCAATTCAACTCATGTGGCTCCTACATGTATCTAGAAGAAACACTCACAACATATGACAAATTTTCCCTCAAATGGTTGAGGTATAGCAGGATTCCAATAAGCTGTCTGTGGAGTGTATTGTCAACCAGTGGTGTGGAACCACCTTCTTCCGACATGATACCAAATAGGAAGGGGAAGGGTACTGCTTTACAATCAATCATGTGAAATATTTTGAGAAAGTCTCCAATGTATATAGACTGTGTAATCATGAATCCCGAATCCTTTTGATTAAGTTCAATACTAATGAACTTCCTTAAAAGTACTAGTTCAGTCATGGAAAATGCTGTTAAATTTTCATATGCTTAGCTAAGACATCAGTGTTTCATTTCATTTTTATAACAAAAGCATATAAACAGGATCAATGAAAGATAGACAAGCACAACCATACAAAAGAAACACAAAGATTTATCCTGGGAAAACCCTAAAGGGGAAAACCCAGCAAAATCTTCCTCAATATAGATGTCCCAAAAAGATAAAAGATAAAACCAGTAAGGAGATCAAATCTTGATCCTCCTCCTTCTCCAGCTACTTCTCTTCTCCACTAATGCGCTATACAAGTGAGAGTGTGTGTGTCTCAAATGAGGAGAGCTACACCTCTATTTATATTCATCCGTTCACTTCAATTAACTCATCTGACATGTAGGCTCGAGTTAATCATGTAGGCTCGAGTTACACATGTAGGCTTAGGTAACCAAAATGGGGTGCTAATGACCCACATTTACAATTAGGGACAACTTCATGACTCTTATTAGTTCTTCTGATTAGAAGCATCGGGGTACAAGATAATAAAAGTGGTTCTCCCGGTAGGACCATCGGGGACCACAAAAGATACATATAGAATATTCTTTGAAGTTACAATATTTCAACACTCCCCCTTAACGAGAAGGGTATTCTACAACAACATCAACAACGACAATAGTAGGAGAGAGATAGAGGACATCATCAGGGTAATACATCTATAAATAATTGGAAGCTTTTCAACATTATGTAGTCTTGATATTCAATCTTCAGTCTTCATCATCATTAATACTTTGACTGCTTCGATCAACAACATCTTCAGCACTTTGACCTTTTGATCAACAACATCATCTTCAACACTTTGACCTTTCGATCAGCAACATCATCTTCAACACTTTGACCTTTCTATCAGCAACATCATCTTCAGCGCTTTGACCTTTCGATCAGCAGCATCATCTTCAGCACTTTGACCTTTCAATCAACAACATCATCTTCAACACTTTGACCTTTCAATCAGCAACATCATCTTCAACACTTTGGCCTTTCGATCAGCAACAACATCATCATCATACTCTGATCTTTTGATCAGAAACATCATCATGAAAATATCATCATCACCAAAACATCATTATCATAAAAAAATCAACATCATCAAAACATCAACATCATCAAAACATCAACATCATCAAAACATAAACATCATCATCATCAAAACATCAACATGATCCTTCCTTTCAGAATTACGGGATCAACATGTCTGTGGTACTCAGACGATCCTTCCTGTCGGAATTACGGGATTTAGGTCTTTACGGAGTTACTAACGATCCTTCCTTTTGGAATTACGGGATCAACACATTTGTGGAGCTCAGACGATCCTTCCTTTCAGAATTACGGGATCAAGTCTTTACGGAGCTACTAACAATCCTTCCTTTCGGAATTACGGGATTTAGGTCTTTACGGAGTTGCTAACGATCCTTCCTTTTGAAATTACGGGATCAACACATTTGTGGAACTCAGACAATCCTTCCTATCGGAATTACGGGATCAACACATCTGTGGAACTCAGACAATCCTTCCTGTTGGAATTACGGGATCAAGTCTTTACGGAGATACCAATGATCCTTCCTTTCGGAATTACGAGATTTAGGTCTTTATGGAGTTATTAACGATCCTTCCTTTCGAAATTACGGGATCAACACATCTGTGGAACTTAGACAATCCTTCCTATTGGAATTACGGGATCAAGTCAATGATCCTTCCTTTCGGAATTACGGGATTTAGGTCTTTACGGAATTACTAATGATCATTCCTTTAGGAATTATGGGATCAACATAGTTGTGGAACTCAGACAATCCTTCCTCTATGAATTACGGGATCAACACACGTTCTCGAGTATTGAAGTCATCGGATCCCTTCTGAACCGAATTTCAAGGATGATACAATCCTACCACATTCATGGGGATCGAGATCTTCGTATACATTTTGAACCGAGGTTCAGGGATGATGCAATCCTACCACTTTCATGGGGGCCAAGACCTATGGATACATTTTGAACCTAGGTTCAAGGATGATGCAATCCACCACTTTCACGGGGGCCAAGACCTCTGGATACATTTTGAACTGAGGTTCAGGGATGATGCAATCCACCACTTTCACGGGGGCCAAGACCTCCGGATACATTTTGAACCGAAGTTTAGGGATGATGCAATCCTACCACATTCACGGGGGCCGAGACCTCCGGATACATTTTGAACCGAAGTTCAAGGATGATGCAATCCCACCACATTTACGAAGACCGAAGTCACCAGATTTATTTTGGACAGATGTCCTAGGATGATACAATCCCTCTTCATTCTCGAGGATCGAGGTCACCGGATCACTTTTGGACAGATGTCCCGGGATGATACCATCCCTCTTCATTCTCGAGGACCGAGGTCACCGGATCACTTTTGGATAGATGTCCTGGGATGATACAATCCCTCTTCATTCTCGAGGACCGAGGTCACCGGATCACTTTAGGGCAGATGCCCAGGGATGATACAATCCCACTGCAACATCACTACTCCCCCTTTCAAGGAAGGTTCTTCCGAACCTCACCAAGCTTGTCTCGAAAGTGTTCGAACTTTACTCGAGACAGAGGCTTCGTTAGCACATCAGCAACCAAACCATCATCATCTACATCTTCAGTATTTGAATATTGAATTATCACCATCTGTATCTCCAGTATGTGAATACTGAAAGAATCATCATCTATATCTTCAGTATAGAAATACTGAAAGCATCATAATCTCTATATTCAGTATAGAAATATGGAATCACCATCATCTGCATCTACAGTATGTAGAAATACCGGATTTCTATGTGTTACGACGAAACACAGGGTTCTCTGTCATCACAACTCTGGTTATCACATAGAATCATTGTAGTATCCATCTTCAGTTCAAAGAGACCTAATATCAGCTTTCGAAGCCATATGGCTTCACAACTTAGTAGAGCAATCTGCTATGTATCTTGCTTCAGCCATGCTACGAGAAACATTGGATTGTTTCTTGCTAAACCATGAACTCATAGTAGACCCCAAACAAAAGCATCTACCTAATGTGCTTTTCCTGTTTGAGATACTTCCAGCCTAATCTGCATATGTGTAGCCATACAATCTATACTCATGGATACCATCATAATATAAACCAAAGTCTATAGTCCCTTTCAGATATCTCATCACATGTTTTGCAGTTACGAGGTGAACCCATCTTGGTTGAACAAGATATTGACTTAAGGTGTTCAAAGCAAAACAAATGTCTGGTCTGGTATTTGTTAAGTACATCAATGACCCAATGATCTGTCTATAATGAGTCATATCCACTAACTCTGATGAGTCATCAGCTAATAGCTTCAAGTTGGAGTCCATGGGTGTGGCCATGACTTTGCATTCCAACATATTGAATCTCTTAAATATCTCTACCACATACTTTCCCTGGATGAGAAAGATTTCTTCTGAACTTTGCCATACTTCCAGACCTAGGAAATAATGCATTAACCCAAGGTATTTCATCTCAAATTCTTATGCTAGTTTCTTCTTGCATTCCATGACCTGTTTCTCATTTCCCGTCAAGGATAAGTCATCCACATATAATAATAGGATGACAAGTTCATCTTCTACAACCTTTAGGATCAGCTTTACTCTTGGTAAATCCCATGCTTGACAAGAAACTATCTATTCTTCCATACCAAGCTCTGGGAGCTTGCTTCAGGCCACATAGGGCCTTCTTCAACTTGCATACGTGGCTTCAACTTCAAATCCTTGTGACTATTCGATGAAAAAAAAAACTCTTTCTCAATCATACCATTAATGAAGGTTTGTCTTTACTTCACCATGGAAGAAACTACCATGATAGTTCTGAAGGAAGTGTACCTTACTTCCTGGAGTAAGTGTCTCTTCAGAATTAATTCCCTCTTTCTAAAAGAAACCTCTGGCCACAAATATTGCTTTATACTTCTCGATAATTCAGTCAGCTACATGCTCTATTTTGTATATCCATTTGGAGGATACAATACTCCTTCCTTCTGGTTTGAAAACTATATCCCATACATCATTCTAGTAATCTTTCATCATGAGTTCGTCTTGTCAGATCATCAACATATCCTAGTCTTCTGCATTCAACTTTGAAGGTTGGAACCCACTTTACTCTTGGTAAAGTCTTGATCCATCAAGAAGCTGTCCATCATGTCATACCATGTCAAACTCATATATCTTCTGCAGTCACTCCCCCCGAAGTGGAGTATTATCTTCCTTCTTCATTCTGTACAGGTGGTTCTATGCTTGATATATACTGGTCAATAGAGTATGTCATGTCATAGTCTATTCTTTCTGAGGCAAATCACGAACCTTTCTTTGTACACTTGTTCTTGTAGATCCATATGGAGGATACTATGTACTTCCCTTTATGTCTTGAAATCATATGATATATTTCATTCCCCATGATCAAATGTTATTCTTTGATCATAGTTTCTTTTATAGCATTCTTTTCTTCATCTTGAGTTATCTCTCATACCCATGGTGGTCTTCATCCTTTGAGGTGGATCTACCACTTTCTGAAGCTCTTTCTTCCGTCATGGTGTCTCTGACCCTGGGAGCTTCAGATTCATGTTTATTGAATTGTCATCACTTGTTTTTCGGAACAAGTCTCGTCCTTCTTTTCTTGTAGGAGGTTGTACAGGACCTTTCCTACAATTCAAATGCACCAGTTGCATGGTTAGAACTATTTCATGAAACATATGCATAACGACAAGTTCTTATGCATCATGCAACTATTTAGCCAATATAACATTCATCCATATCTCACAGAAACTTTCTAGATGCCTTCCATCTCTACCATGACATCATTGAGATTGTGCACTATTCCAATATGTCAGCAAAGAGGTTTGATAAGTAGCACTGGAGAGTTGTATAGCACCATGAGCTACTTACCCATCACATGCATATTAGTAGTATTAATGTAAACAATCTATCATGCATAACACATCAACTGAATATAATCAAATGTATAACAAAACAATATCATGAAATGACAACTGAATACTTATCTTTTATTTGTTTCGTGGGTAGACTCCTTCTTGATCATTCTGCTTCATCATCTTCTTCATCCATGAAATCATCATTTCTTATCCATATGATAAGATGGATAAGAGGTTCGTCAAGACTTTAGTTCTTCATATTCCTCATCGCTTGAGGGATCTTCTTTGAATGGTGAGAGCTTGATCTTCAATTTGCTCCCATCTTTCTTCTTCTCTTCTTATGAGACGAGCTTCTTCTTCTTCCTAGAGTCAACTGAAAGTAATCACTTCCTTTTGGCACACATTCCTCGCATGAATGAATCCCATGATCATGGGAGGCCATTCAAGGTGGCTATCACCACTTCTACATTCTCTGCTTCTTCTTCTACCGCTTTAAGATGTTATGCATTCTGGATCTTCACATTCTTCAACTGTTTTCTCAAATCCATATTCTGAATTATGTTCCTATCTTCAAATAGCTTGATCAAGGAATCAAACATATTCAGTGTATTTAGGGAATACACTTGTGGTACAAGTTGATCCGTGATTGAATCAACAATGATCTTCTTGGCCTTGA
Source organism: Pseudotsuga menziesii (assembly GCA_001517045.1). NCBI lineage: Eukaryota > Viridiplantae > Streptophyta > Pinopsida > Pinales > Pinaceae > Pseudotsuga > Pseudotsuga menziesii. The sequence goes on along the minus strand of LPNX010746882.1, from coordinate 111,024 downwards.
TCAAGTTCTTCTTGTGAAAGGCTTTGAGGCTCATTTCCCTCTAGAACTGGAATCTCTCTATTCATGTAGGTGTCCAATTCATTTTATTCAGAGAGATAAAATACTTCCATGCTTGGAAGTTTTTCAACTTCACCAAGCTTATAATCAAGCTGATGTGATAGATCACTTTGAAATGAGAACCTCAAATGCAAATAGCAAAAGATTAGATCTTACCAATTTGAGGTGTCCGTCCTGCTTTCGGAGCTAGCTGATCTAGGGTTTGTCAGAGAAACCCTAATTTTCAAAACTTGGAATCTTTCAGATATAATTGGATAGAAAGATATATCTCTTCAAATTAAGCTGTCCAATGTACTCCTTTTCTGAAAACAGTGGAGGGAAGCTCCCGGAACAGGAAGCCCTAGTTTTCCAATTTCTTCTGCAGAAATGCCTGTTACTGTTTCTGTGATATATTAGAAATTACTAATCCTCTATGTCTGAAATTTCTCACTGAGGTAACCTCACATGTCCCTGATCCAACACAATAGGTTTCATCAGAATTGGTTTCACCAATTCGGATTTATGATCATTTTCCCAAGGTGACCTGTTACAGGACTGTTCAGAATAGTGAAGTTGTACGGAATTCCACGTGTCATTGGTTCATCTTCAGGTTCTGAAATTTGGACCAAACAAATTAAAGTCTGTGCTCTTTATGGAACATATTCAGGAATTCCATTTGGACCTATGTATCCCACGCTACAACAATTGTCCCCATGTGTTTTGTTTAGGGATGAATTCTGGAAGAGGCTGGAACCCTAACTTGGAGGGGTCATATCGCCCAGAATATAGCGAATCTGAGGCTGAATTTTGGATACAATGTAAATCAGGATTATATCTTCGGCCTTTGCAATTTTCAACTCCTGATCCTTCTCCAATCGCAGGATGTAGCGAATGTACCAAAACTTAGCAGTTTTAGTATTTAGGGTTTTTCCAGATCGGGGTCAAACTAGGGTTTGACTTTCCCAGAGTTTCACCCAACCAAATTTCTTGATCCAGGTCTCTAAACTTCGATTTTGATGAGGAGAAAAATCCTATGCTGGGCTCACTCAAAAATTCTTCTTCTGTAGAAAGCCCTAATTTTCTGCACCAAAACTGAAAATGCTCGAAATCGAATTCCGCTTTGACAGAAAGATGCGCCCTTCAATGGAGAGTCAATCTAGCCTTCTTTTGCTGATCGATCATGGATAGAGACCCAAAAAATAAGAAGCCCTATATTCTTTAGCTGCACAATGTCTACTTTCAGGGTGGCTCTGATACCATGTTAAATTTTCATATGCTTAGCTAAGACATCGGTATTTCATTTCATTTTTATAACAAAAGCATATAAACAGGATCATTGAAAGATAGACAAGCAAAACCATACAAAAGGAACACAAATATTTATCTTGGGAAAACCTTAAAGGGAAAAACCCAGCAAAAGCTTCCTTAATATAGATGTCCCAAAAAGATAAAAGATAAAACCAGTAAGGAGATCAAAGCCTGGTCCTCCTCCTTCTCCAACTACTTCTCTTCTCCACTAATGTGCTATACAAGTGAGAGTGTGTGTGTCTCAAATGAGGAGAGATACACCTCTATTTATATTCATCCATTCACTTCAATTAACTCATCCGACATGTAGGCTCGAGTTACACATGTAGGCTCAGGTAACCACACTGGGGTGCTAATGACCCACCTTTACAATTAGAGGGGACAACCTCATGACTCTTATTAGTTCTTTCGATTAGAATCATCGGGGTACAAGATAATACAAGTGGTTCTCCTGGTAGGACCATCGGGGACCACAAAAGATACATATAGAATATTCTTCGAAGTTACAATATTTCAACAAATGCTTCGCTCAAGGATAACTTGATGCCTCTCAATTCAACAGCAGAGCTACTAGTAATGAGAAAGTCATCCACATATAGAACAATCAACAATAGGAATCCCCTTTCTATTGCATGTAGACATTGCAGTCAAATTTGCATCTTTTAAATTTCTATGACATAAGGAAGGCATCCATATTGACATACCATGCCCTTGGGGCTTGCTAGATCCCATAGAGAGGTTTCCTCACTTTGCATACTACATATGAATCTTCAATGCACCCCTCAATATGTCTCATATAGATCTCCTCTTCTAGGTCACCATGGAGGAAGGCACTCTTCACATCCATGTGATGTACCTCCCACCTCTTTGAAGCTGCAATGGCCAAAACTAGCCTTATGGAGTCCATTCTTTCTTTAGGAGAGATTGTCTCATTGTAGTCCAGCCCATGGACTTGTGAGTACCCCTTTGCCACCAATCGATCCTTGTAATTGGTTGTGGTTCCATAAGATGCTAGCTTGGTATTGTAGATCCATTTGCATTGAACTAACTTCCTCCCAGGAGGAAATGTGACAAGCTCCCAGGTTTGAATGTTCTATAGTGAACCAAACTCATCATCCATAGCTGCTTGCCATCTTGGATCATGGAAAGCTTCTTTGAATGACTGAGGAACTAATCTCATCTTCATGAAACACCTCTCTGAGAGAAGTGGATCTAAATGGGAGAGTGCAACATGTTCATCCTGATACTGGGACCTCGTTCTTCTTTTGTCATCTAGATCCCCAACACTATTCCCAGTTGCTTCAATGAGCTTTTGCACCCATTTAGGCCTATGATTGGGAGTAGGTATTGGATCTAGATCTAGATATTCTTGAGGTTCAATATCAATATAAATATCATGATCATATTGGTCCTCATATTCTGAATCTGAAACATTAGACAATAGATCATCATGTGTAAATGGAAAAGAATGAGAAATTACACCTTATTCTTCTTCGGCTGATTGTGGATCATGCACCTGATCTTATTCAAATTGCACACTTCACTCTATGAAGCACTTTTTGGTTGTAAGGTCCATCAACTTGTATGCCTTAGCATCATTTTCATATCCCAACAGTATGCATTCTCTACTCTAGGCTTGGAAGACTTTCTCTTACTAGTGGGAATTCTAGCCCATGCTTTGGAGCAAAAAACTCTCAGATGTGAGACATTAGGCTTATGCCCCATAAAATATTCGAAAGGAGTAGACCCAATCACTGAATTGTGGGGAACCCTGTTCTAGATATACTAATCACAATCAATTGCCTCAACCCACAAATATGGAGGAATACTTCTTTCTTCTAGAAGGCATGTAGCCATCTCTTTCAAGGATCCGTTCCTCCTCTCAGATACACCATTCTGTTGTGGTGTGTATGGGACTAAGTGTTGCATTTAAATGCTTGTTGATGGACAAAGATGTTGAGATTCTCTTTTGACATACTCACCACCATTATCAAATCTAAGTACTTTGATATTCTTTCATAGAGTGTTCTCATCCAAGGATTTGAATATTTTGAAGGCCTCAAATACCTCAGACTTCTGCTTTAGAAAGTATACCCAACAATACCTTGAACAATTATCAATAAAGGTCAGAAAATATCCAGATCCATTCATAGATGTTGTAGGCATCGGTTCATATACATCACTGTGAATTAGATCTAATGTGGAGGAAACTATTCTTGCCTTTTATACCTCATACCTTTTCTCTGGATGCTTCCCTACCAAGCAACCAGTGCACACTCCTTTAGAGGATTTGATGAGAGGAAATCCATCAACCATCTTTTCATTGTTCAGTTGCTGGGGATACTTGAAGTTCAGGTGGCCAAATATTTCATGCCATAACTTGCTTGTGTTATTGACATGAGTCAATAAGGCACTATGATATGAATTAGGAAGAAAGTGATAAAACTCATATGCCTTGAAGGCATGATTAGCAACTCCTTTCTCTATCAAATGTCTAGTATAGAATTATGAAATATCCAAGGTGTCAGGATAAAATGTGACTCTCTTGGGAGAGCCTACATGTGTCATCTCGTACATAAATAACAAGTTTGCTATCAGGGAGGGAACACAGAGCACATTTTGCAACTCTCCACGCTAAATTTTAATGGAACCTTTCCTAACAACTGGTATTTGTGAATCATCTCCCATATGGATGCTTGGTCCTCCAAAGAGATCTAGAAAAGTGAATGATTCTTTGGAGGCAACCATGTGGTTGGAAGCTCCAGAATCAATGAGATAGGACTTTGAATGAGTGAATCCTGCTTTCAACGCATGGCACCTCTCATGTTCTTCTGTCTTCTTACAAAAATCAGAATTCTTTTTACCTTCCAAAAGGGAAATGTTTCTCTATTCAAGGAGCTTATAAATCTAGTCGATGGTATTCTTCATACATTGGTTCTCTGGATGAAATCCTCTCTTATAGTAAGAGCACTTGGCTTTGTCAAACTTCTTGTTCTTGTATTTCTTGGAACTAGAGGATCCATCTGAAGGATTACGCTTATCCTTTGGATTCGAATCAGTTTTATTCTTCTCTTTCCCTCTTTTCTTCCCCTTTTCTTGCGCATTCTTAGTCTCTCTAGCTAAGAGAGCCTGATTCTTGGAGGATTTGAGAGCTCCCATCTGAATCATCTTATCTCATTCCTATATTAGTGGCTCTGTGAAGCCATACAGGGATGGAATTTGCCAATTGGGAGTTTTCAGTATCCCATAGTGGAAAGTAGACACAAACACTGAGAATTCTAAGCCCAATTTTCTCAAAATGGAGAGCACTGGTTGCTCATCCTTCTTCTCAATCTTGCACTCCTTGCATTGCATGACATGGGATTTGAAATTAGTGAAGAATTGTTGTATTGTTTTGAAGTTACCGGGTTGTAGTGCTACCATCTCATTTTATAAGATATGGCCCCTCAGCTCATCCTCTTTTCCAAATAAGGATTCAATATTATCCCATACTTCTTTTGGAGCCTTGAGTCCATCAAGATGGAACAACATCTCCCTAGAGATGTGGATTCACATGAAGCCAAAAGCTTCATCAAGCTTATTAAAATACTTGGATTTTTCAAGACAATGTTGGGGTTCAAATTATCTGCCCATGGTGACCCTGTATAGACCCTTGTTACGCAAGACAATCTGCATATATGCCTTCCAATCAAGGAAATTGAAGGGTGTAAGGATTATGGGAGTCAGAGCTGCTGAATTCTCCATTTCATAGCTTCTAGAACAACAAATTCTTCAAGAAATATTTGAATGTACCCAAAAAAAACTGCAAAACACTTCAATTCACTATTAAACCAGATCAAACACTCTCCCCTTCGACGTGTGCACTTTCTCTGGGTGCATCACACATCGGTAGAATTCTCTAGACAGAATCCAGAGGGAGCAGGGCAATAATTCCAGGATTTATGTGGAACCCAATTGATTTTGGTGCATCAACAGAAGTTTTCAAGGTTTGCTGCTGGCCTGAATACCTACTCTGATACCATGTTAATTTTAGTGAAACATGGATCCTCAAGCTTGAATGAAAGCAATCTAAAAAGAAGGCTACAAAAGAATCAACAATTCAATGTAAATTGATCAATAGATTCACAATAGAAATTACACACATGAGGCAAAAAATGGTCAGAATATCATTACATTGATCATCATTAATGTCTCTGTAATACAATAGAGAAAATTTGAATGCCTTGGATAGGATTCGAATTCACCAACTCAAACTGACTCTAGTGCTAACTCAGTGTGGGAAAAATCACCACTAGGGCTCATTAATGCAACTCCGGATCATTGATTCAATCTACAATCAGTTAACTGAAGAGGGTAGGTGAACAAAGGCGTTCACACTCCCTTAAATCATGCAAACTAGCGCTGGGATGACTAAGAGTGAACTAAATGATGGTAATCAGAGCATAACTGAACATAACTGAATACCTACCAAGGTCATCTGAAGGAGACTTCTGGTGGCACTCAAAGTGGGTTCCTAAATTATAGGGATTGGTACTTGGGAGTCCAAAACTCATGCAAAGAGGCACAGTAAGTGGTAGGTGGCCCCAAAGTGTGTCCCCGATGCAATAGTGAAGTGATGAAGACCTCCTAATTTATGAAAATGGAAAAATAGACTAAGTGGGAAAATGGAGGATTAATTAATCTTAAAACTCAACCACATTAACCACAATGTTGCCCAGCCTGTAAATAAAAATCCTAAAGACTTAAGCTAGAAAATGTACAGGAAATACTGAAAGTTTTTCTTAATATCTAAGTAAGGGTTTATAGCCATCCCATTTTTACCTTTTGCCTATTTTTTGTGGCTAGCCATGCAACTCACCATTGCACTATGAAGTAATGGTGAAATAATGCCATTTATGGTAGATATTTGGTAGTTTGCATATTGTGTTACCTACACCTTTCGTGAAATAAATTTATGAGGACCGAGTAGCCTGGGTAACTAGAATGTGAAAGGTTTTTAATGGTTATACTGACCTTGCTTGACACGTTATAAAATTTCTTCACAACATAGCTTACTATTTGAAGCATATTCCCACTCAGAACTTCTCAAGACAATCCCATTTATTGAAACTACGAATGATTTCCTTCTCTCGAGAGTGTAGCAATTACATATTCTATTGTTAAACAAAGATCTTATTTCAAGGTGAAAAATTAGTTTCTAAAAAATCTACAATATGTGTTGGGGAAAAGAGGCACTTTCCTTCCTCTTCTCAATTTTGTTCTTAATTAAGAGGTAGATATTAGCTAGTCCCACAAGGTTCTAGATCATTGAGGTATAATAAAGGGAAATAATATGTTAGGGTTGAACTCAAAATATATCTTAAGATTCATTAATTGTTACTTTAATGTAACTTTGATTCAACTTTTTATTATTTGTAAATAGAGAATTTTAGAAGTATTAAATCTTTTTTTTCAGCAGAAAAAATGCCAGTCCTTGTTATTCAAAGAGAATTAAAGGACATAGTATACATGATAACCTTTCTGAACAGGCTTCTAGGCTGGGAATAAGCCAAAGGGGATCCCTCTACTAACCATGAATTTTTTCACTTCTATCTTACTGATATGAGGCATCTCAAAAAAATACCATAAGGCAATTCAGTGAGCCCATAAGAAACCAGGCTCTTAGCAAAAAACCAAAAATCAGTGAAAGCAAAGTGCTGATCTCTGAGGCAAAGAAATTTAACAGTCCATCTTATAAATCACTGAGCATGATCAGAAGGATGATAGTCTCATCCTAGATAGCTCATGATCCGGTCTTTCAAGGTAAAACAATACACGTGCCAAAAAAAGAAGTAAAGGGATTGAGTCCCAGCACAAAGCTTAAAAAAGCTGGAAATTTCCATGATCAGAGATCATTCCTTCCATAAATTCCAGAAGTTCCCAATACCAGGATCCAACACAAGAGCCTTCTTTGAGAGACAAACAGCCTGCTGATTATGCTCACGATAAATATGAAGGAGAGTCAAAGGAGAGAAAAAATGAGTAAGAGATTTGATATCCTCACACCAATGTTTCAGATTGGGAGAGTCCAAAGAAGACAACCTATTGGCCCAATTGATAATGACTAGAGAGTCACCATAGATGGTTTGTAGAGGGATCCCCAAGAGCTTAGACACAACGATGAGAGCCCAAAGAGCAAGAAGTTCAACTCTTGTATTTGTGCTTTTGCCACAGCCAAGTGAGAAACCAAGGAAATGAGACTCACTCAGATACAGCACAAATCCTGCTCCTCCAAGGTCATCAGCAACTGCCCCGTCAAAAAAACCACAAGGATAAGAGATCTGAGGATTGGGACCAAAATTTCTAATCTTGTGCTTTTGTTTTGGAACAGGATAGAGAAACCTGAAAGCTTCCACCTGATGAATGATATCTGAAAAAGATAGCAACTTATTTTCAAATAAGCAGAAGTTCCTAATTCTCCACAGGCTCCAGAAAATGAAGAGGGGAAGATATCTGCTGGCAGAGTGAGCCGATGAGTTCTTAAACCAGAGTTTAAGAAAAGTCCTAACATAACAATTTTTAAAGTAAGGTAGGCCCAACTGCTCGCAAAATACATTGAAAACCCTGATGGAAATAGTGCAGTCTAAGAATAGATGTTGTACAAAGTCTTCATTAGGCCTACAAAGAGTACATAAACCTAGACCCTGCCAACCTCTCCTTTGCAAATTATCCCAAGTTAGTACTCGGTTCATAACCCCTAACCAAATAAAACATCAAATTTTTGTAGGTATGTTGAAGGTCCAAAGGAAATCCAACACTTTATAATGTTCTGAGGATGGCTCATGGTAGTGGTGAACAATGCGTTCATACCCCATAGCTGCAGAAATGTCACCAGCATACCTATTATATGACCAGATTAGAGAGTCTTTCTGGTGTGTCAGTCTGATTCTACCATATTCCAATCCTGAGATGAATTTGTTCCACAAGAGCCCCCATTCACCCCCCATATCCAGATCTTCAGCAGTAAACCAGTAACACTTTGCCCCAGGAGTAAAATTACGAGCCTGTGCCAGAGAAACTATGCCATAATCCTCCAGATAATCACGAAGATCCCGAGGAAGGACTAAAAGTGCTTCAGTGCCCATAATCGGATCAATACCAACACAAATATCTTCTCCATTCCCTACTTGCCAAGTAAGTCCACATCCGACCCAGGACAAAGTATGCAGAAAACCTTTCCAAATCACGGAGGGCCAAGATTCAATAATATTAAGTTTAAGAAGGTGCTCCTAATGGTTGGGATCTTTACTACCCGTTGGACCCACACATTTAGACTTCTAATATCATTTTATGAAACTGGGGTTCAATTAATTTACTTAGTTTGATGTTCACATTCTAACATGAGTTTGTCTATAGTCCATCAATCATTGTCACAATCCCCATGCAACCTCAACATAAACCCGAGGTTAGAGTCATTGAAATCTTTGGTTAACTGAAGGGAAATGTTTGTATATGGTGATCATGTATATACGCTTACCCTTTATTTTGTGGTTATCTCATTTTGGGTGTTTCCAACGGTTTGGTTTTTTAAATGATAATAATATTTATGTAAATTCCCAGGTACGATAAGACATTTTAACCCTGTCATTCTAATCGGTTGTTTGATGCTTATACTTTTATGTGATGAAGATTGTAAAAGTTCTCTAATTTTTGTTGGATTAAAAATACAATAATTTTTTTTGTTATTTTGCTATCCATTTTAATTGGTCAACATTTCCAACAAGAGCCACATGGTGGCAATGTCTCGACAATGCCACATGTCATTGTAGGTTAACTTGACAGTGAACTAGCAATTTTGTAGTAGTGAGGATTTTTAACCAATCATTTCTAGTAGTAAACTAGAGAGAAGATTTCAACATTCATTTGTTTGGATTTTATTTTACTACTCAACATTTATTTATCTCTCTAATGCTTGATATTTAAAATAAGTTATTTTATTAATCAACATTCATTTCAAATTATTTTATTGATCAACATTCATTTGTATAAGAGGCTTTAATTTTTCATTCTCCTTTCCATGCTTCTTAGTGATGAAAACATATTCATTATGATTCTTTCATAAAATATGTTACATAAACATATATAATTCACAAGAAGAAAAATATGTTGCAGAAACACAGAGATCAATAGATATGCATACACTAATTGTATTTAAAAATCCTAGGCTCTATCAAGCGCCGAGATAGAACAAATCTCTTGGGGTGCAAACCTCTTCTTAAGTATCCATTGATTTGATTTAAACCAAAAGACACATCTTTTTATTTAAGGTTCACATATAATATTTTTATTATTAATATTTAATATTATTTATGGCCCACATATAATATTTTTTATTATTTATTATTTTGTTAGGAAAGAACATTGCATAATTTCCCTACACATGGTTTTAAAACCATATGCAAGGCCCTCCTACAACCATGGGTTGTTTAGGAGGCCTTGCACATGGTCTTAAAACCATTTGCTAGGCCCTCCTAAACCATGTACAATAAAACCATGGGTTGTTTAGGAGGCCTTGCACATGGTTTAAAAACCATGTGCAAAGCCTCCTAAACCATGTACAATAAAACCATGGGTTGTTTAGAATGTCTTGCACATGGTTTTAAAACCATGTGCAAGGCCAACATTTTTTTGGGGATAATTCAATTTTGTGTTTTTTTCTTGACCCACAATTTTTTACGGATAATTAAATTTTTACTTTTTTATTGTTTTGTTAGGTAGGAAGATTATAACATCTCCCCCATATTAGATTGTTTTATTTTGGCCTATTAGAAAATTTATTTCCCATAATATTCATTATCACTATTATTTTTTGCCCACATGTTATAAACGTTATATCACTTTACAAGATCTTTCCCATAATATTCACTATCACTATTATTTTTTGCCGACATATTACATTAGTAACGTTACATCACGTTACAAGATCTCCCCCATACTGGGCTGTAGAGCGCCTCTCGGCGCAATAACCAGCGTAGATCCAAATCCTAGGCTCTATCAAGCACCGAGAGGGATCAAACTCTCTAGGTGCAAACCTCTCCAGGTATCAATACACCATTAGAACCAATCAATGTAGCTACTAATTTATGCATTAATATCAATACACCATACAGTGAAACCTATACAAATAAAAAACTCACTGTGCAAGTTAATGAAATGCTAATGAAATTCTCTTACTGAAATTCAATATTTTTCAATTTGACTATATTTACAATTATAATTAAAACAAATTATTTAAAACATATTTGGAAAAAAATGTGATTTAAAAACTTTTTTATTATTTAAATTATTAAAACATTAAATTTCTTAAAATATTATAATATTATACTATTACATAAATAGATTATATTTTCAATTATATTTTAAAAACCTTATTTTTTAAAAACATTTTTACTATTTAAACATTATATCTATTAAAACATTATAATTATTAAAACATTATAATATTATACTATTTCATAAAATGACTATATTTTCAATTATATTTTAAAACCATATTTAAAATATAATTGAAAAAAAAACTTATTGATATGCATTTCTTTAAATATTTTATATTATTATAAATGATTAACTATTAAAAGACCATATTTTAATAGTTATATTTCATAGTCTCATAACTTAAAAACCCTTATTTAAAACCTTGCAATACTATCCTAAATGAAAACATAAAATTGTTTCAAACCTAAAGATTACATACATTTTAATATATTGTTCTAACATATTGAATAAATTAAAGTATATTAGTATTCAAAACATCTACCTCATACATGGTTTTAAAACTATGTGTAAGGCCCTCTTAAACCATATACAATAAAACCATGGGTTGTTTAGGAGGCTTTGCATGTGGTCTTAAAATCATTTGCAAGACCCTCCTAAACCATGTACAATAAAACCATGGGTTGTTTAGGATGCCTTGCAAATGGTTTTATTGCAAGACCCTCCTAAACCATGTACAATAAAACCATGGGTTGTTTAGGATGCCTTGCAAATGGTTTTAAAACCATTTGCAAGGCCATACTAAACCATGTACAATAAAACCATGGGTTGTTTAGGAGGCCTTGCACATGGTTTCAACATTTTTTTTGCCAACAATTAATTAATTAATTAATTAATTATTATTTTGTTAGGGAACAACATTACAACATATCCCCATATTGGGTTGTTTGTGTGGTGGACATTGTTTTTGGGGGATAATTAAAAATTTGTTTTGGGGGGATAATTAATTTTTTTTATTTTTTATTATTAATTTTAATTTTGTGTAGGTCAACATGTTGGGTATAAAATTTATTATTATTTTATTAGAGTGTCATGTACAAACTTGACAACATCTCTCCCATACTAGGCTGGAGAGCACCTCGCTTCTCTCGATGCAATTGAAATTGATTATTAACTAACATGCTCTATGTTTTAAAAACATGATAATAAATAACATACATATGACACCCTGAGCGAATGAAGAGAGGGTGGATGAATGATCACCCATGGAAAGATAGGATGCCCAACAAAGAAGACAATCACTGTAGCTTCGATCGATTAGTAGGGTAATAAATCAAGTATTTGGGTGATATCGCTAGGTTCCTTCTCGCATTTGGGAGTAACATGATGACTCAATCAATATGCTCGTATCAAAACAACATGTTGTTTCGATGTATTTATTTTGTTGGTTCGATGGGTGAAGTGTGACGGTATGGATCACATAGTCGCAGCACATATTAGTTAGTAGCACCTCTTTTTAGCAACTCATTGTTCACTGAATCTAGCCCCGTCTCGTGGTAGCACCTCTTCTCATCAACCCTATAGAATATGTGATGCGTTGTTTCCAGTTGAACCACCCCATATTTAAAATTTACCCCGGCCGCCTTACTCCTGTAAACTCTGGAGAAGCAAGCCATAAATTCATCTGCTTTTAGACCGGGCAGAGTTGTATGGCAAGAAAATAACTTGTGGCTTCTGGCTAGAGATTTGACTATGCAATTGGCAAGGAAATATGCTTGTTTTCTATTTGTCTTTTTTAGGGTGGAAGGGGTTAATTCTAATCTAAGCTTGTGACAAAATAAATGTTGTAATTAAATAAATTAATTTGGAATTTTGGTTTTGAACTTTCTCAATATTTATTATGTAATTCAACGTAAATTAATGGATTTCCACATTTTATACAAATGATGTAGAAATGGATGGATCTAGATACGCCGGGGTAAATGTATACTGCAGATCAAAATAATCTCTTCTCTTTATCTTTCTGATCGGATTTTAGGGTTGGATAGTTGGGTTTGACTTAAGAATTTGCACTATTATTCTATAACAACTGGAACACAAAGTACATAATAAAACATTTTTGAGCAATAATTGTTCTAGTTTAATGGACACCGAAACCAGGAATTTTGGTCAATCCGTTTAAGTTCATCATAATCTTCTAAAAGCATTTCAAAACATTAGCCTCAAATTGACAAGTATAAATAAGAACTAATATTTGAGCATTTCAAATCTATCTCGTTTGAATCATATTTAACGATATTAATTAATTTACCATTTGGTTATTAGGTTTTAGTTTGCAGGAACCCATGCCAATATGTATTGCATGCTCCAATTCCTATATACAAGAGTCATTGGTTATCTTAAGAACTGGAGCACTTCTAGAGACGTTAAAGAAAGATGGTGTAATAATATTAGACAAGAGTTTAAGTAATAAAATTTCTTCTTGGGTTTCATCAATTAAAATAAGGATGAACAAAGCAACAAATCACAATAACATAGAACTAATGACAAACAAGATTTATGTATTCGATATATTTGTGAAGAAAATCATTTTCTACAACAGATAACTGCAACGATAAACTAACCATAGCTGATTGCACCAATCCCCCTATTCTTGCCAGCTTAATCCCACTACACAAAAGGTAAAACTCTATACAACTTTTTGTCATAAAACAACATAAGAATCAAATCTACATAGCTCTAAAACACATTTATTCGTTGTTACTTTGTGTCATATATATATATATATATATATATATATATATATGTATGTATGTATGTATGTATGTATGTATGTATGAGTGCACAAGGACAATGCCTACAAATTATACTTCGATATGAAGAGATTTTCAATAGTTTCTCAATCATTTTTCCGTGTGAATGCCAAGTTAATAAAGATTCGTGCGAATGCCAAGTTAACAACACACGTACACAAATGGTCCCTCCTTTGCGAACGGTATGCCCTGCACCAATGAAGTTAATAAGGATTGTGTGAATGCCAAGTTAACAACATACAAATAAAACAATGGAAATTTTGCAAGCTAAATGAGAAGAAAGAGGCATACCCAAGATACCTCTTAACACGAGGCCCATTCTCAAATTATATAGTTTCTACTTCCCCCAAGCACCCTTTTAACAAAGACTCTCCAATGAGCTTCACAAAGACTAGCAACAATGGATTACCATCGACTAACTAGAGTTACTCCAACTCCTTTTTTCACAATTCAACGAGGTCATGGAAGTAGAGAGAACTGGGGATTTTGTGCAAGTGAGTAGAACAACGGGTAATCTTGCATATAAGAACTGCACCGAGAGTGGATACCCAACCACTAGAAATTGGTTTACAGTCTATAGGTTGCATTGAGGCTACAGGATGGAAGAAGGGAAAAGACTGCAAAGCTGGCAACAAAAGTTGATAAAGAGGTGGCAAGACTCACAACTCTACTCATTCCACTAGAAGGTAATCTTACCTTGCATCATAATTCAATGAGCCTGACGGGGCCGAACTGTGGTACCTTCGAAGTAAGAATGAACAACAAACATAACAATTGCAAGATGTATATCCCCCTTCCTTCCAAACCATGGATAGTTTAGCCGAGTGACATTACTAACTCCAAATTAATGCCAATCACGCAAATCACAACACATGATTGACATGTGCTTAAATGCCGAGATATTACGCCGAACAATGCATTAAAATTGCAGTGATCTGGTTCACATGATTTTCCTTCAAAACACCCCATTCATGGACACACGCCCTTTGCATTTAAAATGGAGAGCAGAGCTTATTCAAGGCTCCCGAAGTCAGCCAACCCCCAAAAAGATTGACACATTTCCCTATCTGACATCACCCTTCCACCAACCAATAAATGTACAGATAAATTTATGAATTAGAAAATATATAATAAAAGCTTGAACAAAGCCTATAGCTTAGGCACACCAACCAAAAATTACCAAAAACCTGCACACACTGTTCTCAGAACTTATCTTTTAAATCTATTCCATTATCTTTCACGTAAACTACATCAGCTAAAACATTTAAAGAGCCTGACTTCAGCCCACCACCACATGGTGGGCAACACATAACGAGGTAGACATCAGCCTCAAACAACCAATAAAAAACCAGAAAAATGCTATTTAAAAATTTGTTTTTCTAAATAAGATTTCATTTCCTATATCCAAACTATATTCTTTTCTGAAAATTTGACAATCACCGACAAATTAATGTTCATGAGCGAAAACTATATGTCAAAGAAATAATAATCTTAATCCAATAAACTAAAAATTATAGCATAAAAACTTAATTTTTTTAATTAGTTACAAAAATTTATCTTTGTTTTTTATTTGGTATTTTATTATTTTTATGGTTACATACTTTGTAATAATTTTGATTTTCTCTAATTTCATTATCTAACCATGCTCCCAATCTCTTAACGAAGTAAACTATGTCCTTTTTTTCAGAGGAAAAAATACCATCTTTTGATATTCAAGTTGAATCAAAAAGATAAAATATACAGGTCAGCATACATAGCAGCAGGAAATCATCAGTCATAGCATCCATACAATATACAATCTCAAGTAAACTATGTCCTTATACATGATGAGCGAAAACCATGCTCCCAATCTCAAAATGAAGTAAACTATGTCCTTAGAGCATATGGAACATGATGAGAGAAAGCTATAAAATTTTTTTAATTAAAAATTATATAAATGTGAATTTATGAAAATACAAGAATTAGTAAAGAAAATAAAATTGCATACATATTTATAAAAAAAGTTATTTAAAAATTATATATTCCTTGCGGTTGAAATGAGATGGTGTACCTTGTATTTGTTGTGAACACATATTCAACAACTTAAATTGAAATTGATTTTAGTGGGTATGTATTTGTGTTTCACTTTGTCTTAAAGTGTTGATTTAACATAGGACAAACAAGATCGGCAAGGAAGTAAATTTGTGTTTTCAAGTAAATATGTATTTGTGTTTCACTTTCTCTTAAAATCATATATATCTGTGTTTCACTTTATCTCTTAACATATTGATTTAACATAGGTATTAACAAGAACATCTCTTAAAATCATATGTATCTGTGTTTCACTTTATCTCTTAACATATTGATTTAACACAGGTATAAACAAGAACAACAAGGGAAGGCCACGAAGTGGGAAGTCCTTGCCTTAAAAGTAATGCTGTAAGTTGGCATGAGTAAGAGCCTTAGTTTTAAGGAGTCAAGTTAGAATTTTTTACCTACTTGCAACGTGTTTGTTCATTGCTAGAGGTTAGAAAGTAAAGTGCAAATAACGACATTATGGCCAAGACCAATAATCTACGCCGTATTATCATCAAAGAGCCATATTTGTTATAAAGTAGGAAAGAACTATAAAGAATTGAAACAAATCACATCGTTACAAGAATACAAGGAACACGAGGAGCTGAGGAAAGAGAAGGAAGGTGGTAAATTGGTATAATTGTACTTATATTTGTTGAAACTTAACTACTTGAGCCTCATCTCATTTATTTATGTTCAAGGAAATGAAGATGCAATGGCGAGGCATACGAGGGAAGTTTTATAACGACTATAGCTTTGATTCTCTTTAGCGAAGCTAAGTAGTGCATAGTTGTTCATAATAAATTACATTAGTAACTAATTTCTCTTAGCTTTAGCTAACTGATGCCATGTAGTGGGGTCTCGATGCCAACTAATCTATTACTTTTTTTTTGTAGGCTGGCCTACATGACTACTCTTTTAGACAACTAGACAACTCAGTCGTGGGATGGGATTATCGTCAAAATTGCCTTGGGAAATAATGCCTTAACTTAGTTATTCCTTGGGCTAGCTGGTCATTCACTGGCGACGCACACCGGTCAACTAGACTTGAACAATGACGCATTGACTGTAATTTTACCATAATTAAATAAGCATTATGTTGTTATTAGGTATAAACTAATACATCAAGCATCATGTATCTGGCATGTTGGAACTCTTCTATTTATGACTAGAGTTATGATGTCATTGAATTACCCAAGTTACCACCAAATTAGATTGATTTACAGGTGGCCTACATTATTTGGGGCAGGGAATTAAATTGCTTGGAAGCAAATTACAAAACCGCCTCTTTGGCCATTCATGTTAGATAATAAACATGCATTTTTTGCTTGTCCCATAAAAAATAGATTATAATCTAGCCACTAAAATATAATTTAGATTTACCGAACTATACCCTTTACAACGTTTCTATATTATAGTCGGGATAGTTGATAAACAATGCCAGGTAGTGATACAAGTGTTGATTCAATGCTGACACATGTTCTTTGCCCCAAAACACGCGTCCTTGACATATGACAAATGTTGGACATATTAAATTTTTGTGGCTGCATCCCTTTTAGGCAGTCCGTTGTAGAACTCTTCTAATTCTATGTTTTCTAGGTTTTAAGAGCTATCATGACTGATCTTCATATAATCGCTTGTGATCAACTCCTTAATTACAACATTTGAAGTATAAGTAGTAGTGGCTAGCCTATATATTTTTGCTTTCTCCACAACAAGCAAGCCCTTGCTTGAAATAGATAGGCCCTTTATTCGTTCAATTCCAATCCGATTCAATTTGTATGAAACAATAGATAAGCATCGACTGTTTAGAACGCCTGTCAGTGGGCGCCATCATGTTTAGAACCTGTTGATCACGTTCGACACATGCATGTAATGTCCATATCATAGACGTAATTACAATTTGGGTATCGCTATCGCTCTATATGGCTATGGCTCTATCACTATCGATATATATGGCTTCGGGTAAGCAAGCACTTAACGACTTTATTTAAAAATCATAAAACCACTGGTGTTTCAACTGTTGCACATGTTGATGCAAGTGTTGAATATGTTGTTGAGCCAACAGGATAAACTATAGGATCTGCATCTGGATAGGGGCCCGTGCCCAAAGGTCATGGGTAAACATCAGTTGGTAGTTTAATTGCTAGTGATGTTTCCTTTGTTGCTTGTGATCCTTAGTTAGTTTATAATTCATTTCTCATTTCCAGCAATTGGGAAAAAATTAGGTCAACTGCCAGATTGTAAAATTCCAAAGCCAAACGGTGAATTAGAGCAACTACTAACCCTGGTAGGAAGCAAATTGCTAATAAATGTGCCGATGAAAGGAAATAATTTCCAAACCCTGGTGAAAACCCATAAGGTATGTGTACTTCTGCTCGATCAACTTCTGGATATATTGCAGAAACAATTGCTGCTGCTGCTGCATAAATGACTAAATCTACTGCTGCGACTGTGACCAATGCCCGTATCACAACTAATACTAATGACCCATCTGCTTAAGCAACAGGATCCTCACCTTGCTTTCGAAAAATAATAATAGTCATCTCAATCTTGAAAATCATAAACTGAATCACGAGCATCGAAATCTTCATCATAAAAAAAATGCTAACCTTTTTGTCTCCTTGTTTCTAAGGGGCAGATCAACTATGATGGAACCTACGCCGAGTACATGATGGTCATCCATAGAATGCAAATGTAAGGGAGGAAAATGACCAAATGAACATGAACAAGAATAACTAGTAGTAGAGTACCATTGGAACAAATCGTCTTGTGAAGCTTCCATGCTTGACGTCAGGATGAAGGTAGCTTATGCATCAGATCCTGCAACTCTTTCCACATCTTAGCAACCCTGTAATAGAAAATTGTATGGAGTTTCAATTCCATGAACTTCTGAGACGTCTTGGATGCTCGCCACAGTCTCAGATGCTCGCCACCATCTCAGTCATAGGTTTGAATCCCCTGGGCCACTTGTTGAATCTCCTCTAATGTCTGAAGCTCTTGTAAAATTTGAGACACGTCAGTGGAAAGAGTTCAACAAAATTTAGAACAATAGTGTTGCCACAACCACTTTCGATTCAGAAATGGACTGGAGATCGGGTTGTTGCAAATTGTGAGAAGAAACTATACTAGAAGGGAAGACTAGGCTCTTGGATGCTCGCCATCGTCTCAGACGCTCGCCACCATCTCAGGCCCAGGTTCAAATTTCCAAGGCCACTTGTTGACGCTCCTCTAATGTTTGAAGCTCTGGTAAAGTTTGAGACATGACAGTGGAAAGAATTCAACAAACTTTAGAAATAGCAGCATCGCTGCAACCACTTTCGAACTAGATATGGACTAGAGACCGGGTTATTGCAGATTCTGAGAAGAAATTGGACTGGAAGGGAAGACTAGGAATCACAAACATGAAAAACATGCAACAATCTACATGATTACAGGTATCCACATGCTTCCTGCTACAAGAAGCAGGACGATGAACACATGGCAAACATGCAACAATCTACATGCTTACAGGTATCCACATGCTTCTTCTATAAGAAATTAGAAGCATAATGAGACTAACATTTTATGCTTGTAAACTAATGCTATGTTGGAGATAGCATTAATGAAAATGAAAATCTTGAAAATCTTGTTACATATGTCTATGCTGCTACCATATAGTTTTAACCCTAAGTTGAAAAGCACAAAATATAAATTGGCCTCAATATGAGGCCAAATAACGCCTCAAAGTTTCTTTATTGGTCTAAAAAGCATGCTAGGAGCATATCACAAAGAAAATTTATGATAAATGTTAAAAAATTGTTTCGATTTTTGTGCATATTAGTAAAAACGACGACAAGACGATTCATAGAGTCCCTGTTAGTCGGAGGGCATGGACTAACAAGGAAATAAATTTGCATTTTTAAATAAATATGTGTTGAGATAATATGTTTTCCTTTATACATTTAATTTAATTTAATTGAGTTTTAACAACTTGAATTTGATTTAAACCAACATAGATCAATCTAAAAGGGGATCTACCATGCATCGAGAGGGATAAAATCTCTTAAGGTGCAAACCCTTTTAGAGTGGAAATGTTGAGGAAATGCGTAATCCAATGTTTATGATTTTAGTTTATCTAATTTATGTTGTTTTATATATATGCAATTATAAATAATTTAAATTTAGTTTAAGAGACATGTTATTTTTAATAACATTTTATTTATTTTTATAAAGGACATGTGTCAACTCTAGGATGAGCACAGAAGGAGTTACACATATCTCCCCCAGTGGGCTGTATAATGCACCTCTTCGGTACAATAAGTGAATATAGTAAATAGGTATTATGTAAAAGTGTCCATCTATGTTGTACGTGGGGGAATGCATTATTATTTGTTTGAGACAAGAGAATAGAGTAAGTTCTTTGCCATCAAATTTAATTCACTTTGAATTGATTCGATTTCATTTTTTTAACTATTTATTTCTATATTTATTTATTTATTTTGCATTATTAAAAAATTAAAAAAACTATCATGATTATATATTGAAATTAATGTAACTAATTTGATCATCTACTTACAAGTTAGGTTAAAAAAACTAAATTAAAGAAAAAATGAACTTCTCCATAATTAAGTATGGCCACCTTACCATAATGCTTGTAACATTATATCATTAATCATTCACCACATAATTTTTTTTTGTTGGCTAAGTGGTGGAACCCCCTTGACTAGTAGGTTTTCCATTGGCCAAGTTACCATGAACCAGGGGCATCTAAGCCGTCAAAATCACCTGGGGATCGCACTCGGCATGAACCACACCAACCCTTAACATGGTTGGATTTTTTGTATCCACGGAATTAGAACCGATGACCTTTCCTCTTAGGGGGCATATTAACCATACCCTGCCACCAACTATTCTACATCTCACGAATCATTTACCACATAATTAATCATATCCTTCCCCTAAATTATCTCAATTGTTGGATTGAATTCACAATCTATAAATTTATTAAAAAATCCACAACTTCTCTATAATGAAGTAAGGTCACATGTGCTTGCAGAGGTGTAGACTGACTGGAAAAGAAGTGAAATGATATGAAAAATTGTAAATAGGTCACAGGTTCAAACCTCAATTAACTTGTGGGTGCACCTAGGGGTATAGTGGTAGTGGACATGAATCGACCATGTTTCACACGAGTACGAGCCTCGCCCTAGTTGTTGATTTCTCTAGTACAAAAAAATTGTATGTTCGCTTTCCATAATTATTTTATTATTAATCGTTCAATGTCATCCTTTACCTAATATATGTAAAAAAGGTGTCAAATCACGGTCTAAATTGATAATCATTCAATGTAACATTTCTCTGTAAACCATTGGATCATGATCGACTTGATAGTCCAGATTGAAGTATGATCACCAGAATGCTTGTAATCATTCAATGCATGAAAGTTAAGGAATCTATCTATACTCTGATCTCCTTGATAAATAATCAATGCAACTTCCACAAGTGACTCAATATACAAGCTTGCAAAGTATGAGGGTTAACATTGCTCATAAGACTGATATTAAGATTTGCAAAAGTCTCAAACATCAGAGGTGAGAATATTGTTTGTATCACATACCCACACCCTCAATTAGTTGGAGAGTCCATGATTCTACCTATAAAAAAGTGGGATAGGTTCTTACATGAACAAATCATTGTGCTTATGATCCATGATTTTAATGTCTACCTGAGATAGTTGGACACCCTTGTTTCGGTCACACTCAGTCCTTCTATTGTCTCAACTTCACTCAAGATTTGCATTTTTATTTTTTGTTGTGATTGAATGTTGTATGTCGTGCATGAGTTGACTTCTCTACACTAGTCCCGTTTGTTAACTCGGTCTCATTCTACCCTACAACCACTCAACTTTATTTGTTGCTCAATTGAACTTGTAGCAACTTAATTTTTTAAGCATTGGATCTAGCATATTTGTGTGGCTTGTTGATAGGGATTCATTTTTTGGCTAGTGTATAAACTTAACTTCTTAAGCATTGGAGCTAGCATCTTAGTGTGGCTAGTTGACAAAGATTCATTGTTTGGCTAGCTAAGCTATATTGAAGGTAAATTTGGCACTTTTCAATTATTATTGCTTGTCTTGTTGCATAATAAACTCATGGTTGTTATTGTCAAATTAATAACAATAACATGTTAAGAGTGTTTTGTAACGTTTGAAAATATTGCATGTAAGACTAAAACTGAGCAATATAATTTATCATCATGTATAATTTATAATAAATGAGAAAGAGTCTATCTATGAGTATATACACTTTTCCAAAAATTTTCCTATGTGACTAATATTTTCATCCTTTCCAACAAAAATATCCTTATGCCAATGATGTGAAGGCTCTGCCTTCATCTCCTTGTGGTTCGTGTTTGTTAGCATTGTGCTCAGCCACAACCATAGTGCTACCTAATTGTAAAAAAGATTCAAAAGGGAAAATGGTTCCACAAAACCTTATCAATAACCCTAATAGAGGTGACAAACAAAATAAATAGAGTTGTTTCATGATTGCTTGCAACCACTACTAATCTAGAAAATGTCTAGGAGTCATTTGAGGTTCTTATTAGCAATCGAGAAAGGGATTCTAGGTGTCCCCATTTGTAATATTGTCATGACTATGTGTCCTACTATGTGAGCCATATACATGTAGTAGTGGAGCACTACTTGAAATCCCCCAAATAAAATCAGTTACTAAGATTGTAAATGTGTAGAAAATACAAATAAATATAAAAATCCCAACACATGTAATCTAAAGATGAATCAACTTGCCAATATTTTGTCCATGCTTTGTGGCTTTCCATGTAAATAGAAACTACACTATGAATTGATCGTGAATTAATGTCATGTATAGGACATATCTAGTATTTTGGTTATTGTGTTACGAGCACCTGTCATGAAATATATATATTATAAAGGGGGGCCTCACCCTATCAGCTCCGATTACAGAGCCTAACTCGATGGGGACATCAAGTGAGGCCCTTATATATCTATGCATAACCATCCGAGGATTTGATCCCAGGACCTTCTGCTTACAACTCACAGCTCTCAACCACTTGAGTTAACCCATCGGGTAGATATATATATAATGGGTAGTAAGAAAGCCACCTTTTGAACAAAGCTTTCATCCTTATTCATACTCTTTTTATCCCTTTTTCAAGTCTCTGTTTATCTTTCTAGCATCCAAGTGACAATTTTGGCTTAAAGGTATATTGCCTGACATTTCTTCATATTTTGTTGATTTATTGGCAATTAAGTTAAGGTATATTTGTATTCTTATGACTACTTGTAGAATGTGCCTATTCTCATTGTTACATGGATGCTATAGAAGACATGGTACTGCAAATACTCTACATACCTACTACAAAAGTGATACTATGGATGTTCTACAATCCTATTGTGGACCCTATACTACAGATACGTTGCAGGTGTTACTACAAGAACTATGTAGGCTTGTTTTCGAAGTCATACTATGGATGTTCTACAAGCCTACTAAAGATATGCTACAAGTGTTGCTGCGGGAACTCTAAAGGCGACATTCAAGAAGTCTACATGCAATAATAGTTTGGATCCAGTTTTAAGGAGATAAGATCACATCCTATATCTTATGTAGAAGACACATTGTGGATACAAAATGAGTTTGGGTGTGATCCAAAGAGGACCAACCTCATGACGCCTAACACCTATTTTTAGTAGCCAGTTTTAACAATGATTTATATTTTGTAATAAAAGCATGTGCAAAATAATCGGTCATGTCGTACTCCTAATTAGGTTTCCTAAGTATAAGACCTTGATATTTTTATGGTTAAGAGGGGCAACTCAAGAATCAATGATTCGTGAGTATGTCCAAACAATCTTTCAGTCATAGGTATTTAGGGGATCATTATATAATAAGTTCTCTTGTGTATGAAATAATTAGCCAAGGACAATGAGAATTTTGAGATATTTGGTATTCGGTGTTGTATCACATCTTTAGTGATTTTATTAATATCTATAATTAATTTGCTTTGTGACATGTGTGCTTGAACTAATTATTTTTCTATTGTAGGATACCACAATACTCTGTCTAGAAGGAAAGGCCCACTCCAATAGGCACGTGTTGTCATTGTATTTTTATGCAACATGACATCTTGTGTGATTTAGTTAACAATTTCTGCAATTATCATAGATGCACCATGAATGCATGCAAAATTATTCTTCTTTCATAGAAATGATCATTCTATTGCATAATCTGCACCTTCCTCATTCTATTTTGAAAATAATATTTGTTTTAGAAATGGAGTTGTAATTGGTAAATTTAACTAATTATCGTAGATTCACCATGAATGCATGCAAAATTATTCTTCTTTCATAGAAATTATCATTATAATGCATAATCTGCATCTTCCTCATTCTATTTTGAAAATAATATTTGTTTTAGAAATGGAATTGTAATTGGTAAATTTAACTATTGCAATGAGTAAAATTCCAAAGTAATAATTTGGTAAGAAGCGACTGTTTCTACAATTAATTTCTTTTAGATAATCAAGAGTGGACTTTTTCAATTTAGCACAGAGTGCTTTTAAATTTTGTAAGAGTAGATTTATTTACTTTATGTAATATTGGGCTTATTTAATTTCTGTAATAATGAGGTTGTTGTGGTATAACAAGATTCCAATTTCTGCAGTTCAATGTGAGCCTAGTTTAGCCATTTCATTTCTATAAGTTTGAGTGTGTTTAATATAGCTTTTCATTTATTCAAATTTCTTTATGTTGCTTGATCTCTAGACAATAGTTACACAATTCTTGCCATAATATATGCCCAATAGTATTTCCAATGTTAAGAGTGATATTCCCTAAAGATACAACTTCACAGCACCGGACCAAAGCATAGTGATTTTTGACTAGAATATACAGTGCATGGTAACTTGCAAGTTCTTATAGGACCCTAGCTTGATAATTAATGTACACAATTCTTGTTTTTTTTTTTGAGAAATTAGAAGGTAATTAAAAAACCCTTCATTTTGCCGCCATTGTCAAGGAGTTTCCAACAACAACTGCAAAACCTTTCCTTGGTTTGCATAGGATCCTTCTTGTTGTAACAATTTAAGTTTGAATATTTTTCATCTTGATTTGCTTACTTAGATTTCCATAGTATTTGCATAAATTGTATTCTTTCTTTAAAGGTTTCTAGAGTGTTTTTTTTTTGTATAATTTCAAAGATAAGAAAATAGGACCCTAAGATGAGAGGTAAGAACATGCACGTTTGTTGTATAGATTTTGTAGCGAGTGCTTGTTTTTCTAAATTCAAGATATGATTTTGTTTTGATTCGTGAATAACAATATAAATCCTCAAGAATGATTTCTTGGCATTATTAAAACCCCCAAAAATACTAATAGTGCAGGAAGAGAAATAAAAGAAGAAGGCTTGGGGAGTGGTAATTTCTGGAAAAAAGGCACCTTATCCTGCTCTGCAACCAAAAGGATATATGAAGCTTTAGTGGTGGAACCAATATATTCAGTTGATTCTTTTGTAGAGACTTTTGGCTTATTCTAAGGAGACAATTTATTTCATACTATAGATTATGCTTATAGAAGAGCTTCTGAGTGGACAACGAGACAGAGAGTTTCATATGAATCCCATAATAGAGCCAAGATATTTTCCTTCCTCTGCAATAATATGGTAGGAGAAGAAGGGATGATACCTGTTTGAGGAGAGAATGTCCCATTTGAATTCCCATTAAGGGATTTTGAAGCTGAAAATGCAGCTCAAATGAAAATATCCCTCCATCAACTTTGCCAATTTTTAATGGGATGGAAATTAAGTGAAGATCCATATGCATTACTCTTCGAATTCGATGTTCTTTGTAGGAGATATGACTATCTGATAGATGCTCATAAATTAAAATTGTTCCATGCCACAATGAATAATGAAACACTCTATTGGTTCATGGGTTCAGTGGGGACAAAATTACTACATGGGCATAGATGAAGAAAGCATTCCTGCAGAAATATCATGACTATAAAAAGGACAAAGACCATAAAGAAACCATATTCAAGATGAAACAAAAAGAATATGAAAGTCTAGAAGATTATGTAGAAAGGTTCTAGTATAACTTGCAACGGTTAGAAAAAACACATTGGAAGATGAAACCCTACAAATTATTTTAATATGAGGAATTAGAGAGGAATGTATTGACATTCTGAATATTATGGGGTCTAGTGATGTATCTCAAATCAAATATGGTGAGATCCGTTACCTTTTCAAAACACATCCATGAGGGACCTCCAGAATAGGAAAAGGACCAAGGGATATCATGCAAGGGCCACGAGAAAACTTTGAAGGGGTGTCACCCGAGTAGAGATTGGAAACCTATTGGACGAATTTAAAATTGGCATACTCAGATCCTTAAGTTCATAGCTAGATACAATGCATATCAAGAAGAATCAGGGAGAGTCGGAACTATCTCTATCCATATTATTCCCCAAGTGAAGAAAGAAGCATCCTTTAAAAGATTCCCCATTGGATAATGTTGACATCTGTAAGATTTGTGAATTAGATCACCCACTAACAGTTGTCCTTATCTTATTGAATTGAAATAAATTTATCAAGATGACCACAAAAAGTGAGTGGGTATTCCTCACCACTCAAATATTATTGTGGTTTCCTCTTCCTCAATGTATGTTCCCAGAACTCCTACACTCTTATAATCCTTACTGGGCTAATCCTAAATGCAACACCCATCTCAACCATGGTATTCCGTTGTAACTCAACAATAATGGGTGGCTCCATCACCTCAAAATTAATCATGGCAGTAGGGATGGAAAAATATTTCCTTGGAATTCAACAACAAAATCCCCCACAATTTCTCCCGTAGCCACAAGTGTTGCCTATGTAATTACCTCCACAACCACAAATCCAATTAACTACTAGTAATCCACCTCCATGAACACAACTTGCTGCACAACCCACAACTAACCCAAAAAATAAAACAACACAAACTAGGAATGTCATTGAACCAATACAATTTCCCACTTACTCCATCTCCTCTATAGACTATCAGGATATCCACCTACGGTCAAGGAGGACCTGCAATATAAAGACTTCTTATGTCACCATCTCTAAAGATGGTGAAAAAGAGGAAGAAGGATCACAACCACCCATAATAAATCATCCTCAAGTTCATATTGATAACCAACCATGTATCCCTCCTCAAACCTCAACCCAATCACAACCTAGTAACAGCACATAGCCACCTCCTTTCCCAAAGAGGCTAACTTTAGACCCACCACTTACTCAACCCAAATTTGTTTTTTCTGGGCAAGTTGAGAAATGTTTGTGTGAGGACCTCATTATTTCAAGCCATAAAATATGTACTCATCTATTCTAAAGTTGTGAGAGAGTTATGCTAATGGAAACTATGTAGGAAAATAAAATATCCCCAAACTACTCATGTGATCGCTAAATTAGCATATTCAATGTTGGGAATGACATTTACTACTAAATACATAGACCCAAGGAGTCCCACAATAAATGTCAATATCAATAATGTCCTTATCCCCAACACCCTAATTGATTTAGGTGCTATAATCAATTTAATGACAAGGGAAGCTATGGAATGGGTTATTTAATATGCGTAGAGATCCCACTATTTTACAGTTAGCTTATTGGTCCATAGTGAAACCAGAGGGCATTCTATAAGACATAGTCAATTTTGTAGACTCCTGGGAATACCCAATAGATTTCACGGTTTTACAGGCTAAGTTCAATTTGGGGGGTTACCCCTTGATTTTGAGGAGGCCATGGCTACGACCGATGCCTACATTGGATACATATATGAAAATATGACTATTTCCAATGGTAGTGATACCAGGAAACTTACATTATATCCCCCCTTTAAACCTAGTGCAGAACAAGAACTACCTATGTCGGTGGAAGAAGAAGAAGGTAACGATGACAAAATTCCCCATTCATTTCTTACAATAGATCAATATATTGTTGTAAAACAACATGCTAAAGATGAGATGATAATTGATTTGATTGCTAATTCTTACTGTCCCTCACAATCAACTTCTCGAATTTCTAACTAGTTTTTAGATCCTGTCATGCAAGAACACTATTACTTGGATGACTCCTCCACATCATGATACATCATGGCCCTCCCTCCTGGAAATTTAAATAAATACACCAGCATACCCATGGAAATCAACTCAGGAAAAACCTTAAATATTAATTATGCACTCTCAGCTTCTTAGTCAGAGAAACTAATTAGTTTACTGCAAAAACCATAGGGATGCATTTACTTGGGATTATATGGATATGAAGGGATTTCATCTAGAATTATGAACTAATCATATATACATAAAAGAGGACTCCTAATATATCTAGAAACCATAGTGGAGAACAAATCCTGTTCTATGCAAAATAATTAAAGAAGAACTGCAGAAATATCTCACTATGAATTACATATACCCTATCTTTGACAGCTGGGGGGTGTCACCTATGGTAATTGTCCCAAATACAAATTGGAAATGGCGAAATTGTGTTAATTATAAGGAACTCAATATATCCACTCATAGGGATCGTTCCCCCGAACCATTCATCGATCGGTTCCTTGGCACATTGGTAGGAAATAAATACTTACCTTTCCTCGATAACTTTAGTGGATAAAACCAAATTTGAATCCTCCCAAGGACCAAGACAAAACAACTTTTACCTACCCATGGGGGGATTTTCCTACCGTGTACTTCCCTTTGGAATTTGTAACACACCCCTACTTTTCAACGGGTAGTCCTCAGTATATTTTTTAGACCTCCTTCATGACTGTGTGGAAGTTTACATGGATGAATTCACAATATATGGTGATACCTTTGAGGAGGTAATAAATAACTTGCAGAATGTACTTAATAGGTGTAAGGAGACAAAATTATCTCTTAGTAATGAAAAATGGTTTATGCTACACATTAAAGGGATTGTTTTGGGCCATCATATTTCTCCTATAGGTATTCAAGTCGATCTAATGAAATATGAGGTAATTACTAACCTTAATGTACCAAAGACACAAATAGATGTATGCAATTTTTTAGAACATGATGGTTATTAAAGATGGTTTGTTGAATATTTTACGATAATAACATCTCCTATATTTTCATTACTTTCCAAGAATACATAATTTACTTGGACTAAACAGTGTCAAACCGCTTTTGCGGCCCTAAAAAAGAAATTATGTACAAACCAATCTTAAGGGGCCCAAATTGATCCCTACCATTCCATACATTTATTAACGCTTCATACATGGTTATTGAAGCAGTTCTTGGACAGTGGGAAGAACATAAACCATATATTGTTTATTTTGTTATAAGAAATTGGATTTTGCATAACTGAATTACACAGTAACATAAAAAGAATTTCTTGTTATTGTCTTTGTTATAACTAAGTTTCACGATTTTATAATATGTTATAATGCGTTTTTGTACACTGAGCACTCTGCTATTCGTTGCTCAATGAACAAACCCATTACAAATGGCGTGGTAACTAGATGGCTATTCCTATTACTGTATTTGACATAACCATCCTTGATAGGACTGGGAGGGATAATGTTATTGTTGATTTCCTTTCGAGGCTTACCATTGATGAGGACACACTTCCTGTAGAATATGTTTTTGATGATGAACATCTTTTTGCATAATTCACTAACACAAAATGGTTTGCATATATTGCTAATTTTTTAGTTGTAGGAAAAATTCTAATGTGTATCTCACCAAATGAATGACAGTAAATTGTGAAGAAAAGGAATTGGTATTCTTGGATCAAAGGATATCTCTTTTACATAGGGTCGAATCTTATGATTAGACGTCGTGTCAGAGGAGATGAGATTTATGATATCTTGCAAGGCTTCCACAATGATCCTTGCAGGGGTTTGCCGATAAAATGATTACTTATAAATTATTTCATCTCCAGTATTATTTTCCCACTATTGTTTGAGATGACAAAGAGTATTGAAGAGATGCAACAACTGCAAAATAACAAAACAACCTACCTAATTAGATGAAATGCCATTCTACACTCAACTTATGGTGGAACCTTTTGAAAAATGGGCATTGGAATTTTACGGCCTATTAACCCTCCTTCAATACAAAGGGCCAACATCCTGGTTTATACTAACTATGTCACTTAATGGGTTAAGGCTAAGGAACCTCCAAGAGCCATGAGGCAAGAAGTAGAAAATTTCCTAAATGGGGATATCTTTTTCCAATCAAGGATTCCACAAGAGATTGTGACATATGGTTGGACATAGTTCACCTCCAAGTATGTTCATAAAGTTATAGAGAAATATCAAATCAAGCATAGAGTGATCATCCCATACCATCCATAAGCAAATGGGAAAATGGAAGACATAATCAAAATAATGGAATCCATATTAACTAAGATAGTCTAATTACATTTTAGGGACTTGGCTGACAAACTTCCAGAGGCTTTATGGAATTATCATACTAGATGGTGCAATAGAACATGTATCACCCCTTATGAGGTTATATACAGTAAGTAGGTTACTCTTCTTATTGAGATGGAAATAAAGGAATTGAGAACTACACTCCAATTGGGAATGAACTTATCTAGGTCTCAATATAACCACTTGAATCAAATCAATGAGTTGGAGGAATTATGCCAAGCCACTTTACAACATCTTATTGTTTTTTAACAACAAAGTGATAAATGGAACAATAAATTCATCAAGCACAAAAAGTTTCAAGAGGATACTGGGCTATTCTATATGATTCTATGTTCAAGGACTTCATACCCGATGGCTAGGACGATATGAAATTGATACTATATATGACAATGGAATAGTGAATACGTACACCATCAATGAATGCCAAATTCCTTTCATGGCTAATGGTCACCACCTGAGGCTATATAGGAAACCTTTGTTCAGGGATGAATTTGTCTAGAGCGTTGCGACATGTTGGTGCAACCAGAATATGGATATTTTGGTTGAATCGTCAGTACTAAAATGACCATTTTTCTTTAAAAAACGAGAGAAAAAAAAATAAACTAAATCCAATTGTGAAAACCTTCTTGGGAGGCTCAATTGGATATGCGTCGATCCAAAAATCAAAATTTTTCTAGAGGATGCCATTTGAGAAAAAATTAAAAAAAACACAATAAATAAATAAAACTTTTTACTAAAACTAATACTATGTTTTAGATTAAGTATCCAAACCTTATGATGTTGTTGAGTGAGCATGATCGGTGCATGTAAGGACAAGAGGAGAGAGGAGCACAAACAAGGTTTCGAGTCTGAGGAGGGCTAGGGTTTAGAGATGGAGGCAAAAGGAGGGGGGGAATCCCCTCCATGTGGAAACAAGCAAATGATGGAGGGGTGGATTCGACAAAGAACCACTTGGAGTGAGGGAACATGAGCAGTAGTGAGGGAAGGAGGGAAAATATGGACCAACAGAGGAAGCAGGGGGGATGTTCGTTGAAAGTAGCAGAAAATGGATCTCTCTAGATTAGATATGAAAAAACTTTGGGAATAAGTGGAACTATGGAAGGAGAAATCCTTGATTGGAAAGTTCATTGGTATATGGCCAAGGGAGAGGGATTTGGTGAGATGGATTAAGGCTACCTAGAACCCAAAAGGCCACTGTGACTTGCATCTAGGAGCGAAAGGTTTTTTGATGATAATTTTTTTCAACCAAGAAGACATAGACATAATTCTAGAAGAAGGCCCTTATTTTTTTATTATCTTGGTCGAGCTCTATCTTAGACCTTAGAAGGAACACTTCAATACAAGTAAGGAGGATATGAGCATAGCCCCAGTTTGGATCAAGGTGTATTATTTTCCACATGAGTATTGAGAGCTTGAGATACCAAAGGAAATAGAAAATGCATTGGGGAAATTTGCCAAGGAATCAAAGTAGACAAAACAATAGAGATATACATCATTTTCCTGAATCTATGTGTATATGGACTTGTCACGAGAGATTTCAGAGGCCATAAACCTCACTTGGAAATATGAATATTGGGTTCATTCCATTGATTATGAATAGTTACCATTTAGGTGTAGATAATTCCATGAATATGGTCACTTGGAGAGAGACTACCCTCAAAACCAACTGGATCAGATCGCTGCTCCGATGAACAGAGAGAAAGAGAAGGATGAAAAAGGGTTCACACAAGTGAACAATAGGAGTAAACCAAGGCAAAGACCGATCCATCAGATGGAGAATAGGAAAAAAATAGAGCAGAAGATGAATAATGTGAAGAGATTTGAAACCCTAAACTAGGTGGGGGGGAATCTATTGAATATTATGGACGACGAGAAGGCAGAAGGAAAAATGGCTCTAAATGATTTGAAGGGTGCAAAGAAGGGTATGGGGGAATAATCAGAGGAAATGTAGGAGGATACACAAGAAGAGGCCCAGGATATGGACCTAGGGGAGTTAAATATAGATGAAATCGAGAAATAATGCAGTAATAAAGGGAAGGGTTTTGTCCCAAAAAGGAAGATAAAACTTATACAAGAATCCTTTTTGAGGAAAAAATATCCCCCCTAGTTGGGCATTACGAAAGATCCATCAAAAGGTAATAAATGAAAACAACCGGAGGAGGGTGAGAAACTTGGAAGAAATACGAATTGACAGAGGATAACATAAATAAGAACAAGATAAATATAATCAAGCCAATATCCCATGATAAACTAGCCTTCTTTGAAGTTAATTGGGTTTCCCAATGAAGATTATAATCTAGAATATACAGGGAGTGAGTCACCCGTGCAAAATAAAGACTCTAAGGAACAAGTTGCGAAAGGAGAAGTTGTTGGTGGTGTTTTTACAAGAAACAAAATGCAAGACAGAAACCCTACAAGAGATAGGTAATAACGTCTGGAAAGGTATTGATATGATGACAATCGATGCACGAATAACTACAGAGGGATTGGAAATCCTATCAAGGCTGGAATAGGTTTGTCTTAATAAATTTCGTGCCACTAGATACTTTCTTTCCGCAAAGTTTCAAATCTGTAATATGCTAGTTAAGGGAGTTATTACCAATGTGCATGGATTTATTATTTACCCACAAAAAGTATATTTTTTGGCTTCCCTAAATGAAGAAAAATTAGAAGTGGGAGATCAACATTGGATTGTGGGAGGGGACTTCAATATGATGACATCATTGGAGGAAAAAGAAGGATCCAAACGACTTATGGGATCAACTATTGAAGCCTTTAGGGAGTTCATAAATGATAACTAGTTGGTGGCTATATAAATGGGGAATGGTTGGTTCACCTAGAACAATCGATGAGGGGGGAACATTACGTGGCTTCCAGACTAGACATATTCCTGCTTTCTGAGGGTTTGGCCTGTAGAAGTGGGGATGCGACTGCTATGGTCCTTCCTTTTGCGGGTTCTAATAATTGTCTAGTGGGCCTACTTTGGGATGGATGTGGTCCCCTAATTAGGAAACCTTTTCGTTTTGAAGAATTTTGGCTTAAGCACAAGTACTTCAAATCATTGGTCCAAGGAGACTGGTTCTTGCACAATCGATGAGGGGGGAACATTACGTGGCTTCCAGACTAGACATATTCCTGCTTTCTGAGGGTTTGGCCTGTAGAAGTGGGGATGCGACTGCTATGGTCCTTCCTTTTGCGGGTTCTAATCATTGTCTAGTGGGCCTACTTTGGGATGGATGTGGTCCCCCAATTAGGAAACCTTTTCGTTTTGAAGAATTTTGGCTTAAGCACAAGTACTTCAAATCATTGGTCCAACAATGGTGGGAGGAGATGGAGGTTCTGAGGGAACAAGGATGTACCAATTTCAACAAAAACTAAAAGCACTGAAAGCAAGGATCCGTACTTGGAACAAAGAAGAGTTTGGAGATATTTTTCATAATAAGAAACATCTTAGCAAAAAAATAAAAGAAATCCAAAGGGACGGTATGTGTTCGGGGTATAACAAGAAACTAAAGTAGAAGGAACGAGATACTCTAGAACAACTCAATGCTTGGGATCTACAGGAGGAGATCTTCTGGAATCAAACGTACAAAAACCAGTGGCTCCAATAGTGGGAACAAAACACAAAATTATTCCACCATTCAGTGATCCAGAATAGACAAAAGGATAAACTCATGAAACTGAAAAAAGAGGATGAGCATTATGTGGAAGCTAGGGAGGAAATGGAGGAAGAGTTGGTAGATTATTTCGAGACAATTATTGGTGAAAATACATGCTATCTAATTCAACACTTAATTGTCAACCTAGGAAGGTAGCTTATGAGATGCAAACACTATATGTGTAGGATTGAAGGCTTAAAATACCATAGCCTAATTAAAAAATATTATTCTAGGAAAGCAATGCCTAAAAACAACTAACTAATGGAAGAAAAACTACTTTAAGCAAACTATGAATCTTTTCTATGAATTGGAAATATATTCTATTTGTACAGAATGAAAGATCTATCTAAGAATTCAATTGCTGCTGACTACTAAGGATCTAAGCTATGTAACTTGTAAACTAATTACTTTGAATCAGAAAACTAAGCTATTTCTGTGTAAGCAAACTAACTACTTTGATCTATGTAATTTAATTTGACTAATTAACTATGAATTCACAAGAGCAAAGCAAAAACACTATTCTAAAGGCCAAGTGTAAATAAATGCATTGCAAAACAATAGACTAATCAAAGCAAACTAAACTTGGAGCTTTATAATCAAATCTAAAACTAAGTACAAAACAATAACTGGAAATACATTCAATCTGTAAGCAAACCTACAACAGAAAAACAAAATTCTTCTAGTCTACCTCTTCAGCAAACTATACCATAATAAGGAATCTTAACCAATCATAAAAAAGATAATGCAACTGATTTACAACTTGAAAAGTAAACTCACACTAAACTAGGTTATGTGAACTTTTAGCATCAAACTTTAAAATATTGTAAACCAATACATCTTTGAAATCTAAATAAACCTATTAAGCTTGAATTTGAAACTAAGTACTAATATTTTACATCTACTAAAATGAAATAACTTGAAGAAATGAAACTAACAAAGCCTAAGACAATGAAATGCTGTGTAATTGAAAATGAAAGACTGATTATATACTCAAATGAAAACTAAAAATGGATTGCTGAACCTATTTTAGAAATGAGACAAAGTGATATTCAACAAATTCCATGACAACATTTTAAACAAACTTAAGCCAATCTAGGTTTTAGGCATGAAAACAAATGAAAGTAACTCATAAACTACCTAAATCATAAACAAAAATAAAACTATGCTTCTTCTATTCAAACCAGAACTATTTCTCACTTGAACAGTAAAATATATGTTGAATATAAATGGATTTTATCATCATTAAAACTACCATAATTAATCTATGTGTTAATATAGAACTAAATATGAATTGTTGGAGGTGGATTCGAATCCCAACTAGCTACAAAACGTCATGAAATGCTGGAAAGTTAACCTATACCCTAGCTAATTATTTCTACACAAAGCGTAATACTAGAAATTCTGGAAATGAATGACAATTCTGTCTAAGTTTGAATTAAAGGCTGAAAGACTGACTAGAATGAAGTCTGAGCGAATAATGCGAATGGAAGGCTGAGAGATAAACTAAACAAAAATGCGAATGGCCGACCGTATCAATTATGAAGCCATAAATCACATAAAAAACACAAGAAAATTACAGTTTATCAACAACAAAACATCATCTACAGGAAAAAAACTATATACGTACAAAAATGAAATGACTTATCTGCATAAAAGAAGCAAAAAGTGAATTGTATGAACAAGGAATTATGCTGTTCCTGAGGGGTCCTTCTCAAGAACAGAGGATGTTCCATGCTAAACTGGAAATATAATTAACAACTCAACAGATTTTTTACATTAATACCAGAAACAAAGTTTACAAACATTTTTTCTCCTCCCCTTTCACAACCCATAGCGTCTTTTTATATTGTTTACAATGGAGATCAGGTCGACCCTTTCAGTTGTTGACCTATCTAATAATATATTGCCATAAAATATAGGGACCAACCCCATTGATGATCTGAAATGGACTCAGAAAACGACCAACCCAGAAAATACAATCGAGAACAAATAAGAAAAATGCCCCTTCGATAACTCTTAGGTGGTTACGATTTTGGCAAAACAAATTCTGGGTTTTGTAGATGGATGGACATTCTTAAAACGCATTAAACCATTTGGTGAGATTGGATTCTACATGCATGAAAAACAAGGCGCAATATGGAAGTTTGTGTGAGCATCCGAATCCGAATGAAGATTTGAATGACCTGTAACTTCTCAAATCCGATTTCTGGGTTGAATTGATGCCAAGGTTATCTGCAATATTGAATGGTGGGTGCTCATTTATTTATTGTGGTTGATTTCTTGCCTTCCTCGACATGATTGTGCCTACCATTCTCTTGTGCGTTGAATTCACGGCGCATGAGTCCATTTCCTGTGTGTGAGTTAACTCACGGGCCGCATAAAACATTTACAATGTATTAATCCATAACAAATAATAATAATAAAGGAATCATATGTTTAAAATAATGTGAAGTGGCTTGTTTTATGGTCAACGCATGCATAATATATATGGTTTAATATCATATTCAAAGTTTTAAACAAAACGTGACTATGTTTCCAATCCACTTGTTTTTTAAGGATTTTCATTATTATATTATTTTTAATTTTCTTAAAAGGAATTAAAGTGTGAGTGGAATTTTAATGATATATATTGTTTGGTTTCTATGTTTTATGGTTTTAAAGTTTTAACTCTTTTTAAACCATTAAAGTTTTTAGTGTAAACAAATTTATTAATAGTTTGAAAATGATGATTATTCTATTTTTTAACATTTAAAATATTCTCAATTTCATCATAGAGTCATGGTTTTGATTTGTTCATGTAGGATCAAGAGGAATAGCAAGAAATGGAATTAACGAGAGTAGAAGACATATAAGCCAAACTCAGGGAACCAATAAGGAACATGTCATCAAACCTAGTGCGGAACTCAGAGTCGAGTGAAGGGCCGGATGGAGTACCGAAATGTGCGCTAAATGCAATAACACATAAAAAATGATGAATTAAACTTCTTTTACATTTATAAGTTATAATTGATGAAAACATAGTAAACGATAGACAAATTAAAGATAGATGTATTAGATTTCGGTAAATAGGCCAGGAAATTAATGTAAATAACATCATTATAAAAGAAAATTCTAGAGCCCAACACTCCCCCAGACCAAAGGTGTGGCACGTCCATGTGGCATGAGTGAATTGGAAGTGGTCTTTCATTTATTCACAAACTCTGTTTGATCATTAATAGTTTATAGGCAATCTTCAACAAAACTAAACCAACTTTATTACGACATAAAAATTAGAACTTAGAAAAAAATGACTTTAAGATTTCTTAATACATACAATTCTTGATCATTAATAGTTTATAGGAAATCTTCAACAAAACTAAGCCAACTTTATTACGTCATAAAAACTAGAACTTAAAAAAACAAATTTAATATTTCTCAATACATACAATTCCACCAATTAGTAATAATTCATACTTATGAAGACCATATAAATTGAGACTCTCTTCCCAGACCGAAGGTATGGCACGTCCTCATGCCATGAATGAAGGAATACTGGGTTAAAATAGAAAACATGAGGGTATAGATAGTCTGTAAAGCCTTTAGGAAACCATTCATCCTTTCTATTTCTCAAAGGTTTATCATCATTCAAGTAATTATGGACAGAGTTTGCATTTCAAGTTCAGTAGACTCCTAAGTTGATGGGTCCCACTTCTAGGATAGTGATATCCTAGGTATAGTATGAATTAGACAACATGGCCTTAAGTGCAACTTTCAAACATTCTCAAATGGTAGATTGATGGAGTTTATTTTCTTTAGACCAACCATACATACCTTCCTCCAGTCGACCCACAACAACCTTTATTATCACAAAGTCATTTTCATTTCTCTCTCTCTCTCTCTCTCTCTCTCTCTCTCTCTCTCTCTCTTTTAACAAGTTGTACTCCCCAAGAAGATTCCCCTCTTTCAGTCGGGCTTGTTTAGTACCCCATCGGGTTTACCTAGTGATCATACCACAGGTCGGTACCCGCTTCTGGCGATCCTGTTCAGTACCCCGACGGGTAAACCTCTTAAACCTGTTTTCTATCAGAGGCTCTTGTCCCAATGTTTCCACTCCCTATAGATATTCGACAAATAATTTTGCCTATCAAGGAGTGGTGGGGGAACAACTCTGAAAACCATGTTATAGGGTGGGATGGTATATGGGTTGGAGGATAGGTAGACTCTTTTTTATCATGGAACCAAAATAGAGGTTGTAAAAGGGAGCTATTGAACCAAGGATACACACGGTTGATGGATTTAGTGTAAAGTGGATGAAGCTACAAGATAATGAGTGAAAGGTGTCTCTAGTCCCAAAATTCTTCTTTTCATATAGAGTTATAGTAGTGTTCCCCACAAGCTAGGAATTTCATTCACCCTTATGCTACTGTGTAGTAGAGATGCTTGAATAACCTGCCCCAATAATGAAGCTAGGATGTACAAGTGACCTATAGGTTTTAGATAGACCTTAATTCATGACAAATCCCCATGATGTTTAAAGTTGGTCTTGAGTACTTGGTATAATTAGAAATATGCATGCATGAAAATGAATAATGATGTAAGATTGTTTTGGTTTAGTCTTTGGCATTGTCTTCTTCTTAGCTCTTTTATTTAAGAAAGAAAACAAAAAATGAAGTTGCATAAATATTTTTAGCTAAACATGCAACGTTTTATTTATATACGTATTTTCCTATCCTAAATGAAGAAAGAAAACATTTTTATTTAGGTATAGGAGCTTTTCCAATGAAACCAAGTGCGAAGCAAAATGAGAATTGTACCTTTATCTACATATGAAAATATTGTTGCAGTGATTACCTGAATGTGGAAGTTCAACCAACTTACTTTTCTATGAAGTAATGGTATTGCGGTCAAGTTACCTCCTAAACCATCTTTCGATGTAGTCTTGGTACTCACCTTCCTTCACTATGTCATACATACCCTCTTATTCTAGTTGAGCAGTTGTTTGAGCACATGATGGATATGTTGTCATGTATACCGAGAGCTCTTCTATTTTTGGCTGCTCTCCTTTGGATGTAATCCCCAATATGTTAGCTTCTTCTGCATTTTTGCAAAGAAGATCATTTTGTAGTTCTTGGGATTTTGGTTCGTCTGTCATTTCAGGGGTAGTTGATAAACTTTCAACTTCTATCAAGATCTGCTCTTCGGTAGAGGTCGAGACTCCAGCTTTTGCTAGGATTCGAGAGATTTCTCTCATACTAATGAGCACCTTTAAGTCCATTTTGTTGGTTGGTAGGTCCCGCTTCACACAAGGATTAGTCCCTGGGGTTCTTACAATACCCGTATTTTTATGTGTTTTTGAGAAACAATCTACTAATAAAACAAATTTGTGACTTAAACACAACACACTAAAACACCTACATGAAATTAACTTGCGGAAAGTAAACACACTGATGAATAATGAAAACCACACTTGCATAAGAGTAAATTGTAAAAAAGTAAACTACCTAGATTTGCAAGGCACATGTAAATGAAATTAAACTATAGAAAAGTAAACTATTTACATTTGCGGAAAGAAAAGTACACATAACTATGAGAAATTAAACTAACTATGTTTGCAAAAAGTACACTAAAGAGAAGTAAATCAAACTTTGCGTGAAGTAAACACACTTGTGCGAAAAAGAAACAACAAGGATTTGGGGCACCCCACTATAGTGGATGCGCAGGTTCTTACCTCTCGTCTTACCATTCTTCCCTCCCCCTTGTTGTGTAATGTAAATGCAACCTATTTACCCCTATATACCTAGACTCCAATCCCTTTAGCACCTCCCCGAAAACGACGCCAAAATGTTGGTGAAAATATATGCTATCTAATTCAACACTTAATTGTCAACCCGGGAAGGTAGCTTATGAGATGCAAACACTATATGTGCAGGATTGAAGGCTTAAACTACCCTAGCCTAATTACAATAAAAGAAACTATTATTCTAGGAAATCAATGCTTGGCCTAAAAACAACTAACTAATGGAAGAAAAACCACTTTAAGCAAACTATGAATATTTATATGAATTGGAAATCTATTCTATTAGTACATAATGAAAGATCTATCTAAGAATTCAATTGCAGCCGACTATTAAGGATCTAAGCTATGTAACTTGTAAACTAATTACTTTCAATCAGAAAACTATGCTATTTCTACACAAGCAAACTAACTACTTTGATTAATGTAATTTAATATGACTAATAAACCATGAATTCACAAGAGCAAAGCAAAAACACTATTCTAAAGGCCAAGCATAAATAAATGCATTGCAAAACAATAGACTAATCAAAGCAAACTAAACTTGGAGCTTTATAATCAAATATAAAACTAGGTACAAAACAATAACTGAAAATACATTCAATCGGTAAGTAAACCTACAACAGAAAAAACAAAATACTTCTACTCTACCTCTTTGACAAACTATACCATAAACTAGGGAATCTTAACCAATCATAAAAAAAGATAATGCAATTGATTTACAACTTGAAAAGTAAACTTACACTAAACTAGGTTATGTGTAGGTTTAGCATCAAACTTTAAAATTTTGTAAACCAATACATCTTTGAAATCTAAATGAACCTATTAAGCTTGAATTTGAAACTCAGTACTAATCTTTTACATCTACTGAAATGAAATAACTTGAAGAAATGAAACTAACAAATCCTAAGACAATGAAATGCTGTGTAATTGAAAATGAAAGACTGATTATGGACTCAAATGAAAACTGAAAATGGAATGCTGAACCTATTTAAGAAATGAGACAAACTGATATTCGACAAATTCCATGACAACATTTTAAACAAACTTAAACTAATCTAGGTTTTAGGCATGAAAAAAAATGAAAGTAACTCAAAATACCTAAATCATAAACAAAAATAAAACTATGCTGCTTCTATTCAAACCAGAACTATTTCTCACTTGAACAGTAAAATACATGTTGAATATAAATGGATTTCATCATCATTAAAACTGGAATAATTAATCTATGTGTTAATATAGAACTAAATATGAA
Organism: Pseudotsuga menziesii; assembly: GCA_001517045.1. NCBI lineage: Eukaryota > Viridiplantae > Streptophyta > Pinopsida > Pinales > Pinaceae > Pseudotsuga > Pseudotsuga menziesii. The sequence continues at coordinate 70,422 of LPNX010746882.1, read as the reverse complement.
TTGCTGGAGGTGGATTCGAATCCCAACTAGCTACAGAACGTCATGAAATGCTGGAAAGTTAACCTATACCCTAGCTAATTATTTCTACACAAAAGGTAATACTAGAAATTCTGGAAATTAATGAAAATTCTGTAAAATTCCATCTAAGTACGAATTAAAGGATGAAAGACAGACTGGAATGAAGCCTGAGTGAATAATGCGAATGGAAGGCTGAGAGACAAACTAAACAAAAATGCGACCGTATCAATTCTAAAGGCATAAATCACATAAAAACACAGGAAAATTATAGTTTATCAACAACAAAATGTCATCTACAGGAAACAAACTATATACGTACAAAAATGAAATGACTTATCTGCACAAAAGAAGCAAAAACGAATTGTATGAACAAGGAATTCCACTGTTGCTAAGGGTCCCTTCTCAAGAACAGAGGATGTTCCACGCTAAACTGGAAATGAAATTAACAACTCAGCAGAGTTTTTACATTAATATCAGAAACAAAGTTTACAAACGTTTTTTTTCCTCCCCTTTCACAACCCATGGCGTCTTTTTATATTGTTTACAATGGAAATCAGGTCACCCTTTCAGTGGTCGACCTATCTAATAATAGAGTGCCATAAAATACAGGGAACAACCCCATTGATGATGTGAAACATACTCAGAAAACACAATCTAGAACAAATCGACAAAAACCCTGCTTCGATAAATCTTAGGTGGTTGTGATTTTGGCGAAACAAATTACGGGTTTTGTAGATGGATGGACATTCTTAAAACCCATTAAACCGTTTGAAGAGATATTCTTCCACATGCACGAAAACCAAGGAACACTATGGTAGTTTGGGTGAGCATCTGAATCCCAATGAAGATTTGAATGACCTGTAACTTCTGAAATCTGATTTTTGGGCTGAATTGATGCCAAGGTTGCCTGCAATATTGAATACTGGGTGCTCAGTTATTGATTGTGGTTGAGTTCTTGCCTTCCCCGGTGTGATTGTGCCCGCCATTCTCTCGTGTGTTGAATTCATGGTGCATGAGTCCATTTGTTGTGCGTGAGTTAACTCACGGGCTACATAAAACATTTACAATGTATTAATCCATTGCAAATAAAAAAAAAAAGGAATCACATATTTAAAATAATGTGAAGTGGCTTGTTTTATGGTCAATGCATGCATAATATATATGGTTTAATACCATATTCAAAGTTTTAAAGAAAACGTGACTATGTTTCCAATCCACTTGTTTTTTAAGGATTTTCATTATTATATTATTTTTAATTTTCTCAAAAGGAATTAAAGTGTGAGTGGAACATTAATGATATATATTGTTTGCTTTCATGTTTTATGGTTTTAAAGTTTTAACTCTTTTTAAACCATTAAAATTTTTAATGTAAACAAATTTATTAATAGTTTTAAAATGATGATTATTCTATTTTTTAACTTTTAAAATATTTCCAATTTCATCATAGAGTCATGGTTTTGATTTGTTCATGCAGGATCAACAGGACTAGCAAGAAATGGAATTAACGAGAGTAGAAGACAGACAAGCCAAACTCAGGGAACCGATAAGGAACACGTCATCAAACCTAGTACGGAACTTGAAGTCAGGTGAAGGGCCGAATGGAGTACCGAAATGCGCACTAAATGCAATAACACATAAAAAATGATGAATTAAACTTCTTTTACATTTATAAGTTATAATTGATGAAAACATAGTAAATGATAGACAAATTGAAGATAGATGTATTATATTTCGGTAAATATGCCGGGAAATTAATGTAAATAACATCATTATAAAAGACAATTCTGGAGCCCAACAACAATCATGAGAGAAGACAAGAGGGATAGGTCATAACACATAGCAAATATGATTAGGATTATCCTTGATATTGTCTCCCCTAATCAAAATGATCTCCTGATGAATCCTGCGGATTTACGAGAAATGGAAGAAGCGGTGCATCAGATGGTGGATGAGAAGGATCATGGGCCTGATGGTTTCACAACAAAATTTTTCCATCACTTCTTGGATCTCATTAAGCTTGATTTGTGGAGGATAATGGAGGGCTCGAGACAGGATAAAAATGTTCTGCAGGATTTCAACTCTACCTTTCTTACCCTCATTCCCAAAACTGAAGGAGTGGATACACCAGGTAAATTCAGACCCATTGCTTTATGTAATGTCATCTACAATATTATTATCTAAGTGATTGCAAATAGAATAAAACATATCCTCCCTAATATGGTGCCCCTTGAACAATTGAGTTTTGTGGAGGGGCGACAGGTCCTAGATGGCGTTATTCTTGTTCATGAAGTGATTCACTCTTTGAAAGTAACAAAAAATCCTGTAATTTGTTGAAGTTAGACATATCAAAGGCTTATGAAAGGATAAGTTGGCAATTTATGAAAGAAACGTTAACAACTTATGGGTTTAAACAAGAGTGTATTGATTGGGTAATGAATATGACATCTACTGGTTTTTTCTCAATACTTCTCAATGGGGCCCCTACCAAAAAATTTCAATCTACCCAGGGTATCAGAAAAGGAGACCCCTTATCCCCTTCCTTGTTCATCCTTATGGTAGAGGGGATGAGTAGAGTGATCAAGCCTGATGGTGTATAATTACGACATTAAGGGATAACTTCTTCATCCTAGGGCTGAGAAGTAAATGCATCAACAATTCATAGATGATACTATGTTGATGGGCCATCCTTCTATTCAAGATGCGAGATCCTTTAAGAAACATTTGAATATGTTCTCTAAAGCTTTAGGACTAGAAATAAAAAATGAGAAGTCTGAGGTTTTTTTCTTCAATACTCCTAAGATTACCTAGAGAAACATTATCTGCATTCTAGGATTTCAAGGGAGCTCCCTTCCGTCCAAATATTTAGGTGCCCCTTTGGCTGAAGGAACTATTAGGAGAGTTTTGTGGAATGATTTACTAGATCGTATGCAGAAGATACTAGCTAATTGGGCGTACAAACCGCTTAATTTGGAGAGTAGAATTGTTCTGGTGAAAGTGATGTTACAAGCTATTCCTATATTTTTTCGTTAATGGTAGCCCCAAAGGTTGTTTTTGAAGAAATTGGAATATACAACACCAATTCTTATGGGGTTGTAATCAGGATAGGCACACGTGGGATTTTATTAGCCGAGAAAAGGTATACAAACCTAAATCCCAAGGAGGGCTGGGTATTCATGATCCAAAGAAAAAAAGTGAGGTTCTAGGGGGAAAGATCTAGTGGAACTGGGTTACCCATAATGAGGAGCCATGGGATAAACTTTGGCATACTAAGTATGTGGGAGAAAGACAAAATAATGATCACATACAATTCAATGAAGAAAAGAAATGCTCGTGCATATGGATGACAACCTTCCAAAGCATAAGCATTATACAAGACCACAGTTTTTGGGAAATCTGAAATGCAGAGGATGCAAACTTATGGGATGATTCATGGAAACAACTACCCATGATATCGCTGCAAATGGACCCAACATTATACCAAGATCAAGTTAGGGGTTGGGGGCTGATAAAGGTTTGCCAATTCTGGAGGGACAAATAAGGCAATGAGGACTTTCATGAATGGTATCGCCTAGGCTGGTGGAGCCAGAGAATTCCTATAGAGGAGATTCTTGAGGTTATAAGTATCACGATTCGTAGGGGACCGGATAAACTGAGACGGGGATATTACACAAGAGGTACTTTTAAGTCGAAGGAGGCCTATGATATCTGGACTAATCATGAAGGAAATCATGTGGATGGAGTTTGGAAAAAGGTGTGGCATCTAAATCCTTGGCCAAAGGTGGCCTCATTGATATGTCTTGTTATTTACAAATGTATCCCAACATGGGAAAACTTGCATAAATGGGGCATATATGGTCCTTTCCAATGCTCGTTGTGTAACGGGGAGGAGGAAAATGTGAACCACTTGTTAGACCTATGCCCTTATACTTCGTCACTCTGGGATAAGGGTGCTGAAATATTTCGACGACCAAACAGAGTGAGGGGCCATTTGGATCAAATGTTTAGGGAATGGGAGATTAAAGCCTTTAAAAACCCCATTATTCTCTACATTTGGCTCATCTTCCCTGTATTTCTCATGTGGAAAATATGGAAAGAAATAAATAGTAGAATTTTTCAGGATAAGTGACCACGATTCAACAACTTTGGAGTAGAGTGGAAAACCGTATCTAGGAAACAGTGAAGATCACAAAGTGGGAAGAAAAGGATTGGGATATGGGGGACTATGAGAAAGGAATTCTAAATGGTTGGGGTATAAAAGCTTGATCAACGAATGGGTTCGACTCAAACCTAGGAGGGTTTCGGTGGTTATCCTAGAGAAATGGATCGTCCCACCGGAAGGCCATTTTATACTGAATTTCGACGGTTCCTCGAAGGGAAACCTAGGCCCGACAAGGTTTGGAGGAGTGATCAAAAGCTCAAAAGGAAAAATTGTGTAGGTTTACCATGGATTCATAGGCCATGAAACAAATAATGTGGTTGGGTTAGAGGACCTTATGTTTGGTCTTCATTTAGGGGCCAACCATGAATGGGAGCTAATGGTGATTGAAGGGGATTCAAATGTCATCATTTAGATGGAAAAATGGTTGCAAAAGGGACAATGGGTCACGAAGGTACAAGACAGCTGGCGCCTAAATTACAGGGTGGAGATACTGGTTGAGTGTATGAAAGAACCTTGTGCCTGGGTCTTCACTCATGTAAAATGGGATGGGAACAAGGTGGCAAGTTATTTGTAAAACGTGGGAGCATATGAGAAGGAAATGAACATGGTGGGGCAGCTGTCGAGTTTTCATTATCGAGACTGGGACACTCATTGCACCCATCTAGAGGATCAGGATATGTAACGCATGCAGGAAGAAGGGCATGACACGAGGTAGGGTGGTGATCATTAGGTTAGGCGCCAGGTAGCAATAAGAGAGACCACCTGGAGTAATCAAGACCCTCATCACATGGACAATGGTTGTACTAACCAACTAAAGTTATGCCCGAGTGAACAAAAAAATACCAACTCTGGTTATGATGAGGAGAGGTTATGGCAAGATACTTGAATGGAGGATGAGGTACAATTACCATAGGTGGAAGGATGGTGGATTTACGGGGTTCATCTCGCCATCAATTATGAAGTACGACCGAGCAATGAAAACCATTATGGTGACGCTCCGTGGGAATGCTATAACTATGGAAGGAAACTTTGTTTTATGCAGTAAGTTTCTCTTCAGACCCTCTCTTTCTGCGTTTTATCAACCTCATATCAATTTCTTACTGTGGGTTGTAGAAGGTCTGTTTGCAAGGAAAATCATCATGGCTCCTAAAAGGCAATACACTGAGAGGGCTGGGAGGGGAGTGGGGAAGGGAAAAATTGTGAAAGTTAATAGGGAGCACAAAAGGCTGCACAAGTAACTCGTTTCTTTAAAGATAGAATCTTGATGATCATCCGTGAGGATATTGATAGAGTGCAACATGAACTATGGGAGCAAGTTAGATCTATTTATATTGTTGATATCAGGGAAGAAGTGGCAGAGTGGGTGGTTAACACAGAGTTTACTATAGGAAGGTGGTCGACATATGAATACATCATTGTTACATATTGGATCATGAAGGGGTTGATGTCTCATGTTTTGATTGAAAGGGAAAACAATGGTTAACACAGAGTTTACTATAGGAAGGTGGTCGACATATGAATACATCATTGTTACATATTGGATCATGAAGGGGTTGATGTCTCATGTTTTGATTGAAAGGGAAAACAAAATGGCGGGGGACACAAAGACGATTACAATATGGAAGGAGCATAATCAGGATAACCATCTAATGCACAAGAAAATTGATCTGATAGCTCTAAAAATTAGAATTCAGATGTATCCTCCACTTAGGGCTACCTCAGGGGTGGGCACTTCTTCTCCCTTTGTGGTTGGCCAAAGTCCGAATCTTGGATCTGGGGTCTCTTCTAGTGGTGTATGGATGGAAAATCCTGTACCTACTCGAGGAATCTGCGTCAAATCTTAGCTCTTTTGGGTGGCGCCATGATTAAGTAGCCTGGTTGTTGTTTCTTTAGACTATGTTTTTCTTCTTCTTTGTTAGTAGGCGTTTGTTATCTAAGTCTTTTATTTTGGGTGTCTCTTGTAGTTTATGTGGTATTTTCTTGTCTGTGGACTTATATGGGGAAAATTGGGATTTTTTTTACGGACAATGTTTGGGGGAAAAAGAAGGGTCTTAATTATGATGTAATACGATGGTCTATTTGTTATAGAAGCCTAAGAGTTGATTATCTAGTATCCATGTAGTTTGTTCAGCCGGCTTGGCCACCAGTTTTGATAGCCATGTATCTCTGATTATATAGTTAATTTAAAATACTTTCTTTCATAAAAAAAAACTATGTTTTAGCTTGGTATTTTCAAGGATACTTTGTTTTGGGATCATACACAACCAATGCATTTAATGCTGCAATAAAAACAACCTAGGAGTTTTCCCACAATAAAATATATTCTTGCATAAATTTTAGCAACAATTCACACAATACAGATCTTCCTAAAGGATTTTTCAGAATACATTTTCATGCGGAACTTCCCATAGTAAAACAATTTTACTACCACAAATGTAATTTTTTCTTTCCGCAACTACATCAACTATAGCATGATTTAACAACAAGGTTTAGGCGATCGTTCCAGAAATTTTAGAATAGAATTCAATGTCTTCTAAGCACATTAACCTATTGAATGTTGCAACTTTTCTTAGGTAAGTCAAGGTAAGTATATCCACAATTACCAAAAATGAGAATGTCTGCCAAAACATCTATGCCATATATGCCTATCCTTATCTTCCTTACACAAGGACGAGAATGATTTCGGTGTGGGGGAAGGATAACATAATTAGCATAGAAACAACCTTTGTGCATATTGATATATATGGCAAAACTTCCAAATTTGGCAATTATGGTATCTGCACAGTATAGGATGCATATTACCAGATGAAATAACATGCCCATAATCATTAAAACATGCATGCATAAATCATCGTATAACACCATGTGGATGCCATGTGCCCACTCCGCACTTTAAAATAGAACTTGCATTCTTACTCTCTCCCTATCAGTGAAACACCGTTCAACATGCACCATGGTGGGTATACCTTCCATGAGTGAACCGAGAAACACCGGCCTCATAATCTAGGACTCAGAGGTACACATAATTTTTGAGGATGTGGGGTGGATAACATATTGGTGGGTTTACCTTCCATGAGTGAACTGAGAAACACCAGCCTCGTAATCTAGGACTCAAAGGTACACATAATTTTTGAGGATGTGGGGTGGATGACATATTTTTTTGAGGATGTTGGGTGGATGGCATATTTTATGAGGAACCAACTCAAATGGGACGAGTCACTCTCATATTTGAATTTTCTAGAGTGGGATGAGGACTTGTGGGTCAGAGGGTCACCTCCACTAGTTGATTTATTAGTAGCACGGGATGAGATAGTTAAGGACCATGCATTTGTGATGAATTTCAAAGAGGCATATAGATCAACAATGGCCACTTGAAAAAGTTGGGTGGCCTTGAATAGGTTGGAATTCATTGTCAGTCTATGAAGGAGAAGTGGATACATGATCTTTGAATTATGAAGGAAAGATTCATTCACCCATGAAATATAAGAAGATGCCTTGAACATATTTTAATTGTATCTTAATTATTTGAAGCTAAATGACACCAATTCAATAAGATTAAAGTTTCATCTTCCACTTCCATGGATCCCCATAGGAAAAGAAGGGAAGATGATGAATTTTGGGACACTGTCACACAAAATGCGAGATACTATTCAACTGAAGAAAAAGAAGACCTTGCATGCAACTGGAGTACTCTTTGTTTGCAATATACATCCCCATAACCTTCCAGCCATGAAAAATAAAATAAATTAATTTGCATTAGGACATGGAAAATCTTTGGATGGGAGGAGATGATGAGCCTAAAAATGTCACCTTTTAAACAAAGATTTCATCCTTATTCATAACCTTTTTATCCCTTTTCTATGTCTCTATTTACCTTTCTATTTTCCGAGAGACAATTTTGGCGTAAAGGTCTATTGGTTGGCATTTATTCATCTTTTGTTGATTGTTGGCAATAAAATCAAGGTATGCTTGTATTCTTATGACTACCTGAAAAATGTGCAGATTCTCACTATTATAGGGAGGCTATAAAATACCTAGAAGTGTGGATGGTCTCCTACTACATATATTATACAGGCCTATTGTGGAAGTCATATTGCGAATTTTCTAAATGCCTACTATGAAAACTATATTGTGGATACACTACATGTGTTATTGCAGGAACTCTGTAGGGATACCGTAGAATTCATATTGCGGATGCTCTATAGACCTACTTCAGAACTTATACTACAGATACGCTACATGTGTTACCATGAAAACTCTACAGGTGACAATGTAGGAAGTATACAGGTATCCTACGAGAAGTAATAGTTTGAATCCAATTTTAAGGAGATAAGGTCACATTGTATTTATTGTGTAAGAGACCCCTCTTGGATACAAAATGATATTGGGTGTGATCCAAAGATGATCCAATCTCATGACACCGAACAACTATTTTTAACAATGATTTATATTTTGTACTAAAGACGTTTGCAAAACAATTAATCAAGTCGTAAACTTAATTACATTTCCTAATTATAATATTTTGTTATTTTATGTTTAAGAAGACTAACTCGAGAATTTTTAATTCTCAAGTATGTCCAAACAATATTTCAATAATAGGTATTCAAAAAAATACCTTTCAAGTATGTTTAAGAATAATTCGTACACTTAATTACGTTTCCTAATTATAATATTTTGTTATTTTATGTTTAAGAAGAACAACTTGAGAATTTTTAATTCTCAAGTATGTCCAAATAATCTTTCAATCATAGGTATTCACGAGGTCATTATATAATAAGATCTCCTTTGTATGAAAACATTATCCAAGGCCACTAAGAATATTGAGATATTTGGTATTCAATTCTATATCACATATTTTGTGCTTTAATCAATGCATGGAATTGATTTTTCTTGCTAACATGTGTGCTTGAGTTTATTATTTTGCTACTATAGGATACCATAGCACCATGTTTATGAAGCAGGCCCACTGCATGATACATGTGTTATCATTGGGTTTTTTATGTAGTAAATAGTGATTTTTTTTATTGCATCTTGTGACTTATTTAATGTTTTTTTTATCTACAAGTATAACACAAGTACTATGAATGTATGCAAAATTATATGTATATATATACATACGAATGAATATGTATACATATGTATACATATATATAGATATGTATACATATATATATATATATATATGTGTGTGTGTGTGTGTGTGTGTGTGTACATTATATGTGTGTGTGTGTGTGTGTGATATCTACATACGCACATATACATGTATATGTATATATTATGTACTTATGTATACATATTGTAAAACACCCAAAATTTCATAAAAATTTAATTTTTTTTTGCGACAACTAATGTTTAAAATCATTGCTTAAGTGAGTGACTTAGCTGCTAACAATTAACACTTTAAAATATCTCAATCTAGATACTATAACAATTTTATTTATTAATTTATACAATTACATTCGTTACTAATTGCCTTCAAAATAATATCATAAGATAATCGAGTTGCAAGTTAAAAGAATCTGGAAATAAAAATAAAGATTTGAGAACAACTGTTGATTTACTAGGGACTACAAGGTACTAAAGTTTGTCTCTTGCTTAATGAAGGAACTTCTGGTCATGTCGAGGCTTACTTAGTTCATTGAAGCTAATGCAATGTAATGATGGTTTTTGTTATAGGTCTTTTTACGTTTAAATCATTTTGTTTCCAGTTTTGGTTGAGATTATTTATTTCGACTGCAAAACTAAAAATGCCAGAGTACTTTATATAAATTAAATATTTGAGTAATGCAGGTATTGCAAAACTTGTTCCTTTCTATAACTTGAGTTTGTTATATTTAAGCAGTCATTGGAGAAATACTATTATCTTAAATCTAGGCTTGAGGACATACTATATTTGCCTAGTTTCATTTAAAGGCATATATAATTTAAAATACAAGCAATATATATATATATATATATATATATATATTTTTTTTTTTTCCTCGAAAAAATTCATAATTTTATTTCCTGATAGAACAAAATTACATAGCACATGTAGGTGGATCAAAAGAGACCCACGAACATTGTCACATCTTCTTCCGTCTCAAAGAGACAATAAACAAAAAAAATATAAAACAACATCTTCTTCCGTCTCAAAGAGACAAAATCAAAAAATAGTAAACAACAGCAATTATCGTGTCTGATAACACCTCTGTAAGCCATAGTAACAAAAATGATTGTTCTCCAAAAAATAAAAAATCAAAAGGCATCAGTTACATTTTAAAACTTCTCACTCAGTAGCGTATAATCAGCTGCATTCATAGTATCTGTAAGCCTTTGCATTGAAAAACCAAAAATGTAACCCTGAAGAAATCAAAAGGTCTGAGCCGAGACTCAATCATCTGCAATTTATTCAGTCAAATTAAACTTCATAGAACGTCCCTGAAACTGTCAAAAAAAAGCTGGGCCGAGGCTTAATTAGCTGCTCATTCAGCTGCATATAAACTTTACAAAAAACAGCTGCAGTTACACTTCATGAAACGGCCGGTGATAGTAGCTGTAAGCCCCCATGGGAGCAAAGATCTGGATCCTCCAAGTGCCATAATCGAGCTGAGTAGCTTCTTTGGACAGCTGGTTAGCCACCCTGTTGCATTCCC
>LPNX010746882.1:17040-59377 GCA_001517045.1 Pseudotsuga menziesii | reverse complement strand
ATTTTTTTTTATAAAACCCCCCCCCCCCACCACAAAGAAGTTGATTATCCTGGGAAGCACCATCAAAAAATCCCCACGGCATCGTCTTATCTATCTGTTCATCTCTTATATCTCTGATCTTACATGGCCGATTAGGTGGTCTAAAGTGATGAACAATCGAAACAGCCTGGGCAGCAACAGTTTCCAAAGGGATCCTGCAATCCTGAAACATCACCTTGTTCCTAGTGATCCAAATCCCCCATATGAAGATGCAGGGTAATGCCCTTAGATATATTGAGTGTCCACTCTCCCACCAACTCAAAAAAGCATCCAGAACACTCTGTCCGTCCCATACAACCTGAACCCTGAGCAGATTGCAAATATCCGCCCATACCGCCCTTGTGTAGCCACAACTTATAAAAAGATGAGCAGAAGTTTCTTCCTCCTGTCTACATAGTACACAGAAGCCCGGTCCCTGATAACACCTTCTCTTAAGAACATCCCACGTCGGAGCTTTATTTTCAAGAACCGCCCACATAAGAAGCTTTGCCTTGCCCGGGCATTTCAGTTTCCATAAAATTTTCCACCACCATACCAGCTCCCGATTATGGACTTCCACATTAAGCTGAATATATCCAAGCTTGGGTGTATATATCCCAGAGGGATGATGATCCCAAACCAATTCATCTCCCCTGTTGCTGAGTCTGATATGTGTATCCCTCAGTCTAGAAATGAAATGTTCCCACTCGAGCAAGTGTGCTGCAGATAAACCCAGCCTGCCTCCTGCAAGCCAACCCTGATACCACAATGTAGTAGATTCCGGATCTGCCACATTAGCCAAAAACACCACTCTGTCTTCTTTTAGACGCTGCCTCAAGACTTCGAAAAGTATATGAGCCCCTTCACTACCCACCCACGGATCCAGCCCAAGCCAAAGTAGCCTACCATCCCCTACCCTCCAAAACAGCCCAGAACCGATTAAATCAAATTTTTTTATCACTACTTTCCATACCACGGAGCAATTTCCCCTGGCCTTGTTTTCCATCCGAATCCAATCCAGAAGGGGGGAAGGTGCTATATATTTATGGTATACCACATTTGTCCATAAACTCTGACAGTGTATAAGCCTCCAAGCAACCTTTGCCCCTAGCGCTTTTGCAAAAAAGAAAATATTTTTTAAACCCCATCCTCCCAAGGCCTTGGGCACAACAAGACGGTCCCAATTAACCCAGACCATGGATTTCTGATCACTCTTCCCCTGCCAAAGGTAAGCGAAGCATAGTTTTCTCATCTGCTCCAAAATCCCCACCGGAATCCAAGAGAGAGACATCCAAAAAACCGGTATAGCCTCCAAAACTGATTTGACCAATACTAACCTCCCTGCCCGTGACAACCACTTGTGACTCCACCCATGTAATCTTTTCTCCAATTTGGCCACCAACCAAGCCCAATCCGCCTTGAGATAAGAGTTGGGTTTGAGATAGAACCGTAGGTACTTTAGGCTTGCCTCCAACTCCAACGACCTGAAGGGCAGTCTAACTGTAATTCTTCTAAGTTCCTCCTTAGATAAATTTGAACTTGAAATGGTTGATTTGCTAATATTGACTTGAATTCCTGTTGCTACTTGAAGTAAGCTGATCCCTTCTACCAGTTTTTCGATGCTCTGTCTCGACCCATCACAGAACAAAAGAATATCATCAACAAATAGAATATGTGTAATGTACAATGCCGATGAAATAGGTATACCCCGAAAAGTTCCTTCCACCTTTGCAGCATGTATAAAACGACTAAGCCCTTCAGCGACCAATAAAAAGAGAAGTGGGGAGAGCGGGCATCCCTGTCTTAAGCCCCTCCATGCAGTGAAGAAAGGGCTGGCTGAACCATTAATTAAGACAGCAAATTAAACAGTGGTTAAACATGCCATAACCCATCTAGTGAATTCATACGAGAAACCCAAATGTGTAAGGAGCATTCTGATGTAACGCCAGCTGACCCGGTCATAGGCTTTGGATAAGTCTATCTTAATCACTGCTCCTTTCTGTTTCTGAACTTTCATCGAATGCAACCCTTCCTGCGCTACACCAATAGCCTCATGTATTTGCCGACCTTTAAGAAAGCCAAACTGTTCACTAGAAATATGCTGAGACAGCACCTCTTTCAACCTTCTTGATATTACTTTGGAGATAATCTTATATAGGCAATTGCATAAAGAGATAGGTCGATAATCATCAAACCCTTTAGCATGGTCTGATTTTGGGATAAGGGCAATAAAAGTAGCATTTATAGGCCCGTGGATAAAACCTGCTTGCCTTGACTCTTCCACCACAGCCAACAAATCACATCCCACCAGATCCAGGAAACCTAGAAAGAATTCAATAGGCCAGCCATCTGGTCCCGGGCTCTTGTCTTTCTGAAATGAATGTAGAACGACCGACAACTCCACCTCTGTAACCTCCCCCATCAGCGTCCGATTTGCCTCCTCGTCCACAAACCTAGGGAAAAGTTGTGCGACACGAATGACCTCAGCAAAAGAAGCACCCTGCTGTTCCTTGAAGAGGGTTCCAAAATGATCAACTCCCAGTGCAGCCAATCCTTCAAAACTGGACACCATCTCACCTTCAGCCGAAGGTAACTCCCAAATGGTATTGGAACACTTCCGACCTTTTGCATATGCTTGGAAGAATTTAGTATTCTCATCCCCACATTGTAACCAAATCGCCCTACTCTTCATTCTCCAAGTAGCTTCCCTCTCACACAGAATATCATTCCTCTTTTTTTCCCACGAGAGCAATTCTTCTTTGCTATGTGCATCTAGAAAGCCCATTCCACAAGAATTGAGAAGTCGTTCAATAGCCACCTCAGAGTCCACTAAGAGTCTGGTCGTCCAGGACTCGTTTTTCATGCGCCCACTTTATAGTGGCCTGCTTAACACTCTGCAGATTTTTATAAAAATGTGCACCTGTGAAATCCACATCCTCCAGGATGTTTTGGACCCACAAGCCCGCTACCAACTTTTGATAACTCCCTTCCTTCAACCAGGATGGATTAAATTTGAACGGGCTAGCAGGCTTGCGACTTCGACCTCTTAATTCAAGAAAAATAGGACTGTGATCTGATATCCCTCCCGACCCGACCCACTGCCTAACCACCTCCACCCCATTTTCCAACCTTTCAACCACCAAAAACCGATCCAACCTCTTTGCCACCCTCTGAACCCCCACTCTCTTATTTCTCCATGTAGGGGATACCTTTGGCGGAATAATATCCAGCAGATTTTTTCTGGCAAAAGATTGAATGAAGAAATTAGCTAAAGCATCCGGATATGCCTTTGGCCCCCAAACTTCCGACACACCTAAAGAGAGATTTAGATCTCCCCCAAGAACCAGTTCCCGATCATCAAAGATCTCCATTTTCAACAAGGAATCCCAAAAACCCGCCCTATTCAAATAGGCTCCATAAACATTAAGAATTGTTACCACCTTTCCAATATGAGAATCCCACACCTCCAATCCCACACCCGCCGAAAAACCCCAGGAGGACACACATCTACAGCTCTTCAGATTCCAACCAGAAACCACTCCTCTGAGCGACCTCTAGCGTCAATGCCAACAAACTTCCATCCCGGTAGCAAAACCTTCAACAATCTAACCACATCCTCACTAATCCCCATAGTCTCTTGTAACAAAACAATATCCGGCTGGTTCAGGTCCACCAACCTTCGAAGTGACGATTTTTTAATGGGACTCGCCAACCCACGATAGTTGAAGGACATTAATTTCATTTAACAGACCCCCCTTGGGCCTTTTCTGCTCTAAGTGCCCACTCAATCGAAGAATGCTTGCCCAAATCCACATCCAATTTCACCCTCTCTTATGCTTTTGAAAGGTGAGATTTTCTTCCATGACCCTGACCCCCCACATTCTTCGCAACTTCAGACAGCCCTTTCCCTCCCGGATAATCAACATAAATCTCCCTGCTTCGAAGAGCATAACGAATACTTCTGCTCTCTGAACTAGAAGAAGGGTTTGTGGAAACAATAGAGGGAGTAAAGAAACTCTCAGAGGGAGGCAGAACACAAGAGACCACTGGACTAGGAGAGGCAAAAATGACCAATGGAGGAGTACTAGAGATTTCTCCCCCACCCGCAGCCCGATGTATGTCAGATTTCTGATGAAGACTACTGGAAGTCGCCCGCGAAGTTGGTACCATCCTGATCGTAGGACCATCAGAGCCCAACCCCTGCCCTTTGGGAGTTTGTAATCCATCTAATATAGGGCCTGGAGCCTTTGAGCATCCCAAATATGCCTTACCACAGTCAGCTTGCATGTTAAGACCCGAAAACACCTCCTGAGCCGGTGCGATCCCACCCTCTACACCTCCCTCTGCAGGCCGCACCTCCTCTTCTCTCTTCCCCTTCTCATCATCAGAAACTTCATCAATCCTTTTAACACATCCCCTATAAGGGTATGGACAACTAGCGACCAAGTGGCCATAAGCATGGCAGCGGTGGCATCGAAAGGGAACTCCATCATAATCGAGGACCTGAGTAAAGTCTCCATCCTTTGTTTTGACCGAGATTTCAGAGGATAGACCCAACTTGAGATCAATCTTAACCATAATTTTTGCAACCGTATAGAAACTAGACTCCTGAAATGTTCTATCAGAACAAACATATTCCCCCAGGAAATTCCCAATGGCAGCAAAACGGGCCTCGTTCCAAAGATTCATAGGAAAACCCGGAAGTCGCACCCACATGAGTTCTTTGTCCACCTTTTCAGTCTTAGAGTCGAAAAAAGGTGTCCAGCTATTAAGTAGTACTGGCACTCCGCTCATCACCCATGGATGAGATGTGACGACCTCCACCTCCCATTTATTCTGTAGAGTGAAGGAAAACCAACCCTTGGTAAGTACCCGAATCCCAGGAGGCTGTTTCACCAAGCCCTCCCAGTGCTTCGTAGCCCATCTTTGAAGATAACTGGGGCCGAATCTTTTTCCACGGGCTCGCCCTACCACCGCTACCAGAGAGAGATCCTCAGCTTCTTCCAATGAGACATCAACACCCAAGACCAATTGGTCCTTTCGGACTCTGTTCTTTACGGCCTTTGGTGGTTTCTTTACTGCCTCCACCTTGCCCTTACCTCCAGTCTTTGGTTTTAACAAGGATTCAGCACCCACCGCCAGCCGCCTGTTTGCCTCACCAGAGAAACCAGCCAAATTTAACAGAGAAGCAGACCCCAGAAGACTAAATGCATGACCAGACTGTGGTGAAGATCTTCCATGCGAACCGGCAAAAATAGTATGTCCAGCTCCAAAACCCTCTGATGACCCAAAATAGGCCAAACCAGCCTCCAACCCTTCCAGACCAAAATATGCTGTCGACTGCACCGAAGAAGGGTATCTTGGCAGATCATCATAAATGCCACCCATACCAAACCCCCCTACTGACCCACATGGGCCACCTATCTCCTTTCCAGCTTGGAGGTCCCCGATCTCCTCCAACTGCAATCCCTTCCTCGAATTTGCCATATCATATCTAAAAATCTCCCGTTCACCATCAACATCAGAGGAATAATCCACAATATCCTCCATCTGACACCAAACCATCCCCCTACAGTCTTCCAGCCACCTAGCCCAAAAACCAACGCTGACAGGTCAGATAAATCCCAGAAAAAGCCAAAAAAAAACAACCTACCGAGAGAAAAGACCGGTAGCTTGATCACAGCCCCAAAAAAAATGCTGAAAAAACCTGACCGCCAGCCACAACCACATCAGCCTCCGACAAGAGTGCCATTAACACCTTCGACTACAATAATGGAATAAACCCCAACTTTCTTGATCTTTCATCAACCTGCGTTCCTTTCAAGATCCTAGCTCTTCAATACAATACAAATCAGCATAAAGAAGACTATTAGTTCTTCCTAGACTATCCTATTAACTCTTGGTCTAAGAGCTGTGAAAACGAGATGTATACAACCATAGAGAAGCCTTTCAAGCACCCAAGGAAAATGCAGAAACCATCTTGGGAATTTCCAAAACTACAGCCATAAACGGTCCATCAATTCCAGTGCAAGAAATCTCAAGACCTTTGCATTAGTCACAAAATTCTCAATAAATCGCACGACCTTTGCAACCACAGATAATTTCAACTGCAAATAAATCCTGAACAAAGCTCAAACGACCTCCCAAAGCAAACCAGGGAAAATGCAGATATCTTCTTGGAGCGCCATTTTTCAAATTTCAAGTTGATCCGAAATGTGTATGTATATTCTAGCAATTTATATGTATGCTTTAACCTACACTATATATATTTTATTTCTAAATATTATATTAATCCTATCTTTGGGTACCATAGTACCATAATCCTATATGTATTGTTATGGCATAACCAATTAAGGTTCATACTTACAATATCGAAATTTAAACTATGTCAAGGTATTAACGATCATTTTACACAAATTGCAGGCTTAACTATACCATTCGGAAACTATAGAGCAACCCCAAAACAAAATTCGAGGAAGTGGAATCCACGTGTGATGAGCTTGTTGGATAAGGTTTTAAAAGTGTAAAACCTAGCTATATATTCGTCCAAAACCTAAAATCTCACTTGTTCTCCATATTTTTTCGTTGCTTGAGGGCAGAGCCGACAGGCTCACGGCCTCATGGGCCTGTGTGGCCATAGTTGAAGCTTGAGAGTGTAAAAAACCCTTTTATAGTTGAGTTATACTCTTTTTCCTTCGTAAAGTGGCTACTGAGATAGCTCTCGTCAATGGTCTTCCTTGTTCGAGTTATCAGTAATTTCTTGGCTTCTATTTGTGGCATTTACAGTACTGCTTTCTTACTTCGTGCCGTGGTCTTAGACTGAGTGTTTCTCTCAATCGGTGGCTTGATACTATAGTTCTTTTGCCACTGTGTGAGTGGGTTTCAAAAGGAATCCATACTGCGGTTATGACCATAAATAAAATACTTGAAGGTAATATCTTTTCTTCCTGCAATTTCTATTCTTTTTACAGTAAGAAGGTTTGGAAGAAAATAAATCTTGACGCATTTGCTTTAGTTTGGTGCAGGCGTGGCTACGGCTGAGACTCATCATCCCAGAGTTGAAACGAAGGGGTTTACTTGAGAAGCTAAGAGTTTTCGAGTTGATGTTCACTACACAATTCGACTTGGTAAGCCTCGGTTGTACCACCTGGGGTTTCTTCCTTCGGCGATGTGTAGGGTTTTGCTAGCGATGGTGGCTGTGACTTGTTTGGTTTAATGAATTATTTGTAAAATTTCGTATGGTTGTAGCTCCATTAAGTTAGGTTGCATTTATGTATACTAGGGTTTTACAAACTTGTACGTTTTTGGATAAAAAATTATAAGCCGTATGGCTCAATATTTACGGTTATTTAAAGACTGTTAAAGGATAGTAATTTGGGTTTAAAACTTGTTTTGTTTTAATAGATTTTACAGTTTCGATAGTATTAAGAATTTTGGTTCTGAAATTTTGTGGAAGGAAAAAAAGAACTTATAAGAACTTGGACTTTGGTTTTTATACTGTACAGTTCGGAGATAAGGGAAAATTGATACTGAAAAAAATCAACAGTCCTTTTGTTGTTTTTACCCGTACCTGTGGTAAATATTTTTATTAAGAACACCATGAATTTGATTTAATTTGTATATATTATAATAAAATTGTAGGGTTTTTACTATAAACGAATGTTTGAGAAAATAAAGAAAAAGAAAGTCTTATTGGTCGAGAGGTTCGATCTTGTGACCTGAGTAAAGATGTATAAAAAGATTTAGAATAATTTTATTTTATTTCTTTTACTTTGTTTATTTTATATATAATAACCAGATTTTACCTTGTTTGTGTATAACTTCAATTTAATTTAGGGAAATTATAAATTGGATATAATATTTATATTTTGAAATATTTGTAAACAGTGAGGGTTAGGAGGAATACTATAACTTTGAAGGAAATAGGAAAATAATAACTTGGTTTTGACAGGGTTTCTTATTTAGAGTTTTGACCCAAAGAAAATTTTAGTATTTTCATTTAAAATTTAGACTCTACATTGTTTATTGTTTTTACTGTTTATTATTTAATATTTGATGTTTGTACAACATTACTGCAATTAACATATCTATTATTTGTAATACCTAAATTGTTACTATCATTTGTTTTACTGTTTATTTAATCTAATGTTGTTCCATTTGCATTATTTCCCTATTATGTATTAGTTAATAGTTATATAAATATTATGTTTACCCTTAGAGAGAAAATAAATTTACTGTGTTAAGATAAGCACAGTAAGAAAGCTATGTAGTGGTTTCAGTAAACCGTTCTTTAAAGTGTTTACGAAAATAATTAAGCAACTATATCTAACTAAATAAAACTTCTGGAATAGAGGAATCTTTTTTTTAAATATTTCTAGAAAGACTATCAGTAGAAGGTAAATGGTCAGATTCATACACATCTTGATTTGATTTAATCATCAATCTTAAATTCACCTACTGTATTAGAGTACTACCTCTTCGGAGGTGTGGAAAAATACAACAAGGAATGTTTTTATTATTCTCTATCAAAATATTTAAAATCCTAATTCATTCATTCGATTACATATTCTACCAGAATTTATTTATCTTTGAACAATAAGAGATTTAACTATCTAATTTTAAAATCAAATGAATCATTCATATAAATGCATCAACTGCTAAATTCATACATTCTAGTTCCTATGCTTGCATAGAGAAAGTAAAATAACATTTAGAACCTGGTAATATAGCAGAGGAGACAAGAGCCTAAGGAGCCCATTCCACCCAACCAATTCTTGAAGACAACTTAGCTGCAAATCTTAGGACCCCTAAGCCTGTCTACTGGTCCACCTGGTTGAAAGCATTGGGTGAGAGAATGGGTTATGAAACCCCTACAACTCCACAGAGTAATCAACAATAATACTTCTACCTGTAACAGTAAGAACTCAGCAAAAATAGCTGCACTAGTTCAGTAAATCAACATTTTCACACTCTAACACCTCTGCCTTTCCCCTCGATCGAACCTCTTGTGCTCCAATTTCACTCACAAATTTCAGAAGTAAAAATTGAACAGCCTCAGTTGAATTTGATGGGTAGTTTATCAAGATGCCTAGGTATTTTGGGTCAGTTTTTCACTTAATGAACCACCTATTCTTGTTCCACTTTCTTGGGGAACATGGCCACAAAAATAGGGAAGTTGCCTCCTGCAACAACTAGAAGTAGTTTGAGGATGCTGCCAAGTGTCAACTTGCTCTCAACCTAGTCTATTCCACCAAGTGGCCAATAGACACCCATTTAACAGCCTCCTTAAGCTGTTATCTCATATTTTTTTATTAATTAATAAAATATTCAGCAATTAAATACAATCATCCTTGACCCCACTTGGTCAATAATTACAAACTTTATAATAAAATTAAAACATGATGTCTTCTCAAACATATTTTTTTTTGCAATTTAGGGTATTTTACATACACACCCCCTTAAATATAACATCGTGCTCGATGTTATTTTATTCATTGTCCTCAGAGCTGCCCTGGAACAGAATTGGATATGCTGCCCGCATATGACTCTCCAATTCCCAGGTTGCTTCTTCTGGACTAAGGTGCTTACATTGCACCTTCACCTGTCCAATGGTGTGATTCCGAAGCAAGATCTCCCTCTTGTCGAGAATACAATCTGGTTCCGCTAGAAAATATCCTTCGGGTTCCACCTGCACATCATTCTAATTTATAACATGAGTAGCATCATGTACATATCTTTTTAAAACAAAGATATTGAAAACATTATGAATTTTTAAATTTGGCGGTAAAGCTAGTTGGTATGCCACCTGTCCCATTCTGGACAGTATTTTGAAAGGCTCACAATATTAGGGTGCCAACTTAGCACAACTTCCTAACTTTAAAGAACTCTTTTTAGGCCTTACCTTTATGAAAACATGTTCACCCACCTAGAACTCTTTCTGAGTTCGTTTAAGATCTGCTTGACTTTTATGTATGTCTTGTGCAACCTTCAAATTACCTTGCACCTGCTTTACAATTATCTCCATCTCTTTTAATAGCTCAGGTCCTAGTACTAACCTGTCAACTGGGTTACTCCATGATATGGGAGTATTGCACTTTCTTCCATACAGAATTCCAAATGGGTTGTATTTTGCTGACGCTTGGTAGTGGTTGTTATAAGCAAACTCAACCAAGTGTAGGTTAGCCTCCCATTTACCTAGTTGTTCTCTAACATACATCCTCAACATATCTTCCAAGATTTGATTTACCCTTTCAGTCTGTCCATCCGTCTGGGGATGAAAATATGTACTGAAATTTAAAGTAGTATTCAAAAATTTAAATAGAGATTTCCAAAAATTTCTCGTAAACTTAGGGTCTTTGTCAGAAATTATAACTTTCGATATCCCATGTAAACGAAATATTTGTTTCGTAAATATTTCAGCAATATTAGCAGCCTTGTAGGTGGTCTTTACTGGTATAAAATGAGCTGCTATACTGAGTTTATCAATGACTACCATTATCGAATCATTCTGATTTTGATTTCTACGTAAACCTATAATAAAATCAAGACTGATTATTTCCCATTTCCAGCTAGGGATTGGTAACGGTTGTAACAAACTGGTTGGATGCTGGTGTTCAGTCTTAACCTGTTGACATTCGAAACACTTGGCAATATGCTCTGCTAACTCATTTTTCATATTTGGCGAAAAATAATCTTTCCGCAACATGGTTATAGTTTTTTGATAGCTAGGATGTCCTGAGTAAGGAGTCTTATGTATTTCATTTAAAATCAGTAAATTAATTTTAAGTACATTAGGTATATACATCATGTCTTTGTAAAGTATTAATCCTTTATCATTTAGACTATATCCTGTACTTAAACTTTCAGTTAAATTTTCTACCACTTTAGCTTGTAATTTCTAATAATTTTCATCCAATTTTACTCCTTCCAACTGATCTTCTAAATCAGTTTTATAAGTACTGATTGCTGACACGAGATTCAATCTTGCATTTCTACTTAAAGCATCAGCGACTTTGTTTTCTTTTCCCTTGATATGTTGGATCTCGAAATCATACTCGCTAAGGAAAGCTAGCCACCTAGCTTGCCTTGCGTTTAAATTTGGTTGATCCAATAGATATTTTAAACCCTTATTATCTGTCATTAACATAAATTTTCTTCTGATTAAGTGATGGCGCCACATCTTCAAAGCATGTATGACGACAACCAACTCTAAATCGTAAGTACCTTAGTTTTTCTCATGAATTTTAAGTTTCCTCGACTCATATGCAATTACGTGTCCTTCTTGAGTTAACACCCCACCAAGACCATCGTTGCATGCATCAATGCATACAACAAATTCCTTGTTAGGATCAACAATTCTTAAAATTGGTGCAGTTATTAATAATGTTTTTAATTTCTTAAAACTTTCTTCACATTTTTTGTTCCACTCGAATTTCTTTTCTTTCTTCTGTAAAGAAGTTATGGGATTTGTGATTCTTGAGAATGCCTCAATGAATCTTCGATAGTAACCGATGATCCCCATGAATGACCGTACGTCAGTCACATCCTTTGGGACCGCCAATTTTTCAATTGCTTTTATCTTTTATGGATCAACTGAGATCCCTTCTTTAGTTATCACATGACCCAATTATTGTATTTTATATTTAAAGAAGTCGCACTTACTGAACTCAGCATAAAGCTGATGTTCCCTTCACACTTGTAATACAATTTTTAAATGCTCCTCGTGTTCATCTTTAGACTTAGAGTAAATTAAAATATGATCAATAAAAACAACTGTAAATTTATCGAGATATTTATGTAATACATTATTCATTAAACACATGAAGACAGCGAGGGCATTAGTGATTCCAAATGGCATGACAGCAAACTCACAGTGACCATATTTCATCCTAAAAGTTGTTTTAAAAATATCTTCATCTTTGATTCGAACTTGATGATAACCTGATCTTAAATCAATCTTTGAAAATACAGTTGCTCCGCACAGCTGATCAAACAGATCATCTATGTGGGGAAACACGTATCTATTCTTAATAGTCTTTTTATTAAGCTGACGGTAATCAATGCATAAGCGTAGAGTACTGTCCTTATTTTTAACGAAAATGATAGGTGCTCCCCAAGGAGACACGCTTGGCCTTATATACTTTTTTATCAATAAGTTCCTTTAATTGTGATTTTAATTCGTTAAGTTCCAAGATATTCATCCGAGAAGGATATTTTGAGTTGGGTACTGCACCTAGTACCAACTCAATAGTGAAATCTAGTTCCCTTTTCGGAGGAAGTCCCAAAATTTCTTCCGAAAATACATCTGAATACCCCCTCAGGATTGGAATATATTCCAGTTTTAGTTTATCTTCATTATCAATTTGTTCTTCATCAGTTACAGTTACAACAAAAGCTTTACATCCTTTCCAAACAACTCTCTTTAACTGCAAGGCAAAAATTTGTTTGATTGTTGTTTTCCTAGGAATTTCTGTTACGGTTACTATTTCTCCTTCATTATTTACACATGTAAAAGTTTTATCGAAATAGGTCAAAACTACTCTATGCTGTTCTAACCAGTCCATACCAATTAACACGTCATAAGAGCCTAACATAAGTACATTTAGCTTCACAGAAGTTTCAAGCTGATTCATAAATAAAGTATAGTCTTTTACAAAATTAATCACTTTTCTTTTTGCTCTTGTAGCTAGTTGAACCAGCCATGACTTTGTAAAATTTTCTACTGGTAATTTGCATTTATCTACTAAAGTAAGAGAAACATAACTCAGACTAGTCCCTGGGTCAATTCAAATAGAAATGGGTGTTTGATTCAGCTTACCTTCTACTTCCACCATGGAAGTTTGATAATCAACCTACCTGTTTTCCAGCGCCGTGTTGACCCTAGGAATCCCCCTTGCTAAGTCACCAACAATCATCTATTCCTGCACTGTATGAATGTTGTTGATGGTCTTCTTTCTGTTAGGGCAGACTGATGCATTGTGAGGTCCATTACAATCCCAACACTTTATTGGATCTTTACGTTCATTATTCTTAACGTAGTTGCTGTGATTATTAGCAGGTTCTTTATTTCTAGGGCCATTAGGGTTTGGCTGTGAGTTACCTTTATTTCCTTGAAAATTCTTATTAGAAAAATTACATGCATTACTATTCCCAAAATTTCATATAGGTGTGAAACCCTTCTTTTTATGTTCAAAGTTATTAGACCTCTTGGCCTTCCAGTTTGGCATGTTTTCTCTTTTTTGGTTCTGCTCATAGAAATTTTTTTCCTTTCGCATAGGCTCTTCAAGGGTTTTATGATTATTGTATTCAATTCTATCTTTCATGTGAAAAGGTAAAAAACTCAGAAAATGCCGTACCTTGGGATTCTCATCCACAATGTAAGGCATGTAACGTAGTAAACTTAAAAATTTATTGTTTAATTCCTTCATGTTCATAGTTCCCAACTTCAGTTCATAGAACTCTTTAGCTCGCTCTTCATAATACTGTTCCGACAGAAACTTCTTTTTAAAGTATTTTTTAAAGGTACTCCAGTTAATATTCTTTTCCTTAACTCATTTTAAATCCTGCCACCATATATCTGCCTTTCTAGTTAAGTTGTAAATGGCCATTCTAGCTTTTAACTGATTGGAGTAATTATAGATTTGGAAATACTTTTTCATTCCGGACAGCCATGCTTCGACTTCCTCCCCTTTATCTGTTTCACCGTTGAAAGTTGGTGGTTTTATCTTCTTGAATTCTCCCGAAATTTCCTCATAAGGCTTATATTTTTTTTTTCTTTCTATATTAGTAATTATCTTCACTGCTATCGCTATAGTACCGACGATTCTTCTTGTGTGAATCCCCATAAATTTCAGAGGACGAACTACTTTCAATTTTAGAATGTTTGGATTTTTTAATTTTATGTTGGTAGGATGTAATTTTAGATCTTGTCTATTTTTTCCTCCATTCACTCTGGAATTTGTCCATCAGTATCTGGTTCAGCTTCTCTTGAGCTCTTAGAATTTTTTCGTTCTCTTTTTTAACTGTTTCCATTTCGGTTTTTAATTCTTTAATGGGTTTGTAACAGTTTAGAGGAATTGTTAGTTATTTCTTCCTTAACTAGTTCTTTTCTAGAATTACTTTGTTCGTTTAATGGGGACCCTTCATCTTCATATTACTCAAGTCCTTCCATACCTGCAGTTCTAGTTCAGAAAAATTTTCTGCTAACAACATATAAAAAAAAATTCAACATGCATGCATTTTATTTACTGTTTGTTTACGCTAGTTGAGCCACTTCATGCCTAGTGTTTGAACGTGTGCTCTGATACCATATGTAAAACACCCAAAATTTCATAAAAATTTAAAATTTTTCTACAACAACTAATGTTTAAAATCATCGCTTAAGTGAGTGACTTAACTACTAACAGTTAAAACTTTAAAATATCTCGATCTAGATACTATAACAATTTCATTTATTAATTTATAGAATTACATTAGTTACTAGCTGCCTTCAAAATAGTATCATAAGAAAATCGAGTTGTAAGTTAAAAGAATTTAGAAATAAAAATAAAGATTTGGGAACAACTGTTGATTTACTAGGGAGTACAAGGTACTAAAGTTTGTCTCTTGCTTAATTAAGGAACTTCTGGTCATGCCGAGGCTTACTTAGCTCATTGAAGCTAATGCAGTGTAATGATGGTTCTTGTTACAGGTCCTTTTACGGGTAAATCATTTTGTTTCTAGTTTCGGTCGAGATTATTTATTTCGACTGCAAAAGTAAAAATGCTAGAGTACTTTATATAAATTAAATATTTGAGTAATGCAGGTATTACAAAACATGTTCCTTTCTATAACTTGAGTTTGTTATATATAAGCAGTCATTGGAGAAATACTATTATCTTAAATCTAGGCTTGAGGACATACTAGATTTTCCTAGTTTCATTTAAAAGCATATATAATTTAAAATACAAGCAAATTATATATATGCTTAAACCTACACTATATATATTTTATTTCTAAATATTATATTAACCCTATCTTTGGGTACCATAGTAGCATAATCCTATATGTATTGTTATGGCATACCAATTAAGGGTCATACTTACAATATCGAAATTTAAACTATGTCAAGGTATTAACGATCGTTTTACAAAAATTGCAGGCTTAACTATACCATTCAGAAACTATAGACCAACCCCAAAACAAAAGTCGAGGAAGTGGAATCCACGTGTTATGAGCTTGTTGGATAATGTTTTAAAAGTGTAAACCCTAGCTATATATTCGTCCAAAACCTAAAATCTCACTTGTTCTCCATCTTTTTCGTTGCTTGAGGGTAGAGCCGACAGGCTCGCAACCTCATGGGCCTGCGTGGCCATAATCGAAGCTTGAGAGTTAAAAAAACCCTTTTACAGTTGAGTTATACTCTTTTGCTTTCGTAGAGTGGCTACTGAGACAACTCTTGTCAGTGGTCTTCCTGGTTCGAGTTATCAGTAATTTCTTGGCTTCTATTTGTGGCATTCACAGTACTGCTTTCTTACTTCGTGTCGTGGTCTTAGACTGAGTGTTTGTCTTAATCAGTGGCTTGATACTACAGTTATTTTGCCAGGGTGTGAGTGGGTTTCAAAAGGAATCCATATTGCGGCTGTGACCATAAAAAAATACTTGAAGGTAATCTCTTTTCTTCCAGCAATTTCTATTCTTTTTATAGTAAGAAGGTTTGGAAGAAAATAAATCTTAACACATTTGCTTTGGTTTGGTGTAGGCGTGGCTACGGCTGAGACTCGTCATCCCGAAGCTGAAATGAAGGGGTTTGCTTGAGAAGTTAAGAGTTTTCGAGCTGATGTTCACTACACAAGTCGACTTGGTAAGCCTCGGTCTTACCACTTGGGGTTTCTTCCTTCGACGATGTGGAGGGTTCAGCTAGCGATGGTGGCCGTGACTTGTTTGGTTTAATGAATTATTTGTAAAATGCCGTATGGCCATAGCTCCATTAAGTTAGGTTTCGTTTATGTATACTAGGGTTTTGCAGACTTGTACATTTTTGGATAAAAAATTATAAGTTGTATGGATCAATATTTACGGTTATTTAAAGACTGCTGAATGATAGTAATTTGGGTTTAAAACTTGTTTTGTTTTAATATATTTTACAGTTTCGATAGTATTAAGAATTTCGGTTCTGAGCCAAAATGCAAAAGCTTTTGAATAGTTATGTTGAATTTATTAGACACATTATAAAATCTACATAGACACATTATAAAGTCTACATGCAATGTGGCTTATTATATGAAGTCGATTCACAATCATAAATTCTCAAGACAATCATGTTGGTTGAAACTAGATTTGATTTTCTTGTATCGTGAATGGATGAATCAACTATTTTACTGTTAATCAATGGTGTTATGTGAGTTGAGAAATCACTCTATACAAAGGCCATAGTTTGTGTTGGAGAAAAGCGGTATTTTCCTTCATCCTATCAATTTTGTTTCCTTATTAATAGGTAGAGGCTACCTAGCCTTGAAAGGTTATGGGTCATCGAGGTATATTAAAGAGAAATAACATGTCAAGATTGAACTCAAGATATCAGTTTTTGTAAGCCTTAAGACAACTCCCGTTCATCTTATATTATTGGTATATGGACAATTTCAAAGCATTAAGTCTATAGTAAATTATGGGCGGGGATTCTATTTTAAGAAGGTGCTCTTAAGTTTTGGGATCTTTATTGCTCTTTGGTCCATCTACTTAGAATTTCAATGTCATTTTATGATTTGGGGTTTAATTAGTTTACTTGTTTTTCTATTCACATTTTAGAAAGAGTTACTTTTATAGCCTAAGTTTTGTGTAGTACATATTTTATGGTTATTGTGACCCTTAAAATAAGCCTTGGATTACTATATATGTGGAGTTTATTTTTTCGGGTGAAGACAAGTGCAATAAAACCCAACCAAATATTATACAAAAGACTATAAAATTACAAGAAGGACAATCAACTACCTTAATGCAGTGAATGCTGCACTAAGGTTTGAATAAACATTCACACACATTTTGGCATTTTTTTAATAAGCAAAAACCCCTTTCCCTTTGTTTGTCAACTTACCGAAACAAAGATAAATTTATGAAAAACATGGATAGAGATTATAGTTTGTTTAAAGACAAACTTAGATTCAATATCTAGAGTGATTACGATATTGAGAATTAAGGTGCAAATAATTGAGTATTCTAAATCCCTAATGTGATTTACAATTCAATCCTCGTTGTTGTCATGTCCTTGAACATCATCCTAATGTCAAGGTCTATCTAAATTTAAAAAATCATAAGCACACAACCTCTTCCCTCCTTGCAAAATTAAATGAATTAGGATATAATAGATAAGATTTTTGTCATGTTAAAGGAAATTTAATAATCATTATGTTATAGAGTTATTGTCACCTCCATAAAGCTCCACAATTTGGATGGCATCCTTATAATTGTTGTCAAAGGTTAGATTGTATATCTCTTGAATCCCTCTTATATATATATATTACTTAGTTTCTTTAAAATTCAATTACAAAGACAATTGTTGAGTTTTTTAACATTATATTTTGGTCTTACGTTTTCATGTAGTCCCAGTGTTAATTGAGTACAGTCCTAATGTGTAGCAATATTCCCTAAATCAACCATTTGGGGTATCTACAACTTTAACTCTTGTGGTGATAAAGTTGACAGGTTAGCGAGAGAGAGACTTTCAATTATGCATGCATGCATGTGTGTGTGTGTGTGCCTGTGTGCGTGTGCGTGTGCGTGTGTGTGTGCGTGTGAGTGTGCGTGTGAGTGTGCGTGTCCGTGCACGTGCGCGCACGCATGTGTAATTATGCTTTATGCTCTCATAATTGAAATAAATAGCTATTTATTTTAACATAAAAGGAATATACATGTTATAAACTTTCCATAAGTGAAGGGATAACTGGGGCAAGAAGGAAATATTTCCATGCATTGCGTATTGATTGGGTGGTATCTACACAAGGAAATCATCTTCCTTAACTATTTATAATGCCGCTCCACTCGCGCTAGCAATCATATTCCTGAAATCTAATTCATGATTGTTGGGCTACTGGAGTCATTCAAATCTCCCATGAATCCACCTTTCCGGCTCTACCTGTCTTATGCCCTTCTTGCTTGAAACGAGGGATTTGGGCCTAGAGAGGGTTGCTTCATTCACTACCAACCACATTTTCAAGGGTTATGCCCTATTATATAGGGGGATGCATGTTTCCTTCTATTTTAACTGCCTCTCTTTTCCCTATGTTCCAAACTAGATGATCTTAGAATGTGAATTCTAACATTATGCTATTCCAAGCAATATAGTACATGACCAACCTGGAGAGAGTAGCTCTTCTTTCCATTCTACTTTATTCACCAATTAATGAGCTTCATATCTTATCGGGTTGAATCGTCAGGACCTGAACCTTTCAGTCCCAGAATAAAATTGACTTTCAAGGCAATATGAAAATATAAAAATAGAAAGAAGGGTTAATCAAGACAAAGTCCAATAACATGTTTTTTCCATGGAATAAAATCATAATTTTACTATGAAAACAAAGATTACACTTTTCATATTCTCTAAATCATTTCAAAAACTAAGTTTTGAGTACCTTGTAAGCTCTATATCTCCCCTTGAAATACCAACTATGTCAAAACACCCCCATTATAAATAGTTCACAAACACACTGTAAAACAAAAAGAAAGAAGCCCCCTCCCCCCATAGCCAAGAGACTTCTCATAAAGTATTACTAGACAAATAAGTTATAATTATATTATAGTCGTCCATAATTATACCAAGGATTAAATCCTTTTTTATTATCAACATATCAATTCATAAAAACAAAAATAAATTATAAGACCCATCCAAAAATTGAAATTGTGTGATCCTTCATAAGACGTTGCCCACCATCAGAGGATATGATTATGGAAAGGAGGGTGATAGTGCCCTGCACTTTGATATTCCTAGAATTTCATGATATGCCATCCCCATAAGGCATTGGAACACCATATTTAGAAAACTACCATCTACACAATTCCTTTTGGGATATATATGGATTGATGTAAAAATTATGAATTGCTCCAGGATCCTTTTTATATCTTTTCGAAATGGTGAAGCATGAAGTTTGAGCAAATTTGTTCACCTCGTAACCATTTTATAACATTCATTGAATCACCACATACCTGAATCTTATGAATCCCTTTTTCAACTACTAATAAAAGAGTAAGCTTTAGAGCCATGAGTTTAGTGTAGTTATTGGATCCTTTACCAATGCTAGCTATAAACTGGAAATAATGTCGCTTAGATAGAAACATAACCTGTTATGTATCTAAATATTTATGAGTAAATTATTTTTATAATTAAATGTAATATTAGTTAAAATGAATGTAGGGTCAAACCATTTCATCGAAATGGCGTGTTTTGACCTATAAAAGGTCTTCCCACTTATTGTACAAATCATCATTCAATAAATATTTCATTTGTGGCTAAATTTTGAAATGTGGGTTTTGTTGTCTGCTTCAAGTGGTATCAGAGCCACATTGAGCTCCTCTCTCCTCAGAACCTTCCGCAACTCAATTCTTATCCCCCTCTCACCTGCTCCATCTGCTGCTCCAACCTTCCGCACTCACCCTCCACTGCTGCACTCCCCCATTCGCATTCCACCACCACCACCGCCTACCCCACCACACCACCTCCCCCATCTGATCCACGTTCTCCATCTCTGCATGCTCCTCTATGCCCAGCCTGCTTGCTCCACTTCCCTTCCATCTCCCATATCCCTCACATCGTTGATCCATCCCCTTCATCTCCCTCACACCTGCTAGACTTCTCCCCGCGCTCCTCCTCCCTCCCGTATCACAAACCACGTGACCCTCCTACACACCCATCTCCTATGCACCATTCAGCTCCATCCGCACTCGTCGTCCCTCATCTATCCTCTGCGCATCCCATCCATTGTCGTCCCTCAATCGCGTTTCTCCACCTTCGTTCTCCACCACTGCACATCCATTCTCCACCGAGCCGTCATCCCACCTCCACGGTCCATGACCTGCAAAACAAACACAAAACACAAATATTATAATATATTATAAAACAATATAATTATAATATATTAATTCAATATATTTATAATATTTCAAAATTTTATTTTATGATATTAAAACAAAAATTAAATTAAGATTTTTATATAATAATTAATATAATTAATTATTATCCTTAAAAACCTCACTATCTTTAATAATAATAAAAAATTCCTCCCTACATAAGAAAAATGTCAAAGATGAATGAAATTAAAGAATGAATGGAGAAATTAGAGCTTGACCAAGCCCAAGGTTCTAAAAATCTTGAGGGTTTACACTCAAGACTCAACCAAATCGAAACAGAACTACACAAAGGAAAAAATGAATTATCAGAGACTGTAAAAAAATAAGTCAACGAAGTAGTAGCTTGGGAGATGGAAGGTGTAAAAAGGGAAATCATAGTATTGTTCGAATCTGGATTAAGCAAACTCGAGCAACATTTGGAAGACACAATCACCACATTAGTGTGCAAGGTGTCAAAGGAATACCAACCATCCTCAAATTCAAGCCATCATAAGACAATCCCTCCTAGAAGAGAAATTCCACAAGAAGAGTTCGATCACGATCATTCTCCAAATTATGAACAATTGCTCTCTCCTCCAAAAAGAAGTGGATATCAAATGAAACCCAAGTTAGAATTGACAAAATTCAATGGAGACACAAAACGAAGCATGGCGTGGATCAACAAGGCAGAAGAATTTTTTTTCATACACAATATCACAACCGATGAAGAAATGATAAAATATGCCTCAATGCAACTAGAAGATCGGGCTTAAAACTGGTACATGTGGTGGAAGGTTACAACACAAAAAACTAAGCATAAGTGTAAAACATTCAAAAACTATTTCTTTAAGATGTTTGAAGATTTAAAAGAAAAAGAATTCTTCACAAAACTCACCAAACTGCAGCAAAAAAGTGACGTCGATGAATACATGAACGAATGGGAAGCCCTGGTGACATGTGTGCCGAAACTCACAAATAGTCAATGCCTCCAGACTTATGTGTACGGACTAAAACACTATATCAGAGATGAACTAGAACTATTAAATGTATTAACCTTGGACAAAGCGAGATGCAAGGAAAAAATCATTGAGGAAAAATTGAAAAAGACGTGGAACAAGAACCATGACAAAGATCGAAGGTCCATAAAAAATACCAAAACCGACACCAAATACCAGCTGCCACATCTAAGAAGTGACAACAAAACTACTTTAGAATTCCAACGAATGAAAGAAGGAAAGTGTAAATATTGCGAAGAGAAGTGGGACCCAAGACATAGGTGTTTGAAAAAAGAGACCACCAAGAACTTATATCAATGCGAAGCAGAAGAGGAAGACAAGTAAGATAGAGAGGAATTCAACATAGAAGAAACACGTGACATCGAAAATCCTTCACCAGATTCAGAAGATGAAGAAACACCCAAGATATCAATTGCACCCATAACAGGAATACACCAACCACATACATTAAAATTTAAAGGGCATATAAAAAATAACAATGTTGTCGTCCTATTCGACACAGGAAGTACCCATAATTTCATCGACATAAGTCTTGCAAAGAGCCTTAATCTTTTCATATATCTAGTACCCAACATGAAGGTAATGGTAGAAGATGGAAAGAAGATAAAAAAAGTGGGAAAATGCCACAAAGTTAAGATGCAAATACAAGACTATAACCTTCATTTAGAATTTTACGCAGTACGGTTAGGAGGAGTTGATGCAGTATTAGGAATTCAGTGGTTGCAAACACTAGGTACCTACTCAACAAACCACTAAGAACACTTTATAAGGTTTAAATGGCAAGGAGAAAGATACAAATTGTATGGGTTCCAACCCCCTCGCACACAAATTGCGTCATCCCACAAAATGGAGAAGCCTAATTCGAAAGGGAGCACCAGCGTATGTCGTACAATGGAAGGAGATAGAAATATTAACTTCAGAAGTAGGTAAACCAGGTCATCCAAAGATCTAAGGATTAATCCAAAAATACAAAAAAGTATTCGAAGATCTCCCCATGGAGTTACCACCAGAAAGGAAGATCGATCATGTCATTGAAATCAAGTCTGGATCAAGCCTTGTCAATGTTAAACCCTATAGGTACCCATACCATCATAAGACAGAGATTAAAAGATTAATCCATGATTTACTGAAGTGTGGAGTGATTACAGAAACTTAGAGTCCTTATGTTGCACCAGTAGGACTTGTATGAAAGAAGGATGGGCCATTTAGGCTATGCATCGACTATAGAGGACTAAACAAGATAACTATTAAAGACAAATTCCCCATTCCATTTATCAATGAAATGTTGGATGAGCTGCATGGCGCAAGGTACTTTTCAAAATTAGACTTAAGGCTGGGATATTACCAAATCAAAGTAAGGCTAGAAGACGTGGCAAAGACAACTTTCCAAATGCATGAAGGACATTATGAATTTAAGGTAATGCCTTTTGGACTGACAGACACTCCAACAACATTTCAAGAAACCATGAATAACCTATTTCAACCATTCCTAAGGAAGTTTGTACTTGTTTTCTTTGATGACATCCTTATATATAGTAAGACATGGAAGGATCATCTCATACATCTGGAAATAGTGCTCTTTATTTTAAAATAAAATCAGTTCTATGCCAAGATGTCCAAATGCATGTTCGGTAAGGAAGAAATGAGCTATCTTGGTCATGTGATATCTAAAGAAGGAGTCAAGGTAGATCCAGAAAAAATCAAATCAATCATAGACGGGCCCAAACCTAATAACATGTCCAAGTTAAGGGAATTTCTCGGGCTAACTGGATACTACCGAAGATTCATACGGAATTATGCACACATAACCGTACCCTTATTCAACCTTCTAAAAAAGAATGCCTTCCAGTGGAGTGTAGAAGCAGATAAATGTTTTGAAGCCTTGAAAGGAATTATGTCCTCCACACCTATACTAGCTACCCCATACTTCTCCAAACCATTTTTAATAGAATGTGACGCTTCAGGTTATGGTTTGGGAGCAGTACTAATGCAAGATGAACACCTGATAGCTTTTGAGAGCAGGAAATTAAACAATCAAGAAAAATTGAAGTCTACATATGATAAGGAAATGCTGGAAATTATGCAGGCATTGGTAAAGTGGCGACAATACCTCCCAGGGAGAAAATTCATGATCTGCACAAACCATAATAGTCTTCAATACCCACTTCAATAGAAAATGTTGTCCACAGAACAACATAAGTGGATAGAAAAAATCGTTGCTTTCGACATGGAAATAATACAGAAAAATAGGAAGGAAAATATAGTCGCAGATGCACTCTCCAGAAAAGATGAGGATATTACCTCTTACTCCATCTCAGTCTCAATTCCAGAATGGCTAGATGAAATACGAAGTGAATACGCCAAGGACCCATAAACAAGCACTATAATTAACAATTCCAACCATGATCCCAAGTTTGAATGGAAAAACGGTATCCTTTGGTATAAGGGGAGGATTTATTTAAACTCAAACTCTAAGTTCAAGGTTAAGGCAATGAAGGAATCCCATGATTCACCGGCCGCAGGACATGTAGGATTCTTCAAATCTTATTATAATGCAAGAAGGTCATTTTTCTAGAAAGGAATGCAAAAAGATATCCAACATTATGTGGCAGAATGCAACAAATGCCAGAGGAACAAAAGTGAAAATGTTTTAACCCCAGGGTTACTCCACCCCCTACACATTCCAAACCAGAAATGGAAGAGAAAGGAATGGATTTCATCGATGGGCTAGCTCCTTCAGAAGGAAAGGACAAGATCCTTTTAGTGGTTGATCGATTAACCAAATTTGCTCACTTCATGGCAACAAAAAAACAGACACAGAAGAAAAAAAATTGCAGATGTATTTTGCAAAAAATTCTACAAATTACATGGCTTCCCAAAAGTCATCGTCAGCGAAAAAAATGCAAATTTTAATGGAAAATTTTGGAGGGAATTTTTCAAACAAGTAGGCACATCACTCAATATGATCTCAGCTTACCATCCCCAAACAGATGGTTAGACTAAATTTGTTAATAAATGCTTAGAAGCATATCTACGTTGTTTTGTAACAGATAAACAAAACCATTGGTTTCAATGGGTACACTTAGTAGAATGGTGGTACAGTTCAACTTACCACACCTCCTAAAAAATGACCCCCTTCCAAGCTTTATATGGGTATGAACCTCCAAATTGGAAGGAGTTAGTTCTAAACGACACTAATGTTCCAGAAGTAAGGAACCAACTAGATAAATCTCAAAAAACCATTGAATTATTCAAGGATAACTTAGTCATGGCACAAAATTGTATGAGGCAATAAGAGGATCAATGCAGAACCGAATTATAATTTGAAGTAGGAGACTGGGTGTTCGTAAGAATCCAACCCTACAAACAGGTATCCCTTAAAATTGGAGGAAAAACAAGTTGGCCCCAAAGTTCTATGGGTCGTACCATATTACCAAGAATATTAGTCAAGTTGCATATAAATTACAATTACCTGATAAAAGTCGTATCCACAATGTCTTCCAAGTATCATGTCTCAAAAAAATGTTGGGGAAACATCAAACGGTGCAAACAATACTTCCTATGTTAGATGATGAAGGAAGGATCATTTCGGAATTAGAGGCAATCATTACAACCAGAGAAAGAAGGCTTCGTTCTCGAACACTCAAGGAATATCTCATTAGGTGGAATAATTTTCTAGATGAAGACGCATCATGGGAGACAGAATAGTTTCATCAACAATACCTGTACTTACGCTTTCTTTGAGGACAAAGCATTCTAAAGACGACGACAATGTTATGTATCTAAATATTAATGAGTAAATTAATTTTATAATTAAATGTAATATTAGTTAAAATGAACGTAGGGTCACACCATTTCATTGAAACGGTGTGTTTTGACCTATAAAAGGTCTTCCCACTTATTGTACAAATCATCATTCAATAAATATTTCATTTGTGGCTAAATTTCAAAATGTGGCTTTAGCTGTTTGCTTCATAAACCCACCACTACTGCACATATGATGCTCTCCCTAAGAGAGACCATCAAAGTATGCCCAAGAAAACATGTTATCAATGAACTCCCTTTCAATAACTTGGACAAGAACACCACTCTTCTCATGTGCGAAGGTGGATAGAATACTCAAGCTTTATGTGGCCCATTGAAATAAAGGAGAGAGTTTATCTTTAAAATAAAATGGTTTTTCATTATCTATATACCCCAACATATGATTAAAGGTAATGATTTATAGGGATTTATTACATGGTTTGTACACCATGTCTAAAGACCGTACTTAATGAAATGACTAGACCAAGCATCCCTCAAACCAATAATAACTTCTACCTCCCTTCATATCTTATTTGAATATTCACATTCCATAATCATATATTTGTTGATTCTTCACTCCATTTGCACAGTCAACACCATCTAGGTCCTACCTTTTTTTTCCTTTATATATTGTCCCATGTTATATATTTATCATTCAACACGAACCACATAACTATCTTACTCTTTGTTGGGAAATGAAAATTCCATACCAACAACCACCACCACACTGGATCTCTTGAGTCTGCTTCTAGGCTAAGAAAATAGTATAATTCCTTAAATGAATGACTACTCAATGGATATATAGCCTAGATAAAAATATCCTCATTCTCAAGTAAAGAGACATGACCCACCTTCAGTCAACGAATAAATCTTATCCACATACGAGCTTCACCACCTTGAAAGTCACAATCCTTTGCTACTAACCAACCTTGGCCCTAGGATGATATAGTAGTTGGGCTTGATATGAGATGCAAAAACCACATACCACTTAATTGATGAATCATTTCCATAGGAATCCTATGATACTGGCCACAGGTATTCTCTCACCCTTACCTTCAAGCCATTTCCAACTTTTCATACTAGACCTTCGTTGATTATCGAAAAATCTAGCACAACAACCTTCCAAATCACAGACACAATTTTTATGGACTTCAATGGATCCTCCACCATGTCTAGAGAAGTATATTTTTGATGTACTACTTGAACCCATAGACCACTCCCTTTTACCAACTACCATACATTTCTTGTTGCTAGTGCTATGGAGAAATTGAACATGTTTTTCAGACCCCACCTTCGTTGACATTTTAAGATCACTAGTGTCTACAATATTACCCACGAATATTCATGCTTGTCCATCCTACTAGACCGAAGAAAATAAAACAAATATTTTCCTCAAATTATCAATAACACCTTTTAAGACCCAAGATAATGTCATCTTGTAGTTTGGAATAACTTCCAAATCTAGTTTTGCTAAGACCAATCTTGCAATCTTAGACAACCAACGAAAGCACCACATAATAATCCTTTTTCAAATTTATCTATCAACTAGTTCTAGTCCTTTTTCAAGTAAATGTTTAGCTCTAATTGGAACCATAAATAATTCAATCCATCGTCCAAAATTACTTGC
The DNA here is from genome assembly GCA_001517045.1 of Pseudotsuga menziesii. Classification (NCBI taxonomy): domain Eukaryota; kingdom Viridiplantae; phylum Streptophyta; class Pinopsida; order Pinales; family Pinaceae; genus Pseudotsuga; species Pseudotsuga menziesii. Next base: position 32,836 of record LPNX010746882.1, on the reverse strand, counting down.
TTAAATGGAAACAAAATGAGGTAATATTGTGATTGATCCTCATCATTTCCTTCAATTAAAATAGTGGACTTCTAAAAATTTATTAGCATACCATTTGCCACACTATATAAGTTAAGAATATCCCTAAGCTTATCCATAATGCACCACAACTCGTAACTAAAAATGAGGACGTTATCCACAAATAGTAAATGAATGAGGCAAAAGGAACCATCCACTCTCACTCTAAAGAAACCAACCTTTTTTGCTCCTAAAATAGATATGTTGAGACTTTCAACAACAATGAGGAACAACAGTGGAGACAATGGAAACCCTTGGTTGATCTCTCTACTGAGCCAAACGAATTTAGATGTTGAGCAATTAATTAATATTGACAACTCGTCACCCAATTGACGAATGAGGCCTCAAAACCAATATGGGTGAAAATCCACCTCATATATAACCAACTAACCCTGTCATAAACCGTTGACATTGTTTTACATTGAGTGTATTTAATTTTTTGGATTTTATAGAATGTAAACCTTCGTGTTCCACCCCAATATACCCATGTATTTTCCTTCCCTCGAAGAATCCAAATCGTTCTTCCTAGACTGAATTTGACCACAATTTCTTTATCCTTCTATTCTAACATTATTTGACACAATAATGTATTGAATGTCTAAATGGTAGGTATCAAAATTCACTCACATATTTTTCCATCCATAAACACTTCCAAAAACCAAATTTAAGGAGCACATGCACCTTTCCCTCGAGAAAGGCACATGTACACACTCCTTTCCTTCTAAAAAAGAGTGTGTGCCTCAAAGTTTATGCAAAAAAATATAAAAAAAACATGAATTTCGTGCCCTTAAATGGTTCCCTCAGTTGTTTCTTGCCTACAACTCATTGTAACTTCCCTCTAATTGTATCAACCATTTTACAAAAGTATTAAAGAAGTCTTCATGGGAGAGATAGGGGAACTCATGTTTATATTATCCTCATGCTAGAGAAATAGTCTCATGTTCCCCTGAGTTTTTATGATTCCCCTTCCATTAGAAACACTTATTTCTACTTTTATCTTCTCTTTGAGTGCTCAGGACCAAACTCCATAGTTGGTCTCTCCATATTGTTCATAGTGAAGTTGGACGCTTGGAAGGAACGCAATCAGTGGCTCAAGTTCAAAGGGACATAAACAACAATTACAAAAGGTGTTGGCAATATAAGGTTGGGTAACAATTATTGTTTTTTTTTAACAAAAACAAGAATATATAACAATTGTTGGAAAAATTTCATAAAGAAGAAATTTTCTTCCAGCTCATGCTGGTAATAAAAAAAGGACTTTCTAAACCTAGTCTATTTCGTCATAATAGTATATGGCAATTTCAGAAAGAAGAAACCTTCTTCCAGCTCATGCTGGTAATAAACAAGGGACTTTCTAAACCCAGTCTATTTCATCATATAGTATAAACCTTGATAAACTGGTTACATAGAAGCAGGAAAAAAAACATTCTTTAAACAAAAAACGAGAGGGGGATTGAACGCCATTCCTCGATACATTCTCCACTCTTATGGATAGAAGAAGTCTCCTCCATTAGGGTGTCTTTGATGAGTTTGGTTGCTAATGCGCCTTCTTTTCCTTTATATTCAAGCTCTAGCTAAATTGATTCCAAAATTTCCTTTAGTTGAGTGAACCGAGTCTCATTTATTTTATTGACATTCATAAACAAATATTGACATTAGTACCTGAAGGTTCCTTTTAGGAGATATCCAGGATAAAGGACATGACTCTTTTTTGGACTCTCCCACTTGCTTTCTCTTTTCCTTCTGGGATTCTCCTAATCTTTTGAATGACTATCATTGAATCTCTGTAAACTTGGAAGTTTCCAATAATCATCCCAGTCATTGCCTCTATTCCTTGCATTAAGTCTTCTCATTCCGATTGATTATTGGTTCTCCTTCCCAAACCCCAAGCAAAACTAAGCATTTCATTTCCTCATGGATGGAAAATGACCCCTCCCGCACCTGCCTCCCCTTGACAATTGCTTTTTTTTGACAAAAATGAATATGTTATATATTAAAACTCATCGATGAAACCACTGAAAGATACAAATCTGGTTTATGCAAACCAGAGCAAAAATCTACAATTCCACTTCCTCCATGCATGACAATCTCTCTAGTTAAGCCAGAACTATGCCTTTTAGGGAGGGAAATCTAAACTTAAATGTTGATTTACAGATATTCCATTTCTATCTAATGTCAATGATTTATTAGTGGCATGATCCTCCATATCGTTTAGCTCATGAAGGATATGAAAGAATTCAATCTGTCTAAATGACTTAGAGATGAATTTAGTTCTTTTGAGCAACCTGTCTAACCTAAGATTTCTGCATTGACTTGGCCCATTCATTGCTTGGATTATTATCTGGGAGACTTCAAAGACCATGATTTCATCCACTCCTTTATCTTTCGGCAGCTTGAGTCCTTGCCATAACCCATACGCCTAAGCTATATTATTGGAATCCTCCCCTATATTCAAGAAGTATTTGGTTTTAGTTTTCCCTTCTGGTAAAATGATGACCCCTCCCCCTCCCGCCATCCCTGGATTCCCCTTTGAAGCTCCGCCAATTTTTTTTTTAAAGATATTCCTCTCTTTCATCCAATTCTCAAATTGAGATTTGTCAAATCCGATTTCCAATTTTTCCAAATGTTTTTTTCCCAAATCAGAATCAACAGAAAAATTGAAGTTTTGCAACCAATTACTTTCGCTATCTGTTAGTTTAGCTTTATTTTTGGGAATCACCATAACAGCTACAATTTCACCCATTAGATCTTGTGCCTTGTCTGCTATTTTCCAAGTAGGTTGAGCTTTATCCTGGAAGGTTCTGAGATTACGTTCGATCAAAATGCACCAGCAAATGATTTTTGGTAACTTTATCCAGCATTCTTTAAATCCTTTTTTCTTGATACAGATCTCCATTATACGCCTTCTCCCAGTTGATGAAGCACCGCTGAATGTTTCCTGACAATTGAATTCTGTCCACCCAAAGACTCATCACTTTCTCCCACATGCTACTGGCATAGTGGCAATAAAAAAAGAGATGTTGAATGCTCTCGTTGGCTTCAGAACACAGTGGGCACCGAAATGGACCCACGAATCCTCTCCTCTCTAGATTATATGCAGTGAGGATCCTCCCATGCACCATCGTCCAAGAAAAAAGATCAATATTGAGTGGCGTTTTGATATCCCAAAACTTTTTGCAGATTGTCGGATTAAATGGCATAGTTGGGAGTGCATCAAATTTCTTAGCACCTTTAGCCATCATGTATTTTCCAGAGCAACCTCCCCATCCACATTGGCCTCTTCTTTCTTTTGTCACTGGTGTAATGCTTGACAAGTGATCTATCAACTATTTTTTTTTCATCATCAAGGTCTACAGGGCACTCTGGCAGAAGCCATCCGGTACAATGATATGGTGGCTCGTCCTCCCAAATGGTAATGTCCCACAACGTGATGATATCATGCATTTCCAACCAGTTATTAATTCTTGGGAGAGAGGGAGGTGGCTTCCCAAGCATTGTATCCTTCCAAATATTTATAAGTTTACCATTGCTTGGTATCGAATTGAGCTCCTCATTGAACCTGGGAAACACCTTCCTACATAGGGAAAAGATGGAAGTGCCTTGCTAGTTCTCTGGCTCGATATCAAGACACCGAAGTCTCGAACCAGAGAAGCATTTGTGCTTAATTACTTGACTGCTCCAGAATGGATTTGAATCTACCATTTTCCAAAGAAGATTAGCTCCCAATGCTAGATTTTGGATCTTCAAGTCTCTAATTTGTAGTCCTCCTTCCAACCTGGGCATTTTAATTTTTTCCCACCTGATAAGTGCATGCTTTTTACCTCCACCATTTTTCCCTCCTTGCAAGAGGAATGATCTCATCAGGATTTCAATTGTTGCAAGCATTTTGGGAGGAGCTAGCAGTAGAGAGCATTGATAGAGAGGATAACTGTTCAGAACTTCTTTTATCAATACCAGTTTCCCGACCATATTTAACCAAGCTTCTCCCCATCCTATAATTTTTTTTTTAATTTTCTCAATAAGTGGATTCAAGTACGATATTTTTGGTTTAGATTTGAAGATTGGGACCCCTAGATACTTAAAAGAGTCCCAGTTAGTCACTCCTTCAATTTCTAGAATACGAGAGATTCTCGACATCTCCCTTGGATTAATATTCCAACTATAGATCAAGCTCTTCCTAAGGTTAAGCTTACTTCCCGAATCTTGAAAATAGCAATCTAGTTCATTCTTGAATCTTCCAGCAATGATCTGAATGACGCCCCCGATTACATTTGTATCATCATCAAACTGCCCGTGATTGATATCTTTCGATCCCTGATCCATTCTGATGCCAGAGAGCTCTTGATCCCTCCTAGCTTGATCAAGTTGAAGACTAAGTATAGAAGCTTGGATTGCAAAGAGCAATGGGGAAAGAGAGCATCCTTACCTCAGACCTCTCGAAGCTTGAAAAAAGTTGTCACCCTTCCATTAATAAGTGGGGAAATCCAAGGTTTACTAATGCATGCTTTGACCCATCTAATGAAGCTTGGATACAATCCAAATATTAGCATGACTTGATAGAGAAAGGAGTGGCAAACTCTGTCAAAGGCATTGGCTAATTCTATTTTCACCACCATTCCTTTTTCACCATTCTTCTGGTTGGAATGAATTGCCTCTTGGACCAAAATGATATTGTCCCAGATTTTCCTGCCTTTAATGAATCCTCCTTGGTTCTCAGGTATGATATATGGCATAATGTTTTTTAATATTTTGGTCATAATATTCGTGATTATCTTATAACCAATGTTGCATAAGAAAATGGGTCGGAACCTGTCAAAATAAGTGGCATCCTTCTCTTTGGGAATGAGTGCTAGGAAAGCCGAGTTTGTGCTACCACCAATTTTATTGCACCTCTAAGATTTTATAACCATTTTAAATAAGCCCTTTTGAACAATTCCCCAAAACCCCTTAATAAAATTAACATTGAACCCATCCTGAACTGGTGCCTTGTCATCCTCCATATCATACACAACATCTTTTTATCTCCTACATCGTGACCCTTTGGATCAATCTTTCATTGTCTTTTCTTTTGATAGTTCGAGGGATTAACTCCATAAGGTCATTTTCAGAGTTGTTGACAGGCTCAGCCATGTAGATTTCACTGAAGTGTCTAGATGATTCTACTTTGATGTCCCCAAAGTCCCGAATAACATGATTTTGAACATTTATCTCATGCACAAATTTGAAATTCTTCCTTGCCTTAGCCTGCTTGTGAAAGAAGCCTGTGTTACGGTCCCCATCTTTGAGCCAGCGGCACCTAGCTTTCTGTCTCCACATTTCAGCCTCCTACCTATAGGAAACATGAAGTTAGTTTTGCAGATTTATTTCCGTTTTTAGATCCTCCTCAACAACCTGTTTTCTTTCCATGTTGATATGGTGAGACTCAAGCTTTCACTCTGCTTGGACTTTCTTTTGATTGGAGTCTCAATCGATTTTTCCCAAACTTTGAGCACCTTCTTTACTCTTCTTAATTTTTATTCCCATACGAAAAATGATGAGCCCGTGACCGGGGTTGACCATGCATCCACAACAATCCCCAATAAATCCTTGTGGGCGACCCACAACGGGCTAAATCTAAATGGAATTGGGCCAAGGTTCTAGTCATTACTCATCTCTAGCAAAATTGGTTTATGATCATATCCCCCAAAAGGTAATATTTTGAAAGAAGAATTCAATCCCATGAGAAGGAAGGAGTCTCAGACCAAGAATTTATCCATCCTGGAGGCTATATGCCCTGGCCCCAACCTTTTGTTATTCCAGGTGTATTTCCCTTTAGAAGGAATGCCATCTGAAAGATCCCAGTCCATAATGAACTCGTCAACCTGCTCCCTTATGGGATCTCTGACCAAAGACACCCCTCTTTTTTCATCTTGACTTAGAATGATATTAAGATCTCCAACTAGAATGACGTTGCCCTAGAGATTGCTCCTTTCATCTTGAAGGAGACTCCAACATACTTTTTTTCAGCATAAGTAGCAGGAGCATAAATATTAAATATTCTTACCTGGATTTTAGTTTCTTTATTAAACAACGTAGTGAGAATCCAATGAGAGTTGTGCTTGATATCATATACTTCAAATTTCTGATCGTCCCATAGCGATCCAACGCCTTTGGAGGCTCCCCTTGAGTTGATTGTGGTTCCTCCTCCTTTCTTCCAGAATTTTGCATTAACTTGGAGAAATGCATCTTTCTCCATCTTGGTCTCCTGGATCAATAATATGTCTGGCTAGGATAAATAAATTAAGTCTTGCATAGATTCTTCCTTGACTTTACTGCGTAGAAATCTACAGCCCCAGGAGAGGAACCACATTACTTAATTTTGGTAGACGAGGGGATCCCTTTCTGGAATTTCCCTTGTTGACGCATGTTTCTGGTATTTCACAACAACTTTTCCAGAGTTAATTGGGAGCCTTGTAGTTTTTCCTTGTAAGTGGCTTGCTCCCTCACTTCTTTTTTCAATCTCGTTTCTCTTCCCTTCTTCTTGCTTGGCATATCCATCTCGATTTCCCCTTCCTCCTCTTCCTCTTCCTCTACGTCAAATTCTTCCTATGATTTTACCTGACTTTCTCCTTCTTTTACCACCTCTGCTCCTGAATCTGTCTAGATCAGAGAGGCAAAATATTTCTCAGACTGATATGAAGGAACTGCTTCTTTTTTTGGTTGCTTGGTCTCTTCATTGCTAGATTTCTCTTTTGTATCATTAGTTTCATCCCTCATCTCGTTGGCCTTTTGTGTTTCTTGGCTTCCTTCCAGGTTGGTTTCGCTTGATGCATTTTTTCCCCTTCTTTCCTTTGCGTTTCTCCTCTTTTGGATTTTTTCTTGGTCCTCTTCACCGTTTTTTGTCCTTCCTCCTTGTCTTGCTAGATCTCATGCTTTTGTGGGCAGTTGCGCATGAAGTTCCCGTATTCATGGCATCCTATGCATTTTAATGGTAGTTGCTTGTAGTCAAGTTTCTGGAAATGGAACCAGTTCACAATTGTTAGCTTTATTGCTTCCGGTAATCCAGCTTCAAGGTCCACCTCCACACAAATGCGAGCACATGCATATTGATCTTTTGGGCTTGCCATGTCGATGTACTTCCCTAGAGCGTTCCCAATTTCCTGGAGTGATTTTGGATTTCATCAGTGCACAGGAAGATTTGGGAGCCTAACCCATACTGGGATTGCTATGGGGGTATCTTCCTCGGGGTCAAAATCTGGCGTCCAACTATTCAAGTAAAGGCCTTACGGCCCCATGAAGTAGGGTCAATTTTTGAAGATTAGGTCCTTGTCCTCCTTGGATTCAAAATTGAATAATAAATAACCACAACCTATTGAATAGGAAGCAACATTTTTCGAGATTAGAGGCCTCCAGTTCCTTTGAACCCAACTCTTGGTGGTTTTAGGTGAGGGCTAGAGTCTGGTGAACTGCCCTATCAGCGCTCATGCTGCGAGTGAGAGAGCCACCCAAATAGTATCCTACGGCGGTAGAGAAACTACCAGAACATCCTTGATTCATTTGACGAATTTCAGAGGGGCTCCCTTAGCAGTCCTCTTGCATTGAGCAGAGACAAGCTTCTTGAAGCTATCCGAAAATGGTGTTGGAGGCGGCTCTCCACCTCAGCCACCATGGAAACCACACATGCCTCGCCACCCAATGGATTCAAACGAATATGCCCCAGGAGAGGTTAGGGAGTGGCTAGATCAGCAAGATCGGATCCTGGGATTAGAGGAGGGGCCGAGAAGGTCTCCTCAATGATCACGCCGGCAACAGGAATGTCAGGCCTTCGGCTTGTCTCAAGAAATCGATTTCTCTTGGTGAAAGTCACGGTTCAAATGGTCAATCAATCTCTATCCCCCTTAACAATTGTTTTTAAGCCATATATATTGTGACAATACATTTATATTATCATATTGGTATTATATTTATTGGTTTTCTAGGACCCTAATTATGTAGGCTCTAAAATGGTAATGGCACCGTTTATCTCCCACGCACACACCAAAGAGATCTAGTTAGGAATAATTTTTTTTTTGTATATGAAATACATTGTAAAAGAGGTTTCTTCCTTGAAGAGACTGGTTATTCATCTTTTTTATTTCAATCTTAATGAGTTGGATTACTATCTCCTCTTGTTTTATGCTATTTTTGGGTATTTAGTGCATAACATTTGGTATCAGATCCATTTCAGCTATAAAAATTTTTCTAGGGTGTTTTAGTCAACTAAACTAGGAGGGGCCATAGAGGATATATTGAACTATATGTGGTATTATTTTTAGGTCTTGATTCATTACATGTGTGGAGTTACACCTTGTTGAAGTTAGGGTTTTTAACTAGTCCAAAAACTAGTTTCAAACATGTGTTCCAAGAAAGCCTGTTATATACAAAGATTGAAAGATACAAATTGAGTGATCCCGATTGCATCAAAAAGAAGAAAATCCATAGTATATGTGGTATCAATTTCATAATTATATCACAAAAATTAGACACATAGCAAGATGTACACTTTTGCTCTCCTAGAAGGGACAAAAATAACAATTTTTGGGAAACTTACCATAACCTTTTATTGACACATCGGATTTAGGTTAGAACTATGGAATTTTATAGAAGACATATCAAGATACTAAAAGACGATTTTTTATATTCATAGGGGTCTAAATTGTGGAGATACCTCATTTGGAAAATCAACTAGAAAAACAAGGTTTTTAAAGGTATGTTAACTCAAAACTTTCATAAGTTTTGATTGAAGTATCTAATTTTGGTGATTCAAAAAGGTGTTATAGACAAATATATAATAGTTTTAGTAAATATCAATGGGATCAAATGGAAATTATACACCCATTAAACCTCTTGAAATCTCAACCATGACTCGTGATGAAAATGAAGAAATGAGGCAGGAGCTATCCAATCTAAATGACAAATTGAATGAAAATTCATTGACACATTTTCAATTGCTAAACCAAAAAGTGATATAGGAAAGGAGTTGAAAAATAATCTCAGAAATTTGGCCAATAAAGAGGATCTTCAATAGGTGAAGAAAATGTTGAATGAGATAAGATGTAGCTTTATTCCTAATTCGTCTCCTCTAGAAGATGATAAGGAGGAAAATAAAGATTGTTCCAATCACATATTGAGAAATTTGAAAACAATTTGGAGAATAAGAGGTTCCTACACTTGATCATTCATCACTCCATAATCCACAACATCATGGTTTCAACCTGGGGCAAAGGAGCCAATGTATTCCAAATATTTATATGAGACAATTTGATGGCTATGATCCAATAACATGTATATTCCGGATGGAGTAGTTATTTGGTCCACACCAAGTAAAAATTTTACAAAAGGTAATTATTGTATCATTGTATTTAGATCATGATCAATTTGTATAGTTTCAATGCTTTCGGATTTTCATTCTATTGAAGTTTGGAGGCCGATGTTTCAAGTGGATAGTCCACTTTAGGGAATCGGACAAAGTATATATTCATATTATAAGAAAATAAACTGGATGAGTATAAATAAGTATTGAAGAAGTAGTCATTAGGGAATTGGAAGAGAAAATTTTGAAAATAATGGTGAAGAATCCAATAATAAAAGAAAGAAAAAAATATAAAATAGGTAGAAAAATTGATAAACCCTAATTTAAAAGGGAATTTTAGATAAAATATTGAGCTCTGAGTTTTTTTGTTTGTTAAGAAATGCCCATCACTCGGGACCAGTGCATTTCCACCATTGGTAGAGAAAACGCAACCTAGGGGCATCTAAGTTGTTAAAATCACCCGAGGATCGCACCCGACCTGGGCCACACAAACCCTTAACATGGTTGGATTTTTACGTGTCCCCTCCTAACTAGCTCGCCCCTAAGGGGTTTGAACCCAGGTCGGCTTTCTAACGATACCCACTCCTTAATCGAATGGGTTAGCGATATTTAACAATATGAGAGTTAGTTGGGCTTATAGAACCCAATAATAGGGGCTAAATGTAAGCTATAAACCAATACTTTTCAAGGGAGTTAGTCACCAGTCCCCACCTAGACCGATAAGAATATCCCAACTATCACTGTGGTGCTTTTTTAAAGCTTGTTTAGTGCTTCGTGTGGGTACCCCAGTCCAGGTGTGGGTGCCCTGCTGAGTCAAAAAAATCTATCATATCTAATAGAACGCCGGGTGAAGTGATTTGGTTTGGTCTCAAGGGAGAAACCTCCAAAAATAGCTAATATAAGTCAAAACCTTTTATTACTTAAACTTAATTTCCCATGCGTAACTTAGATAGGGTGTTTAACTACCATTGATGGCCAACTCACTTTTTTTAGGGCCCCTAAGTTGGGTATAACCGAGAGAAAGAAGAAGCCTTAAACCAAATGAAGAAAAAGTTGAATAAAAAGAATAATTAAAGGGAAGAGGAAGTTAGTATAGTACCTGAATAATTAATATAGTAAGTTAAGAAAGACAAGTCATACAAAAATATAATGAAAGAGAGTGTAACAAGGAGGGCTGCTAAGCAGCAATTCCCCGCCTTAAGTTACAGTTCATTCAGTTTGAGAGTTTCTTACGTAACCACTTGTATAGCTCTTGAATAGATTAAGTTTCCTAGGTAACCACTTGTATAGCACTTGAAATGATGGAAGCGGATCAATAATTCAAAGTACCATGTAAAAGAAAAGGTTTGAAGCTTAAATGGATGGAAGTTCAGATTTAGTGGGAAATATTGACAACCAAAGCAAGTTATCTAGTAAAAAAATGTTGTTTGAACTGCAAACACGTCTCCATATCAACATGGACTAAAACATGAGCGACCATTGTGGACCGCACTTGGCAAGATTTCGAATCTAGTCGCTTCATTGTTGGTGTTAGGAATAACTTGGCAAGATATTTATGACAATTGGTCGTTTTTTGCATGCAACATGCAAATGGTATACTACTGATTTATAAATTCATAACATAGGATTTTCACTGACATTTTTGAATGGAAGGGATACTATGCAATCCACAACGATTCTCCATCTCCTCGGGATGAAGAGCGAAGGGCTACTATGCGATCCACAACCATTCTCCATCTCCTTCGGTCGGAGAGCTCTTGAGGATGCACCTTGTCTTTTTCTTGGAAATAACTAAATTTTGTCTTGTGATATTTAATAGTGATATTGGAGGTCGATTTTTAACAATTGAAGAACAATTGGTAGCCTGTCCTCATTGCCATAAATTCATAGAACTTTCAATACTACAAAACATGTAACTGGTTTATAGCAGGCATCTGGCAGTTAATCCCTTATGCTGTTTTACAAAATGGAATTAAAGCTTTTGTAGAAAACAATAAATAAAATCCCTTACGTAACAATTGCTTAATGTGTTTTCGCAAAGTTCTTGGAAATAGAGTTTGACAGATGATTTCGATATCAAAATTAAATGATATCCAATTGTTAATATATCAACTGAAGGAATCTGCATGATAATTTCCTCATCCATGATCATAGGAGGCTCATACAATTTAAGATTCTCAACATTGACAACTGAATAAATTTGCATGTATGGAGGTAAATTCAAACGAAAAGCATTAGTACCGATCTTTTCCAAGATTTCAAAAGGACCATACCGGATAGGTTTAAGCTTTTTACCATCACCTTTCATCCTTTCTTTGGTGATATGTAACCAAACTCTGTCACCAACCTGAAATTGATGATCAACTCGATGCTTGTCATGCCTGGCTTTGTACTTTTCCTGGCTCTTCTCCAAATGTTCTTGAACTGCCTGTTGTACTGCTTGGATTCTTTAAATGAACCTTAGCGCTTTATCTGCATCATGATGTCCATCCATTGCATCTTTGCCAAAAGAGAAGTCCATCGGTGTTTTTGGCAGATAACCAAAACAAGTTTCAAAAGAAGATTTTTTCGTGGAAGAATGAACTACATGATTGTAGGCATGCTGTATATACTGCAACTGCTCATCCCAGAGTTTAGGATGCTTACTACAATATCCTCTTAGCAGCTGAACCACTGTCCTGTTTACTACCTCTGTTTTCCCATTGGTCTATGGATGAAAAGCTGTACTTTTCTTCAGTTTAGTGTCCATAAGCTCCCATAAAGTCGACCAGAATTCTCCCAAGAACCAGGAATCCCGATCAGATACAATAGACATGGGTAGCCCAAAATGTACCCAAACATTCTAAAAGAATAGATGAGCTGTTTGTTCAGCAGTGATCTGTTTGTTACATGGCATTAAGATACACATTTTGCTGAATCTATCCACAACAACATATAGATAATCATGCCCTTTTCTAGACATAGGTAGTCCTCCTACAAAGTCCATAGAAATGATTTTCCAAGGATGAGAAGAAAGTGGAAGAGGTGTGTACAAACCCAATTTCCTATTGCTAGGATTACTCGTTGCACACATAACACAACCTCTTATGTATTTAGCTACAGTTTCTTGCATCTGAGGCCAATAACAATGATTCTGCAATACAGACAATGTTTTACTTACTCCAAAATGTCCTGCAATCAATGAACTATGTTCCTCTCAGATCACATGCACTCTTTCTTTCTTTCTTTGGAATACAGAGTTTATCGAGATGATACAAGAGCTGATCATGCACAAAATAGTTCCCTTCCTGTTTACCATGGGTTAATGATGCATATACTTTCTTAAAATATTTATCTTCTGCATACTGTTCAATGTAACTTTCATGTGTTAATGAACTGTTCTGAAGAATGATTGAAGCATTCATAGGTGGCCTTGATAACATGTCTGCTACCTTGTTATGAATTCCCTTTTTGTACTTAACTATGAGATGAAACTGTTGTAAGAATCCCATCCATCTTAAATGCCTACTTTGTTGTACTTTAGTTTGAGATTGTAAATATTGAAGTGGCTGATGATCAGTATGTATGACTGTTTCTTTTCCCATGATATAATGTTTCCACTTCTTCACACTCTATACCAAAGCATACAACTCTTTGTCATAAGTCAGATAGTTACTTACTGCAGTAGAGAATGTCTCTGAATGGTAACAGACTGGCTTCCTTCCTTGCATCAAAACTGCTCCCATGGCAAACCCGCTGGCATTGGTTTCGATCTCAAATGGCTGCTGCAAATCTAGCAACGTTAGAACTGGTGCTATGCTAATCTTTTCCTTCAAGGTGTCGAAGGCTCTCTGATTCTTGCCTCCCCACTGGAAAATTTCTTTAACACTTGTCAACGCATGTAATGGAGCAGCAATGGAAGAAAATCCAGAAATGAATTTCCTCCAATACTGAACCGCACCCAGAAAACTTCTAATTTCAGTAACGGTGTTAGGCCGTGGCCAGTTTACAATGACAGCAACCTTGGCTGGGTCCACTCGCAGGTCGCCTCCACCAATAATATGGCCTAGATATACTAAAGAAGTTTTAGCAAACTCACATTTAGACATTTTTACATAAAGCTTCTCCTTCCTCAGTACATCTAAAACTTTTTTCAAATGTACAATGTGTTCCTCCCAGGTTTTGCTAAACACTAGGATATCATCCAGATATACAATTACAAAATCATCAATAAATGGTCAAAATACATCATTCATGACCCGCATGAAAGTAGCAGGAGCGTTACATAGCCCGAAAGGCATTACAAGCCATTCATACAAACCCTATTTTGTTTTAAACGCTGTTTTCCAGGCATCATTTTCAGCAACACGGATTTGATGATACCCACTACACAGATCCAATTTTGTAAAATAAATGGCATGTTTCAACTGATCAAGAAAATCATCAATGCGAGGAAGAGGATACCTATTTTTAATGGTGATTTTGTTAAGGGCCCTATAGTCGATACACATCCTCCACGGCCCATCTTTCTTTGGAACCAAGACTATAGGAGAGCCACAAGGAGAAGTGCTTGGCCGGATGACCCCCTTCTCAATCAGCTCCTGAACCTACTTCTTGATCTCCTCATTCTGCATTATAAACATCTGGTACATGGCTATGTTTGGGAGTGGCACATCCTGCTGCAAATTTATCTCATGCTGAATCTCCCTCTTTGGTGGTAAACCTTTCGGATCTTGAAACAAATCATCATACTCAGAAATAATTTCAATCAGTTTAGATTTTTGTTTAGGATCACATCCTTCAAAAGTTTTAGAGATCTCATCATTCTTTACCTTAACCATCATTAACACAAAATTCTTACTAGCATTTACCAGCCTCTTCATTTGTCCTGCAGAAACTATTGCTAGGTTTGTTCTTGTCTTATGTGCTCGCACAATATATTCCACACCATATTTAAAAATATGATACTTATTCTGCTCTCTATAAAAGACTGCTTTCCGGTCATACAAATATGGACTCCCAAGTACTATCCCACAAATGTCAAGTGGCACTACATCTAATTCTACCTCATCCATGAACTTTTCAGTAATTGCAAATTTCAATACACATTTCTTTGTAACTTGTAATTGTGTATCATTAGTAACCCAACCAAGAGGATAGGGTTTTCCATGAGGCATAGTAACTAAATGCAATTTCTTAACCACTTCTTCTGATATCAAATTTACTTGTGAACCACTATCAAACAATTTATCAATCTTTGTGTGATTTGCAATGACACGAACATGAAACAGTGCACTTCTATCTTTATCATTTTGCTTAGAAGTAGATGGCAGATTTGTACTTGCACTAGAACTTGATTTTGCATCAATGGGAAGTGAGATACTTTTATTCTTACCCTGGATTCCGACAGCTGTAACCTTTGTTTCATCACCTGAGTCGGATCCTAAGTTTTGAATAACTACTGCAGTAGCTTTTGCTTTGCCTTTATCCTTGTTTCCTCCGAACTTCTTTGGCCTTAACTCCGGATGAAGTTTCCAACACTTAGAGACATCATGTCCCTTCTGACAATGCGAACATGTAGGCTTTTCACCCTCTTTCTTAATAGTAGCCGTCTTCTTTTTTCCCTTATCTTGACCTTTCGATTTGCTGTCAAATTTAAATGATTTCTTCACAAAAGTATCATTAGCATGCTTACCCCTGGCTTCTAAATGTGTATCTTGAACACATACATCATCCAAATTACTGGGGTTAAACATCAACAAAGTATGTCTCAAATAAGAATGCATGCCACCAATGTAATTAAGAAGAGTTTCCTGTGTATCTAATGCAACATTCAATGCAATAGCCCTCTTTCTGAATTCATGAGTATAATCTTGAATGCTTTGTCCTTTAGCTTGTCTAAACATTTGCTAACCCATGGTTAATTGTTGGATATGGCATAAAGGATAAAATTTCTTCCTTAATACTTCAATGAATTCATTCCAAACTGAAATAATTTTACCATTCTTTCGAAGATCTTGCTGAATCTTGCTCTCCCACCAAGTAATAGCCATTCCACTCATTCTCAAAGTGGCCAATTGAATCCTGGAAGGGTCATCATTAATGCCCTGCACCCTGCAATATACTTCAAGCTGCTTGATCTAATCGTCTAACTTTTCAGCATCTAAATCTCCATTATAAATTGGTAACTCAAACTTAACATCCAATTTGAAATAAGGCATATTAGAATTTGCATTAGCATTATGTGAATGAGAAGCATGAGAAGAATAAAAAGTTTGAGTAGTATCAAGAGGATCACCATCACCTCCTACTCCTTTACCCTTTTCTTCCTTCTTCACTTCTGCATCTTTGGATGAAGATCCTTCTTCTTTCTTCCTCCTTTCTGCTCGCTCATCGAGTATAATTTCCATCATGGCTTTCATGCTTATA
>LPNX010746882.1:1449-16855 GCA_001517045.1 Pseudotsuga menziesii | reverse complement strand
AAAGTCGACTTCCACAGCATTTCAACACTTTACGGCAAATTCTCCAAGCTTCTCATAACAGAGAAACGATGCGCTGCCTTCTAAATGAGCTGAATCCTCTCTCTCCCCTTCACTGCGGCCAGAATCCCCTATTTAAACATTTAGCGGGAGGGATAAGTAACCGATTCCATTCCATCATCTCAGTTGTTATATTTTTTTATTATTGTTACAACCATACTCTAAGCTGAACCATGCAATTCGGCCAAGTCACTACACAAGCATTATGTTACCACGACGTTCCATATCCCCGAAACGTTGCAACTAACTCCACGCACATGTTGACTCACAACACGTTGCAATGACCGTTACGCACATATGTTGCACCATACCATAGCATCACACGTAATGTAACCATTTGATGTCACCACTAACTTCGCGATGTCACAGCAAGTGCGATAAGTATGTCGCAGCTAAGTCTGTCACAGCAAGTGATAAGTCTGTCGCAGCAAAGTCTGTCAGAGCAAGTGATAAGTCTGTCATAGCAAAGTCTGTCACAGCAAGTGATAAGTCTGTCGCAGCTAAGTCTGTCACAGCAATGTGTTATGTCTGTCGCAGCAGGTGTGACGTATGTCACAGCAGGTGCGACGTATGTCACAGCAAGTGCGATATGTCACCACTATGTTTAGCATATGTGTGGAACATACATGTGTTATGTTCTTTGAACCATAGATTAATAACTATTTTACCATATTGGATCAGTGTAAATTAAAGATGAATAATCCTCCGGATCAAAGGTGGCCATTGAAACAAGAGTGGAATGGATAAAGAAACTTGTAGAAATAAATAAAAACTTGAGTGCATGAGGTGAGAAAAAAACTAGGACTCAGGGTAGGGTCTGTGGGCGGGTAAAAAAATAGATAAACTTGAGATCATGTCTGAGAATGAACATGCTCTAATACGAATTGATCTGCATACGGGAGGTGAGGAGGAGCCTCAACTCTTGACTAAGCTAACTCAACAATGGAACTCATAATAAACAAGAGGAGAAATATGCATAAGAAGGTTAGAACACTAACTTGCATTCAAAAGAAGGCTTGATAGGCCTTTATATAGCTTTACATCAAAGAGGGCTCATTAATTATGCTCCAATATGTGATACTATATCTAGATAACTAACTAGTGGGTTCAATTGTCAACAAGAACCCATGTATAATAAGTGGGTGACTAATATCTTAGGAAAACCTTCCCTTAAGATAGGTGGAGTGTCCACTTGAAACATCGGCTCCCAAACTTCAACATACTGAAAACCCAAAAGCATTGACATAATGTCCACGCACTGTGAAATTATCCTTACTCAGAATTTGTATGGTACCAATGGCTTTGTGACCATAAAATGAACTCTATTGTCTTTTGGTATATATTCACAGATAAATTTATTGCACATTATGGGGATATTAAGAGACATCGATTCTTTAGCTAGTTGATAAATCTCAAGAAAAAGGTCCAGTTATAGAAGACATGATGCAGTTTTAAATGTTAAGTCTTAGAGTGAAGATTATTCTAGAAGATAATTTGTTGGATCCCTTTATGGGCACTTTAAAGGAGAATATTCAACATGAGGTACATATCTTTGAACATAAATAATTGGAGAATGTTTTTGGTATGGCAAGGAAAATTGAGAGTAAAAGTATGGCGCTAGAAGGAGGGCATGAAAATAAAAATATGACTACCAGAAGAAATGCCACTAACACCTATAGAGAGGGAAATGCTTCCCCTCCGAAACCCACTCAGCCTAATACTATAAGGTTGAAACCTCAACAAGTGGAGGAAAGAAGAGAAAAGGGACTATGTTTCAATTGTGATAGCATGTACAGTGAGGGGCATATGTGTAGTGAGAAGAGATTTTTCTAGATAGACTATGAAGAGGAAGATGATCCAAATTCAAGACAACCTTAGGAGGTAGTTATAGAATATACTACTCCAACCATATCTTGTCATGCATTGGCCTCCATTAGCACTCCTTAAAATCTCAAGATAGAAGCATATATAAAAAAGATAAAGGTAACAATGTTGATTGATTATGGTAGTACCCATAATTTCATCAATTGCAGATTAGCTAAATCTCTCAACTTTTTATATATCTTGCATCAGAATATCAAGAAATGATTGGATATGGAGGTAGCATAAATTTTTCAAGAGAGTTCCATAGTATTAATCTTACTATGGGTGAGTATTCATTGGATAGCCAAATCATTGCAATCTAAATGGGTGGTGTTGATGTTGTACCAAGGGTCTAATGGCTACAATCATTGTGAACAATGGATCTTAATTTTTAGGAATTATTCATGAGATTCTCTTTAGAAGGAAAGGAAATTAAACTCATAGGTATTCCAGGGAATCCCTCTAAAGTGATAAGCTCTAACATCATGATGAAATTGTTGAAAAATGGACACCATGGAGTAATTGTACAATTGTGCTCACTTGATGTTCAAGCATCTATATCCTCTATTCTAGTGGATCTAAAAAAATTTATTGACAATAATTACAAGGTGTTGGGAGAGATGCATACAGGTATTCCACCTATTCAGAATCATAACCATGATATTCACTTGCAACTAGGAAGTGTACCACTTAACATCAAACCCTATCGGTACACATATGCACAAAAGAAAGAGATTGAAAAATTGGTTCAAGAAATGTTAGATGCAAGCATCATTCGACCTAGACAAATTCCTTTCTCTACACCCATGGAGATGGTTCACGAAAAGGAATATTCATGGTGTATTTGTCCATATTATAGAGAACTCAACAATATGCCCATTAAAGATAAGCTCCTATTCCTATAATTGATGAATTATTAGATGAATTACAAGGAACAAAATTCTTTACCAAATTGGATCTTTGTTTTGGATATCATCAGATCAAGACGAGGATAGAATATATTTCAAAAGAAACCTTTGTAACACTTCAAGGTCATTATGAATTTTTGGTGATGCCATTTGGCCTTACCAATGCACCTTCCACATTTCAAAGCTTGATGAACTATATATTTAAATTGTTCCTTAGAAAATTTGTGTTAGGATTTTTTTGATGATATACTTATCTATATAAATCTTGGGAAGATCATGTACAACATGTTGATAGGGTCTTAAATCTATTACAAGAGCACCAAATATATGCCAAGCCTTCTTAAGTGTGGCTTTGGGGTTGAGGAAGTGGAATATATGGGTCATATTATATCTCACAAAGGATTCAAAGTGGATCCTAACATAATTAAAGCTATCATGGAATGACCAATTCCTAATACATTAAAGTATCTTAGAGGATTCTTAGGAATGAAAAGCTACTACCAAAAATTCATCAAGGATTATGGTCAAATATTAGCACCTCTAACAAGGTTATTTAAAAAAGAGGCATTCTCTTGGACTCGAGAAGAAACCTAAGTTTTGAAAATATTAAAGTGGTTATGTGTACAAATCATGTATTAGCCATGCCTAACTTCACAAAAACCTTTATTATGGAATGTGATGCCTTGGGGTATAGAATTGGTGCAATTTTAACGCAAGAAGAAAGGACCCTTACCTTTCAAACTTTCCAACTTAAAGGAAAAAACTTACTCAAACCAATTTATGAAAAAGAAATGTTGGCCATACCACATGCAATTAAGAAATGGTGCCCTTACCTAATAGGAATACATTTCGAGGTAAGAATAGATCATGATAGTCTTAAGTATTTCTTGGAACAACTATTATCACCAGAAGAGAAAGAAAAATGGTTTATTGTAATGTACCTTCTTTAGTGGTTCTTTGATCAATTCCCTATCCCATTCAGTCCCTATAGGTTTAGGAAGAAATTAATCACGTGTCTGGGATTAATTTTTGAACTATGCATTTCCTAGTTAATTAAGTTAATAACTTTGGAGTTTGAGTTAGCCTATAGTTGGTTTATTTAATTATTATTTAATTGTATTAATTATGATATAAATTGGAAATGCCAAGGTAACCATAAGGGTGCATAAGTATAAAGATGATAAGATGGTTCAATAGAAAACTTGACAAAAATAAAGTTAGAATAAAGCAACCAAAGCTAAAAATCCATGGAAAACGAGCAAGTAGATAGAACATGGAAATAATAGCTTTTGGAAGAAATATAGGAAAGTAGTCAAAAGGATGAAATTAGTAGAAAAGCAAAAGAAATCAGTAAAAGCAAGAAAAAAATAGGAAAAGTAGGAAAGGCAGAGCAAAAGGAGTAAAGAAAGAAAAGTAAAAAAGCAGAGAAAAAATCCATAAAGCAACACTTCCTAATATAGCTCATGAGGGTGCACTAGACCAAGGAAACTTGTCCAAGAAGATAAATAGCTTATAAATGAGGGAGGGGGAGATATGCCCCTAGTCACAACCAAGAGATGTGCCCCTATTGCTTCTTTAGTGAGATGAGTGGATAATGGTATTTGGACATTTTCAATGTATTATTTTCATTATGAAGCTAATTCCAGATTGATCCGAGTCTAGAGAAAACACTGCAAATCCTCCAATTCAAATTTAGTGTATTTCCAGTTATTCTTCAGGATGAGGGTCTTGTGATGAATAATGTCAAGTATGAGTCCATTTTGAAGGGAATTTTGAATTATATTTGATTTAATGTCTGTAATTGAAATTTTTTGAACTTATTACGAAAATTTCATAATGACAAAGTTGGATGCTTACCTTATTTTCCTACACCTATTCTAGAATTGATTTAAATTTGACTAGTCTTTAGTGTATTTGCAACATTGGACCTTCTTCTTATTAAAATTGCATTATTTTCATTCTCAGATTTAATTAACATATTAATGAAAATATTTGATGCTTATTTTTTCATATTCAATGGCATCTTAGGATTTTTTGAACGCCCAAAACCCGAGCCCGTTGTGCAGTCATGAATACCAGTTTTGCTTGTTTGACCTCCCAGTTGATCGAAAATACTCCAAAAACTTTGGATTCGAACCATAACTTATTTCTAATATTAATTTATATTATCCCAATCCTTCCAAATTCAAAACCACTTACTCTTATCCCTCAGGAAGTGCCAAGTTGAGGATCTAGTTTGCATATGCTAGTGTACCTTGGTAGCCTTGGACTAGACTTCAGCAATATTATATTTTGAAACATAATTGGTACCAGTACAATGTACAAAGGATCCTTTCTCTAGAGAATCCCTCCCACCTTCCAGAGTCTTAAAAATGTCTTCATAATATTTGTGAAAGGTGATTAATTTAACCCCTAAATTTTCACTATAATTGTTTAAATTTTTGAAAGGGTTAGTTAATGTACAATCATATTTGATTGGTACAATATAGTGGTATCAGAGAACTTTCCTCTATTCATGTGGAAAGTAATAACCACTTGAAAATATTTATAGCCATGAGATTGATATCTATTGCAGCAGAAGAGGAATATTTTGAGTTGTATGAAGAAGGAAACATTTCCATGGATGAGGTGCCATCATGAAGTACTTCATCTCACTTCACATACAAGGATGATGGGAAATTTTATGTTCTAGCATATGATGAAGACATGGGGTCGAGATCTATTCATGGTCGGGTTGTCTTGTAGAGGGAATCCAAGGAAACCATTTGAGTACCTTTGTAGATTATTGAAGAATGAGTGATGGAATTTTGAAGCACCTTTCTTTCCAAGAATACTGCTCTATTGAGATAATGAAGTTGTTCAAGGAACCCTATTACAAGAAAATAAAGGAATGGATTGCACACGTGGTGGATGAAGTGTGCAAGAATGTGGAATCTAGATGTTTGCCACTCGGAGCCAAAATAGATAAGGAGGATATGGACGCACACCCTAAGGAATACACAACCGAAGAGATCATTCATGAGCCACCTACTTCTTTAGGTAACTTGCATTTAATCCATTAGAAGAAATTACCAAAGTCCTCACTGATGAGGGTTGTGCAACAAAAGAGCAGGTTGATCATTCCCTTGAGCCTACCACCAGTGCTACAGAAGAACATTAATCTAGTGAGACAAATGACACTATGGACATGGATGAAAAAGAATCTACTGATGGATTCTCAAGTCTCTATATTGGTGGCATAGAGATAAGTCTTGAAGAAATTGTTGCAAGCACAAGTTCCCTTGAGCATTAAAATGAAGAGCTTGTAGCAACATAAGTTTTCCCAGTACCAACTTTTCAGTCATCACTTGAACTACATTGTTAAGTTGATATCATTAAAGAATAAGAGGAGGTTCATACTCAATAACCTCATTTCCTTGCAGGGCCATTGAATATGAGTGAATGTCAGATCAAATAAGCCCTGAGAGTTCTCCATGGAACTCATGTATTAGTGTTAAGATGTTGTTGGATAACTGCATCAATGGAGGATCCTTCTTCCATTGAATATTTCAATACCATTTAGGAAGAAATCACGAGCATCAATGGTAAATTTTTTAGTCGTCTTTCTAATAGAGATCATTTGATTGAGATTGTAGAGTTGTATCATGACACATCCTTGAGGGATGGAGAAGAGATTAGCAAGATCACTCTTGAGTTGGAGTCCACCCAGGATTCTTTGAAGAGTACTCAATGTGCACACTGCACTTCAATAATCCAGGATTCAAATGGAGCAGCTTCATGAGGAGTTGCAAGGATCACATTCTCCCTCCTATATTTATGACAATCATCCTCATATGGTCGATTGCATTCATGGACCAAAGGAGTAACCTCATGTGATGGCGGTACACGAGGAACATTTTGATTTGCATATGCTTGAGGGGGATCAAGCATTTTAGTTTCCTCTTGGAGCGAGTCACACATTCATGGAGGAGTAATAGAAACACACTATTGTTGATCCAACCTATGGACTCAGAGCACATGCATCCACTTGATTTGTGGATGATATTCACAAAGGGTTGGTTCACAGTTCTTCATCTCACACTTCTATTTCAACCACATCATTTTGGGATGAAAATTTGGTGAAGGGATTCTTTCTGTTGGTGCCACATGAGGATTATGAGATTCCCACACTTCCTATTGATGACTTGCTGGAAAATCCATGTGGTTTGACAAGTGCACCATTCCCTTACTAATTTGATAAGAAACAATAGATGAATCGATATGGTGTATACACCATACATAACAATGCATGGGAGAAACCTCATGAGATGCCCTTATGGTAGGTACATTTGACTTTAGAGTGGGTGTCTGATCATATTCCATATGAATCAACAAACAAAAGTGCTTATTCATCCATTGATTGGGTGGATAGAGGCAACATTAAAAGGAAAAATTTGGGAGGTAAAGGTTTCCTTTGTTTCTACATTGAAATTTTGGTTATAACTAACATTTCCCTAATATGTGAGAAGCAAAAAAGATATATATTGTAGCCATTAGATACCTCTAGAACACATGAACAAGATGATTGGGTGTGCAATTGCATTGAAAGAGTTTTCAGAAGCATTGGAAGTCATGGGATTCGGACATGGTTATGGGATCCTAGTATACTTTGGAATACCAAGTTGCTCTAGATGACCAAGATGCCAAGTGGAATTATACATAAACCATGGAATCCTAGCATTATATGGAGTTCCAGAGTGTTCTTGATGGATTTGAATCTTGGAGGAATGCAACAAAAAAAATGGGATCCTAGCATTGTCCGGTTTATAATTTGCAGACTGGAAGCATAATTTGGGGAAGGTGAGCAGGTGACAACATATGGGATTGTAAATTGCTTGAGGAGGATTGTAATGTCCCTTCCTTAGTGGATCTTTGATCAGTTCCCTATCCCATTCAGACCCTATGGATTTAGGAAGAAATTCATCAGGTGCCCTAGACTAATTTTTGAACTATGCATTTCCAAATTAAGTTAATAACTTTAGAGTTTGAGTTAGCCTATAGTTGGTTTGTCTTAATTATTATTTAATTTTATTAATTAGGATATGAGTTGGAAATTCCAAGGTACCCATGAGGGTGCATAATGATAAAGAGGATAAGACATGGGTTAATATAAAGCTTGCCAAAAAGAAGGAAGTTAGAATAAAACAACCAAAGCTAAAATCCAAGGAAAGAAGGCAAGTGGATAAAGCAGGTAAAAGATGGATTTTGGCAGAAAGACAGGAAAGCAGTCAAAAGCAGGAAAGTAGTGGATAATAATAAGAAAGCAATTAAAGCAAGAAAGTAAGCGGGAAAAGTAGAAAATGTAGAGAAAAAGCAATAAAGCATGAAAAACAAGGAAATGTCATAAAAAGCTCCATAGATTTATATCTTTTGACAATCTAACTTTTGTATTGAGAGCTCTAAGATTCCCTAACTTGGGAGATGTGCCCCTACTCACATTTAGAAGATGTGCCCCTATTGCTTCATCAGTGAGATGAGTGGATAATGGTATTCAACCATTTTCAATGTTTTATCTGTAGTTTCTTAGGATAATTCTAGATTGATTCTTGTCCCAGAGAAAGCACTGCAAATCCTCCAATTCGAATTCAGTGTATTTCCAGTTATTCTTCAGGATGAGGGTCTTGTGTTGAAAAATGTCATGTATGATTCCATTTTGAATGATATTTGATGTAATGCATGTAATTGCAATTTTCTGAACTTATTATAGAACTTTCATAACAATAATATTGGATGTCTACCTTATTTTCCTATACCTAGTCTAAAATTGCTTCCAATTTGACTAGTCTTCAATGTATTTGCAATATTGGACCTTCTACTTATTCAAATTGTGTTCTTTTTGTTATCATATTTAATTAACATATCCCATGCTTAATTTTGCAGATTCGATGGCATATTAATTTGTTTGCAATGCCCAAAACTTGAGCCCGTTGCGTAGTCCTGAATACTAGTTTTGCTGGTTTGACCTCCTAGTCAATCCAAACCATTCCAAATCATTTGGGTTAGAACCATAAATTATTTATGAAAGTAACTTAGACTACTCCAATCCTTCCAAATTCAAAACCACTTACCCTTATATCTCGGGAAGTGCCAAGTTGAGGATCCAATTTGCATATGCTAGTGTACCTAGGTAGCCTTGGAGTAGAATTTAGTAATAGCTGATTCAAAACATAAATGGTCCCAATACGTTGTGCAAAGGCTTCTTAAGATATAACATCCCTCCCACCTTCCAGAGTCTTAGAAATGTATTTATAATCTTAGTTAAAAGTGATTAGTTTGACCCCTCAATTTTCGTTGTATTTGTTTAAAGTTTTGGAAGGGTTAATTGATGTACAATCATATCTGATTGGTACATTACAATTACAAAAATGTCAGATTATTACTTTGAAATTACCTACAAAAAAGGAAAATATAATGTTGTGGTCAATGCACTTTCATGAAAATAAGATGACACTGAGGGCTTACTTTGTGCTATTTCCATTATGCAATATGATTGGGTAGAAGAAGCAAGGACATAATGGAAACAATATTAAAAGGCAAGAAAAATTATTCAACAACAACAAGAGGACCCCAATTCACTAGATAAATTTGTGTAGAAGAATGATTCACTATGGTACCAAGATCATCTATATTTATGTAAAACTTCTTAACTCAAACATAGATCCTTTTGGAATTGCACACTTTTCCTATAAGAGGAAATTTAGGGTTCTTCAAAACATACCATAAGTTCAAGACAAATTTTATTTGGAAAGGTCTTAAAACTGATGTCTAAAGTTTTGTGGTAGAATTTTTGGTTTGTCAACAAATCAAAGGAGAGAGAATCAAGATACCATGTATTTTACAACCATTAGCTATAACAAATCAACATTGGAAAGAGGTCTTAATGGAGTTATCACAGGTTTACCAAAGTCATAAGAAAATATCAACGCACAAAGTATGCCTATTTCTGCACTCTTTCTCATCCCTTTAAAGCAAGTACAATAGAAACTACATGGAACACCCAAGATTATTGTAAGTGATAGAGATCCAATTTTCACCGATAATTTTTGGAAGGAATTATTTTCTTGTTTGGGCACTTGGTTGACTCACAAATCCTATTACCATCTTTAATTCAATGGACAAACTGATATTGTGAATAAATGCTTAGAAATGTATCTTTGTTTCTTTGCATTTGTAAACAAACACAATTGGTCAAGTGGTTTCCCTTAGCAAAATGGTGGTAAAACACATCTTTCCATACTTCATAGAAAGTGTCACTATTTATGGCACTTTATGGATACCATCTTCCTTCCATCGCATCATCCTTTAAAGAGAAAGCTAAGGTTCAAGCAATGGAGGATCACATAGAGAAGCAACGAGGAGTTCTCCAATTATTGAAGGATAACTTGGTTATTGGAAAAAATAGGATGAAACAAAAAGCATATCAACATCCTAGTGAAAGAGAATTTGAAGTGGGAGATTGGGTATTTTTGAGTATACAACCATACAAATAGATGTCCCTCAAGCAACAAAATAAGTACAAAAAAATAACACTCAAAGTAGTATGGGCCTTATAAGGTGTTGCAAAGGATTGGAAGTATGGATTATAAATTGGAGTTGCTAACAACTTCATGTGTACATATAATCTTCCATGTTTCTTGCCTAAAAAATGTAATCGGTGTCATTATTCTAGTCTGAACCATTTTACCAAAGATTGATGAAGACATAAAATTAATACTAGAACCCAAAACAATCATTGAGATAAGGATAAAGAAATTACAAAATTGAGTAATTACTAAGTACCTTATCAAGTGGAAAAACTTTCCAATAGAAGAGGCAACATGGGAATATGAGTTCTTCACGTAGAAACATCTATAGGTAATCAAGTGTTGAGGACAAAACTTGCTTGAAGGGGAGGGGCATGCTAAGCCCTATATATTGTGACATTACATTTCTATTATCATATTAGTATTATCTGTATTGGTTGGCTAAGACCCTAATTGTGTAGGCTCTAGAATGGTATTTATACCCTTTATCTCCTACACAAACACACACACACCAAGGGTATATAGTTGGGAATCATCACATATTATCTTGTTTTATATCTAAAATACAATGTAAAGGAGGTTTCCCCCTAGAAGAGTCTGGTTATTCATATTTTTATTGTGTTCTTAAGGTGTTCGAAAACTATCTCCTCTCGTTTTATGTTATTTTAGGGAATTTGGTGCATAAAAATTGTATTATGTTGTTTCTTATCATTAAAAGGATATCTTTCATCCCCACCACCCCAAAAAAAACAATAATTCTATGAATTTTTGGTTAATTTAATATTGCATTTGGATTGGTAAAATGGCTTTATAACTTCGTTCATTTTAGATTAATTATTGTCATATTTTCTTTGCTTGTTGCCAATTCTATTTGAGATAGATATTTGTTATATTATGCATATTCTGAAGTTAGGATTACATTAACAATGAAAGCGTTGGAAACAATAACCAACTCCCTTTTCAAGGAAACCATTAGAACAAGTACATAATTGCTAACACTCTTAAGTTATGTTTGCAAGCATTAAATAATTTATTGAGGAGAAGTAAGACTTCTATAATATCCATCTTGATCTCGAATAGTTTGCCTTAGTTAGTTAGGAAGTTTTATCCTTAACATAATCAATGACTCCACTACGGAACAATTACTTAAATTCTTCTATGTAGGGCCTCATGTTTGTTGTTCTCTAGCTATGTATAGGGTATTTGGGAACCAATTGCTACATGAACTATGCTAGAGTTTTATGAGTTTTTAGATAAATTTTGACATATTTAGGGGTGTACACTTAGCTCTCTATGTTGATAGAAGTAAGTACATGCTCGTTTTCCTTATAACCTACACATGCAAACATGCCTTTGCTTCATAACAAGCACGTGGGTTCTATAAAACAATGATTTTCCATTGTTTTTGTCGTATTTGTCCTTTTCAAAAAGTTAAATTGCTAGTTGGAGAGCCTTAGGTCTACAATTAGGAAAATTTGCTTGTTTCAAGTGCTTTAATAAGTACATTTTGGTTTTATAAAAGAGAAAAATATGTTGAGGTGTAAGAAGGAGCTGCGTTGGAGAGTTGAAAAAAGACTCACACCGATAGGTATCTACATGCCGACTCCCATCATTTCCCACCTCAGAAAATTGGAGTAATCAATACCCTTGTAACCAGAGCTCTAAGAATCTCCGATAACGAACATATCAAAGAGGAGATTGACCATTTAGAGAAAGTCTTTGAAGACAACGGATATAGTGGTAGACAATTTAGGAAGGTAGTAGCCTCTGGTAATAAACCCAAGGGATGTAGGACCAAGGACATTGATAAAGACATCAATATTAACAAAGTATTCCTCCCTTACATAAAAGGTACCACAGATAGATTAGCCAAAACCCTAAAAAGACACAAAATCCAAGTGTTCTTCACACCTCCCAATACCATTAGAAACTTGGTGGACTCCCTTAAAGACCCAATCGAACCTAAAGCATACAAAGGTGTTTACTCCATTCCTTGTTCTTGTAATAAGCTGTATACAGGTGAAACTAGCCGTTCCATGGAGATAAGATTTAAGGAACATAGTGCTGACCTCAGACATAACAAATACAAAAATTATGCCCTTGCGGAACACACGTACATAACCGGTCATCACATTTGCCTTGAAAATGCAAAAGTCATCGCTAGGGAAGACAACCTAGTCAAAAGAAAAAATAGGGAGAAAATTGAAATCAAACTCAATGAGAATTGTCTCAACAGGGATGATGGCGCCAAGATTAGTGATTCATGGAAACCACTGCTTCACTCCCTGCAAATTAAATAAAACCCATTATAATAAGTCTTCCTTATGCACACTCCACACCTATCGTCTAAGGTAAAGGCCCCTTTCCTTCTTCGTGCTTTTGGTTCCCTTAATTAAGTTTGAAATAGCCTCAGTTTAGCCCTCCCTAAGGTTTCCTCTTAGAATAAGAAATCCCTAATTAAAAAACCCTAAATATATTTTTGCTCTTTACAAATTTTTAAGCCTTCTCCCCCTTTTTAAATATTAAAAAAAAAAAACACTCTTAAAACCTAAGTTTACAAAATTTTCAGAGAGCAAAAATTCTTTAATAATTAATATACCCCAAAATTTTGACAAACATTATGGAGATTTCAAATTAAATAATTAAAATTTTTACAATTAATAAAAAAATTTAGACTAAAATTTAAATTAAGGTTTTAATTGAAACCTTTACCATCTTAAAAACTTTATAACCTTTACAATTTCTCCATAAACATTTTTAGTTAAGAACCAAGATAACTAATTTTAGTTATCTCCAAAATTAAAATTAAAAATTTTGAATTTTACTAATAACAATTTAATTATAATTATTTAAAACTTAATATTTAAATTTTTAGATAATTTGCTCATTACAAATCTAAAAATTGTTAAAAAAATTTCTTAAAACCTAAGGTTATATTATTAACTGTTTCAATAAATTTAAAATTTCCGAAAACAAAATTCTTTAATAATTATATTTCAAATTAAATAATAAAAAGGAAAAAAATCTATAATTTATAATTGAAAACTTAATAATAAATTTTTTAATTTATAACTTAAATTAAAGTTTTTAGAAACATTTCCCTTCCAAAAAAAATTTAACCTTTACATTTTCTCCTTAAACTTATCTAGTTAAGAACCATAGATAACTAATCTTAGTTATCTCTTAAAATTTCCGACTTTAAATAATAACAATTTAATAAAATTATTTAAATATTTGGGTAAAATCCTTAATTCAATTTCTTATTAATAAGATTTAATTTAATTTTATAAAATGATTAATAAAATGAAAACTTAAAAACCACCTCTGTCCAAAAACCTAGAATCGGCCTTTTTATTTGGTTTTTCAAAGAAATGAGTATTTATATTTTTTGGGCCATCTTATCTCACCATAAGCTTCAAATGTCTCATGATGATGATCCCAGAGTAGGGTTTGAAACGTCGAAATTTTCAACTCTCCAATGCAGTTCCTTCTTACACCTCAATCTTCTACTGGGTAATGACTACATTTAAACAGAAAAATATGTTGTTTGTTTTTGTTCTTTTATGATTATTTTGCATTTAGGTAGTAACTTTTAGCTGCATTTTCATTTGAGAGAGATTTTGAATACATGTTTTTGGTTTTAGAAAACAAAAGAAAGGAATAGATTGACAACATATTGCGATTATGGAAAATCATTCATTGAATTTGAATATGAGACTTATTTTCATAGAACAATAAGAATGTTGTAAGTTAGCTAAATATTCTTCTTGGTTCTAATTATTTTGTGCTTTTGAACATCTTTATTACGTATCTTATTTTTGGTTTAAAACAAAACTCATAAAAGAAACATACCTAAAGCAAACTAAATTTATTTTTCTTTGATAGAAACCAACAATAGTCTAGGTTCTAGGGCATTAAGTGTAGGTTTCGACAGTAAATTATCCAATGCCATTGAAAATGAAACTTGTATATGAAAAATTGAGTGTAAAACCCATTAAATACATGTGACACTTGTTTGGAAAGTACATGCACGTCAAACATCAGGGCAAACTAAGTAAGTGATTGAGATTAACCCCTAAGTTAAGTTACTTGCTCAGTGGGATTCTTCCGACAAATTTCCAATTGCGAAGGGGTAACAATAGTTGTGCACATAACATCTGCTTTAGCTTGCTTGGATTGGACGGTGTTTATCTTCACAAGGTTACTTGCATTTTGGGTGATTGTTATCACTTAGTAATTTTTCTGGACTCGGAAAAATGCCTAAGGTAACCTTTTCAAACCTACTTTAAGTAGGAGTATGGTCCTTCCAACCAGAGATGAATCTCTCTTATCAAATTGATTTATGATGGTCTTATGATATAACTTAATCAGACAGTCACCAAAACGGTAAAGAGGACAAATTTTGATATTTTTGCTAGTTGAGTTGAGGTAACAAAACCATTGGGTATATAATTAAAAGATAAACAATTAATTGTAACACCCCGATTTTGACCCCATTTGCATTAAAAGGTACATGATGTATATATTGTAATTAATCGTGGTGTGGAGCTAAAGGAAAAAGCCCCACCATTGATTTGGTTGTGTTATGTTTCGACAATTGAAATCATTGCCGATGGTATATCGTGCTATCTAGCACCTTATAGTTTTGGCATCATGTAAATATGCATTTTTAATTAAAATGAACCCCAACCAGCTACGTCAATGCAACCATGATGAAAAGGGCATGAGTTTCCTAAGGATAAGGAGGGGGAATTATTAAACCTTGGGCCAATGGGGAAAAGCCATGTGTCAGCTGTTAAACCCATTTAGTTGTCACCCACTAGTACATTTCGATCCAAAATCCGACGGTTTTTTCCGACGGCGCGTGGATTTTTTCTTTTAACCGTACCAAAAATTAGAAAGATAATTTATTTTTTTGAAATGGTGGGCATAAGCGTCGCTTAAGCGACGACTAGGCTTATAAGCGTTGCTTAAGCGACGTCTATCCTCCTAAGCGTTGCTTAAGCGACGACGCTT
>LPNX010746880.1:0-11694 GCA_001517045.1 Pseudotsuga menziesii | reverse complement strand
TTGAGCGGTTTAGAGAGAGAGAGAGCGCCATTGGAGGTTAGGGATTGAGAGAGAGAGAGAGAGAGAGAGAGAGAGAGAGAGAGAGATAAGTTGGGGGTTAAGGGTTTAGAAAGAGATATTTTGGGTTAGCAGTTTAGGGAAAGAGAGATATTAGAGGTTAAGGGTTTACAGAGAAAGAAAGTTTAGGTGTTATTAAACCATTCAATAAAGTAGTTAAGTTAATTTTATTTTGGTGTTATATAAATTTGTAAGGTTTTAGGACTTCTAAATGTTTAAATTTGCAGGATTTACAAATGTTATGTTTTAAAAGTTAGTGGTTACAAGTTATATGGCTTGGATGATATAGTGGTTAAAGTTTAACTAAGGTTTAGAGGACTTAGGTGTGATAGAGTTTAAAGTTATAATTACCAAGGAAAGAGATCCTAACTCCTAGGTTGCATGAATAGAGTGTCAACAAAGGGGGGTCCCTCGTTAGACCACTTAAAAAACCTTGTGTATACATGGTCAACCACCCAGCTTGGGGCGTACTGGGAGGGCTTCTCTAGGAGTTACCTCCCTCCACCTATTACTAGCGCAATGGCGTCCCAGTTTCCAGCTACAACAAAGGCACATGTGTCAAGATACCGAGTTAGGAATTGTTTCCAGGCAATTTCCCAAAATGGTCCTTTGAAAACACTCTACACAAGACTTTGAATAGAAACCCTATGGCCAACATACTAATGCAAATAGTATAAAAAATGTATACACTTTAATATTCATAAAAGAACAAATATTTTCTACAATCTTATATATAACAAAGATATCATTAAACATGAAGAAAACATTTAAAAACAATTTATCATCTAAGAAAACTCTAAACTCTTTCAACACCCACAAGAAAAAAACTCTAAACTATTTCAACATGCACAAAGAAAAAAATTCTAAATTATTAATTAGTTCTAAACTATTTCAATGGGTGACTTCGTTTTACTATTTTTAATGGAATGAAAAATGCAATTCATTAAAAAGTTAAAATAAAAGGTAATAAAAGGAAGCGAGTTATGGTAACTTTTTACATAAACTTACAATCTATGAAAAACTTAAAATGAAAGGTATTAAAAGGGATCTAGCTAAGGTAATTATGTAAGAGATCTATATAGGTTATTAAGGCATTTTTTTATTAAGAAAATAAGTTAAAAAGCACTTACAACAAAAATAATCTATCAAATCTAATTTGATTTGTATTTTCATTTCTATGATTCTTATGTATATTACATTTCTAAGATTAAATTTATAGAAATGGTTATAACAAAACAAAATAGTCTTTATAAATCTAATTTGATCTATTATTTTTTGTCCTCTCTAGAAATGGTTATAACAAAAAAAAATCTATAAATCTAATTTGATCTATTAATTTTTGTCTTTCTTATATTAATGGTATAATTGAAATGAGAGAAATTCTGGATAAATATAAGTACCTTTTATTCTCCATCATAAAACATGACCTTGATTTTTCATCGAGTCAAGTCTCCATCTTTGTGACCATCCACCATATGTACAAATGACACAAATAAAATAAAATAGTGATTAAATTTACTATAATGATGATAATATTAAAAGGACACTATAAAACTCTATAAAAAAAAGATAAACCCTAAAATTACTATTTACAACAACTATAATAATATTAAGAAATCTAAAAAACAACATAAACAGAAAGATAAAATCCTAAAATCATTGAAATTATCCGTATCTAAAATAAAATTAAAATTATTATAACATTATCAAATAAAAAGTCAATAACAGTAATAAATGTATACAATTTAAAATTATTAAAAAAACATTTTTTATTATTTTATTTTTACTTAAAAAACATTTTAATTAAATATATATAATATTATTAACCATCAAAAACAATCTTAAAAACTACTTTATTATTATTAAAAATAAACCAAATAACAATTTATAATCTAACAAAACTTTAAAAACATACAACATCCAAAAGAAAAAAAGGAAAAACTCAAACTATTGTTTAGGTGCGTGGGTGGTAGCCCATCAATTGGATCGGCCAATATTTATTGCTTTATGACACATTGAAAAGTTAGAGTTAAACTTTTTCATTTTCAAGAATGTATTTACCAAACATTTAGTGCTAAATAAATATTTTCAAAGATACTCAGTAATAAGTAAATATTTTCAGAGATACGTAGAAGAGGAAGTTGAATCATGATTGGAATGAGAATTTTTACATTTACAACACGAGTAATGTTTTTCATGACATGCCAACAGTATTAAAAGTTAACCAATATAATATAGGGAAGAAAAGGATGTTTAGTAGAGTCATCATACATATTTAAGAACTGACTATAATGTGCTTTGAGTGGTTAGTAGAGTCTTGGTCATTGCTTTGTTTGATTTTTCTAAATCCAAAAAATTAAGAACACCAAACAGTGAAATAATGAGCATTGCTTAGTGTGATTTTTACCTAAATCCAAAAATAACACTAAGAAAATTGAAAATTGTTTCTTAAGTGAAAATTTATCTTCACCACAGATTAATTCTGAGCATAACCAATTCAATTTATCTTTTGAGCAACTAGACAACACAACCTCTTAAGGAAGATTATATGTTTTTCAATCTAATTTAATTTTTTAATTGATTTAAAAATAACAATCTTGATTAAGTTTTGATATTAAAAATAATGTATATAATTATAGTTTAATAACAATAAAAAAAGTTAATAATAAGTTTTTTTCTTAATTCTAAAACTATAAAATTGATTAGCTAAGATTTTATTTTAATAAAATTTTAAACAAATTAACTTGACCTTTCTTACACATTCAATCTCCTCATAATGTAGTTATGTCTGGGCTACTTTAACTACTTACCTAGTTGTCCCTTTAACAGCTCAGTTTGTAGAAGGAGCCTTCCAGATTAAACTCTAGTGGAACAAAGATAGATAATCTTTGATGGGTAGGTGTTGAGGTTAAATGCAAGAAATTGTAATCTATGGAAAAAAGGTCAAAATGAAAAATGAAAGACAGGAACAATGAAAGAGAGTAAGCTAAATCAACTTAGGCTTAATATACATAAAAATTTCCATTAAGAAAGACACATATTAAAACATTTATTCCAAAAATAATCTATCAAAAATAATTTGATATATTAATTGATTTCTTTTATGTTTTATATATTTTCTTATTCAAAGGTATAATTCTAAGATGAAAGCTATCAAAGTGAAACTGCAATAAAACAAATTATAACTATAATTTGATTTACATGAATATTTTTCCAATATTTCATTAATCCGTTAAATAAGAGAAATAATAGATGAATATATATCTATTTTATGTGAGTGGATTCTATGTTGTTATCGACTCATTCATAAAAAGATAAAACCCTAAAATTACTATTATATAAAAAATATAAACCTTAAAATTACTGCAACTAAAAAAACCTAAAATTACTACAATTATGATAAATTAGATTATAATTACTTAAAAAAGATAAACCCTAAAATTACTACTATATAAAAAAGTATAAACCCTAAAATTACTACTATATAAAAAAGTATAAACCCTATAATTACTGCAACTAAAAAAACCTAAAATTACTACAATTATGATCAAATAAATCCTAAAATTACTATAACACTAAGATATTTAATTTTTTTTTATAGAAATAATCCTAAAATTACTACAACTACCCTATTCAAAATAAAACTAAAACTAATATATATACATACCTTGAGAAGCTGACCCACCAAAGAAAAGATAGCACCATACCCTCGAATCACATATTCATCCCCTCGAATCACGTATTCATCCATGTATTGCACGATTATTACAGATTGATTACTGCACAAAATCAACAACCCAAATAACATATTTGTTTTCAAAATAAATTAACATGCGTTTTCAAAATAAATTAGCAGGCGTTTTTAAACTAATAAGAATAATAAATATATTTTAGAAATATGAAGCAAGGTAAAGAAGCACATATACCCATTAATTACTAGAAGCATACAACAAATGTGAAGAATATGGTATTCATTGATTTTTGTAATAATCAAGACATAGTTAGATGCACAAAAAGTAGAAAACCCCAACATGCAGGCTAGAAGCTTTCTAACATACGTTGGAGTTTGAATATTTGCCCTCTAGTGGTATGAGAGATGGCAATGAGACTATTAATATTTTCATTCGGTGCATCAGATACTGACATTACATAACATAGCTAACAACACTGTAAACCCACAATTTATTTTATGAAATTTGATGATAACGTTCAGAGTATTTTTTCATGCACCCAAAAGATCGAGGCTGATTAATTTGGACCGCATAAAATATCTGCAGTAAATATAAACAAATTATATAAAACTAGAAACCTTATAATTTGCTTAGTAGGGCATTGCTGGAAACCTTATACAAAGCAAATAAAATAGCAAAAGATCAAGGAAAGAGATGTATACAAATACATGAAGACACTGTAAATGTCCAATACAGTCCCGAGTTAGTGTCTGTGGAGGATAGTGGTCACCAAATCGCACCAGACCAGTTCTTTACATTTTGTGAAGAAATTCAAAGTGCCCTCATGGAGATTAGTTGTCAAATAAATCACCAAATTGAAGACAATACCATAGAAATCCATAAGTTAGAAGATCTCATAGCCTGTAGCTAAGCATCAACCTCTGCCAAAATTAATATAAACAAACCATAACAAAATAAAAATTAATCTAATACTGATTTACAACTTGCCTTGGAACTGTCACTTCAGATGCTTCTTGGATCACAATAAACTCTCCAACTGCAACCTCTACAAGAGCAATAACAACCTCTACCAGAGAAATAGCAAAGCCATGGAAGACTCTGGGCATCCTCTCCTTCCTGTCCTGCATATATGCAAATCCAATTAATGCAAAGTGATAACTTATTGAAGTCAAAAAGCACAGAGAAGTAAGCCTAAGCAAGCTCTGAAAGCCAATAACAAACAACAAATAGTCACTAACAATAACAAACATTTTCAAGGAATATCAAGTAAACCTAACCCGCCCTCACATTGCGTTGCGTTTCTGGGAGAAGAATGCTGTTATAATACAAAGCATACTCATAATTTGAAATGATTTTTAATGTGCCGGTCACCCGAATCCCATTCCATTTTATTAAATGATTTTGATAATTCAAAAATAGTTTTTTCTTTTATAGCAGAATGTCATTATCATACAAAAAGCTACTCATAATTTGAAATGATTTTTAATCTTCCCATCACCTTCAGATCCCATTCCATTCCATCAAATGATTTTGATAAAATCACATTGGCTTTTTGAAACAAAAATTTCGTTATCATACAGAATATTTGAAATGATTTTCCCGTTCGGATGCCATTCTATTCCATTAAAGAATTTTGATAAGCATGATGTTATCTTACAACGGCTACTCAGTATTTGAAATGATTTCGAATCTCGTTTTTTTATTGTGTCTTTTTTGTCAATTAAAATATAATATTCGAATTATTGTGGGTATTTAAAAGTTAAATTGAGTGGTCTTGAGATTTTTTTCTCTCCACAGAAGCCCAAGATAGATATTTATCATGCACTAACAGCAAAGATGGCAATGTAAAATGACGAAATGAACGAGTCAAAGCCGAGTTTTCTTTTGAAATATGGTGGAGTTTCTTTTGTTCGAGATTCTTGGTTATTATTATAAACTATAATTTCAATTTTAACTTAGTATTATGTGTAAATCATCTAGAAATACAGAATCGATTGTTTGTTATTATATGAAGTTTATCTATTTATTTTTTCAAATTTTAATTTTAATTTGATAATAAGTAGAAATCATTTTAATTTTAATTTGATAGTAAGTAGAAATCATTTTAATTTTGAAATACAAAATATTATAAATAAGATTTGGCAAATCTGAGGAGCCGTCTCAAAGATATTAGTTTTTAACTGGATCACCGTATTAACTCAGCTTCAGGGCGAGCTGGCTGATTGTTTATCATTTGATTACAGCCTTCAAACCATGTCAGAGCCGTATCACCCATGATTAGATAACATACTTAAGAGCTTGACATGCGGGCTGTTTGGCCTTTTTTTATATGGTGCTGAATTGGATATGAACTTTATTCTTTGGATGGTCTGGAAATGACCAATTTATTAGTCGCTGATTTTTTGCTTAGCTTATGAATTATCATTCATTTTTTGAGACTACATCAGCTAGCTAGTTTTTCTCTGGTTATTTTGCTTGTGATCACTTTGATTCACAGTTGATCTGACCTGAATGACCAGGAATGATGAAAAAAGTCTGCTAAGATCAGACTTAATTGTTTGCATGGCATTTTGATATCTTTTCTACTGAAAATTTTCGGTGAACGTTATGTTCTATATGTGGATATTGTGTATGTAATTGACAACTTTAAAGTTGGATCAGTTATGGATATTGGTAATGGTTTTTGTGCTCCTCCTGAGGCAAATATTGTTATGTAATGACAATTTCATAGTTGGATTTTTGTATAATGGACTTTGAGGGCCATCTACTGAAAGTGAATAAAATATTTACAATTTTTTTCTTTGGAAAAAAAAAAATCACCCATGATTCGATCAAAGCTTTCACCTAGATTATAAGATTTTTTTATGCAAAATCTATTTCAATTAGATGTTAATGATTATTAAAATTTTGAATTTTAGTATAAAAAATGGTAATGTATTTTAGTTTGGTTATATATTTAATTATGTATTATATATAGAGAAATATTTTCATTAATTTTAATGTGTTTTCGGGTATTTAGAAATTAAATTAACTTTTAATAAAAGTGACTTAAATTTTAAAATAAATATATATATATATATATATATATATATATAAAGAGTAACATTTAATCACAGAAATGAGATCAAAGTAAATTGATTTAGTGTGGATAAAGTGTTTTTTCTATTTTGGATTGTAATTTTAATTTAAATTTCTAAAGGGTTAAGATCTAGTTAACATTTTAATAGCATTTAAGTATTTGTTTTTTCTCTTAATAACACAAACCAATTATCATAAGTAGCTAGGTTTTGTATAACATGATGGTTGAAATAGAGGTCAAAGTCTTGACATTCTATAAGGCTAAACTGTTCAACTTTAATGTCATGAAAATTTTCTTCTTTTAGAAATTAGTTGTGGAAATAGCTTTCAAGATGGATGTGTATAAAAATAAAATTTAAAATTTAAATATTATTTAGATTAATTTTCATCATTACACAAGATTTTTAATGATTAAAAAACATTAATTTAAATATTACTTAGATCAATTTTCATCATTAAACAAGATTTTTAATGATTAAAAAACATTAATTTAAATATTACTTAGATCAATTTTCATCATTAAACAAGATTTTTAATGATTAAGAAAAAATAATTTGATAATAAAAGACTCTACATTTACTAACTTTGATTTTTATTTTAATAATCAAACCAATGTGTTCCAGAAATAAAAGATCTCAAACAAATATTTAAAAAAATTCAAAATCTAAAAGTTTTAAAAATTAAATAAAATTAGAAAAAAAGTTATTAAAAACTACATATGTTTATATTAAATAAAATATTTTAACATAATTCAAAATTTTAAAAATTAAATAGAATAGAAAAAATGTTATTAAAAACTACATATATTTATATTAAATAAAACATCAAAATTAAATTATATATTTATATTAAACATAATTTTATATAATTAAATTTATATTTCTTAATAAAAAAATATTTTTTAAAATATTTATTTAAATTGATCATCACAAATATTGTTTTAGTAATAAATAGTTATAGAATATAAATAATTTATTTAAACAAATTTATTAGAATATTATTTATACATATGGAAAAAATATTTACTATTTTCAAAATAAATGTCCAAAAGCATATTTTCATTATCTTAAAAAAAAATTCTTTATTTTATTAAAAAAATTATTATTTTTTTAAAATTTATATATCAATATATTAAATTATTTACATATCTAAATTAAATTATATATTTATATTAAATTTAATTTTATATAATTAAATTTATATTTCTTAAGAATTTAGAAAAATATTTTTCTAAATATTTTTCTAAATTGATTATCACCAATATTATTTAGTAATAATTAGTTATAAAATATAAATTATTTTTTTAAACAAATTTATTAGAATATTATTTATACATATGAAAAAAATATTTACTATTTTCACAATAGATGTCTAGAAGCATATTTTCATTATCTTAAAAGAACAATTCATTATTTTATTAAAAAAATTAAGTTTTATTTTAAAATTTATATTTCAATGATGGACAATTAAATTTGTTTTATATGCGTGCAAGCTTGATATGAAGTCACATATTAAAACCATTCAGAATTGAAAAAGTTACAGGAAAAACACTAACAACATGTATTTTGAGTTAAGGAGTTACAACACAATAGAAATTGAAAACAAATAGGAAACTATAATATTTTTTAATTAAAATTACATATTTAGAATCTACAGAAAAAATGCTATTTTTGTTTAAGATTTCATCAAAAATGATTGTACAATGACTTCTTCAAGAAATGAAAAAAATGTCCCATTAGCTATGGTTTATCATATACCATAGCACAGATTTGGTATTACTCAAGCAAACTCTAAAGCATACACATAAGACTATTGGTGACATGCAAGCAAGTGAATTGACATGTTTAAATTCAAATTACATCTCCCACCCTTGTAGAATTGGAAAATGCGTGTGTGTTATATAACTACAAAATGCGCGCACATTATAGAACTACAAAATGCAAGCGTGTTATAGAACTACAAAATGTGCACGCGTTATAGAACTACAAAATGTGCATGCGTTTTGTAGAGCTAAAAATCTAACACTATATGTAATATATCAAATGTATGGATAATAGTTTAGAGGGGGTGTGGAAGGGTAAAGGGCCTAGAGGCAATGGGGAATGGTCAAGGTCCTAAGAGGATGTTGTAAATTCAAATGGAGAAAGATGAATGGAATGGGAACATTATAGGTTACAAGGGTGAAGGAGAGTAGGTATTGAGAGAATTATTAGGAGGAGAAAAGGTGTTGAAGACGTATAGGTTTAGAAATAGGACACGAGACTTGAGTGATGAAGGGGGATAAGGGGGAGGGGAGGAAGTGGGTGATGGTTTGATGAGAGACAGGATTGGTGAATGGAAAGGTGGATATGGAGTGTTAGAGGAGGAATAGGATGTGTTGGAGGAGAGAGGCGAAGGAGGGGGAAATTGAAGAGATGGGAATGAGATGCAATAAAATAGAGAATAGGGGTCATAATGAGGTATGGGGTTGAGGAGAAGAGATAAGTTGAAAATATAGAAGAATATATATATATATAGAGAGAGAGAGAGAGAATGATGTGGAGAGAGTGTGAGAGAGAGATTGGAGGCTAGTAATGTTTTTTTCAGGTATTTAAAAATTAAATTAAATTTTAATAAAAGAATGACTTAAATATATATATATATATAAAGAGTAACAAATATCACACTTATGAGATCAAAGTAAATTGATTTAGTGTGAATAAAGTTTTTTTCTATTTTGGATTGTAATTTTAATTTAAATTTCTAAAGGGTTAAGATTAGTTAACATTTTAATAGCATTTAAGTATTTGTCTTTTCTCTTAATAACATGAACCAATTATCATAAGTAGCTAGGTTTTGTATAACATGATGGTTTAAATAGAGGTCAAAGTCTTGACATTCTACAAGACTAAACTATTCAACTTTAATGTTATGGGATTTTTCTTCTTTTAGAAATTAGTTGTTGAAATAGCTTTGAAGATGGATGTGTATAAAAATAAATAATAAAATTTAAATATTATTTTGATTAATTTTTATCATTAGACAAAATTTTTAATGATTAAGAAAAATTAATATCATTAGACAAGATTTTTAATGATTAAGAGAAATTAATTTGATGATAAAAAACTCTACACTTACTAACTTTGATTTTTTTAGTAATTAAAATGATATGTTTGACAAATAAAAGCTCTCAAACAAATATTTAAAAAAATTCAAAATCTAAAAGTTTTAAAAATTAAATAAAATTAGAAAAAAAAGTTATTAAAAACTACGTAGGTTTATAATAAATAAAATATTTTAACATAATTCAAACTTTTAAAAATTAAATAGATTAGAAAAAATGTTATTAAAAACTACATATATCTATATTAGATTTAATTATATATTTATATTAAATTTAAATTTTATATAATTAAATTTATATTTCTTAAGAATTTAGAAAACTATTTTTTAAAATATTTATTTAAATTGATTATCACCAATATTATTTAATAATAATTAATTGTAAAATATAAATAATTTATTTAAACAAATTTATTAGAATATTATTT
The DNA here is from genome assembly GCA_001517045.1 of Pseudotsuga menziesii. NCBI lineage: Eukaryota > Viridiplantae > Streptophyta > Pinopsida > Pinales > Pinaceae > Pseudotsuga > Pseudotsuga menziesii. The sequence goes on along the minus strand of LPNX010746880.1, from coordinate 1,337 downwards.
ATACATATGAAAAAAATATTTACGATTTTCAACATAGATGTCTAAAAACATATTTTCATTATCTTAAAAAAATAATTCTTTATTTTATTAAAAACTTAAATTTTATTTTAAAATTTATATGTCAATATATTAAATTATTTATATATCTAAATTAAATTATATATTTATATTAAATTTAATTTTATATAATTAAATTTATATTTCTTAAGAATTTAGAAAAATATTTTTTTAAAATATTTATCTAAATTGATTATCACCAATATTGTTTAGTAATAATTAGTTATAAAAAAAAATATTTAAAAAAAAAAATTATTAGAATATTATTTATACCTATGAAAAAAATATTTACTATTTTCAACATAGATGTCTAAAAGCATATTTTCGTTATCTTAAAAAATAAAAATCTTTATTTTATTAAAAAAATTAAATTTTATTTTAAAATTTATATATCAATGATGGACAATTAAATTTGTTTTATATGCCTGCAAGCTTGATATGAAGTCACATGTTAAAACCATTAAGAATTTAAAAAGTTATGGGGAAAACACTAACAACATGTGTTTTGAGTTAAGGAGTTACGACACAATAGAAATTGAAAACAAATAGGAAAATATAATATTTTTTAATTAAAATTACATATTTAGAATCTGCAAAAAAAATGCTATTTTTGTTTAAGATTTCATCAAAAATGATTGTGTGTAGCATACTGTAATGAGTGTGTAAACAACGAATTCTTCAAGAAATGGAAAAAATGCCCAATTAGCTATGGTTTATCATATACCATAGCACAGATTTGGTATCACCGAAGCAAACTCCAAACCATACACATAAGACTATTGGTGGCATGCAAGTAACTGAATTGGCATGTTTAAATTCAAATTACATCTCCCACCCTTGTAGAATTGGAAAATGCGTGCATGTTATATAACTACAAAATGTGCGCACATTATAGAACTACAAAACGTGGGCATGTTATAGAACTACAAAATGTGCACGCGTTTTATAGAGCTAAAAATCTAACACGATATGTAATATATCAAATGTATGGATAATAGTTTAGAGGGGGTGTGGAAGGGTGAAGGGTCTAGAGGAAGTGGGGAATGGTCAAGGTCGTAAGAGGATGTTGTAAATTCAAATGGAGAAAGATGAATGGAATGGGGACATTAAGGGTTACAAGGGTGAAGGGGAGTGGGGATTGAGAGAATTATTAGGAGGAGAAAAGGTGTTGAAGATGTATAGGTTTAGAAGTAGGACACGAGACTTGAGTGACGAAGGGGGATAAGGTGGAGGGGAGGAAGTGGGTGATGGTTTGATGAGAGAGAGGATTGGTGAATGGA